>CM065667.1:2814168-3057210 GCA_033220385.1 Triplophysa yarkandensis | reverse complement strand
CATGTGGAACGGCTCCCACAGCACATCCACAGACGCCCCCATCCACACTGGAGACTATATCTTTATAAATTTCATAAAAAACAAAAAAACATAAATTGAACAACACACTACTTTTATTAGTACAGTTAAACAAACACGATTGAATAACTCACTATTATTTTAGAACCGTAAACATTTATATAAATTAACAAAAAATACATTTGACTTGACTACACTCGGCCAAATTTTTTCCTTAAGTCAGAATTTTTGCCATTTCCAGATTCTCGGGTACAATCATATTAATATTTTCCTGACTCTGTCCTGAGGATCGTGGGCATGCTATAACCCTCCAGTACTGAACACAGCTTCATGCAGAAATGCCCACATCCTTCCTGGTAAACTCTGATAGTTGAGGTAGGGTACCCATATTTGTTTTCCATCAGTAAAGTGGATCATCCTCAGCACTGACCTCAGGCATCTGACCGAAGCTGTGCATGACTTGAGAATGTTGGTTCTCCTTTTTCTATCTTCTCCTCTTGTATTGTGGAAAGCAAGATGCTTCAGGTCAGATTTGGACTTATTCGATGGCCTGACTTGACTCTCCAGACACCAGCGATGCACTTCCTTCATTGCCCATTTTCCTCACCTCAAGGGAGACTCTCTTTCACATCATATTTAAGAGAAGCAAAACTGTTCTTGAATCTTGGATCAAGGAAAGCACTGCGTACTTCAGTGTTCAAAAGAAGATTCATCTGCTGGTCATCATTGCCACGCTGAAGATAATCTGTTATCTTTTCCTTCATCTCCTGGACTAACGCAGTATCACTTTGTTCATAACTGAGACAGTTGTATATTTCCAGAGTAAAGGAAAGATTGAGGACAGGGTGGTGTGTTGTTTTCCAGTAAGTGGATCTGTAAAGGATTGAGTGACCCAAGAACTGCTGGAAAAGTTTCTAAGTCTACGATATCTGAGTCTTTTGGCAGATGCCATTTTTCCTGTCTTCAGCCCGCACAGCACAGTATCTGTTGTGATACTTGACATTCTTACAATGTCCGACTTCCAGTCTTCTAGTTTTTCCTCAAAGGCCTCCTTCAAACTTCCCGCAGTGTGAACAGTGTTAAGACCACAGCAGCCAAGACACCAGGAAGGAATTTCCCATGATTCAGAAATTGACTGCAGAGCAACAGACATGAAGGTGTCTGCAGTTCTACTCGTCACAAGATCTGTAATCAGCTGTAAAAGGGTTTCTCTCAAAGATGCCTTTATGCTCATTCATAGCCTTTCTCCACAGTTGCTATCATTAAGATTTAGTTCGCTAATCTATTGTGTGCACCCGTATGTTTCGGGTTTGTTCTGTTCATTTGTCATTTTGCCCCTTTTGTTCTTGATCATTTTTTCGTTTGTCCTTTTGAGTTTATGGTAATCCATTTATACCGCGGAAAAGCAGACAGGCAAGAAGGTCGAACGCCACATTGTACAGACATGGGTTAATTGTTATACTAGGTCAGGAGGAGATGACACCGAATGGTATATGCCGGCTAGTTAGTGTAGATTAGGTAGGGCTCGTGACACGACCTGCATCGATTTGTTATTTTCAGCAGTTTAGTTAAAAGGGTTCTAAATTTAGTTAGTTTCCCTTGCTCCACTCACATCCTTTATCTCTCGGTTTTGTGTTTTTGGTTGCTGTATATATTGTAAATATTACCCATCTTTATTGTTCTTCTTATTCATCATCATCACAACTTTTGTTTGTTTTTAGTTTTATATTGTTATTATATTTGTTTTTACTTTTCACATCTGGTTAGATTTCTTTTGTATTTGATAACTTATTTTCATTTTCAGTCATTCACACACACATACACACACACACACTGACACACACACACACACACACACACACACACACACACACACACACACACACACACACACACACACACACACACACACACACACACACACACACACAAACACACACCGCATTTGGTTCACCTTTAAATGTTACTTCCCCAAAACCCATAGACCAAGCCTAGGGTTGTAACATTTAATGGGGGCTCATCTGGGAACTAATAATTAATATTTCCCAGGAGATATACATATTGAACTTTATCCCCTGGGTGTTTGCGTTTCTGTGGCATTGGGCATTTTAACTGGCCCTTAATTTTAGGCCTCTTGCTGGTGGTGCAAACGTGTACGCTGCATAGTGTAGATTTGGCCCTGGTTTTTCTTTTCATAATGGCACTGTTTGAGCTGAGGTTGCATCTGTAGATATGCAAACTTGAAATTGAGGCCGACAAAGTAGTAAAGTTGCAACAGCTCTAGTAAGAGGCAATGAAGATGGCCCGCACTGGTCACTGGAGTTTCCCTGCCACCAAACCTACCAATGCCACTCTAAAATTATCCTAACAAATTGCATTAGTTAATCAATTTAGAGAATACAAGATTCTTATATTAGCATTTTTGAGGGCATTGCATCCTGCTTTTACAATGCAATATTGTTAGTAAAGAATAGGATGTGTGTTTCATACTTTCTTTAGAGGAGAGTGGGAATTATGGATTGGTAAAGGCTTGATTCTCCGTGTTTACCAATTGGTTCCGAAGCCAATAGACAGAGGTTCTGAAACCCTAAGACCAGTGCAGGTGATCTGGCAGATGAATTTGTGCCCACGCACAAAAAAGTTTTCCTCCCTGCCCATGCAGAGAAGAATGTTTCACTTCTGACGCACTCTCAGTCTACTAGCCCCAAGACATCACAGCCCAAAGTAGTTTGACAGTGGTTCTACTGTCACAAAATTGGACATTAAAAAGCTTACTTTCTAGCATTTAAAATGCAAACAGTTGACCCAGCCCAAAAGTATAGGGTTCACAAAAAGAATCTTTGAATGATGTCTGATTAGATGAGAGCTATGGACCTTGTGTATTGAAAGGGTTAATCTCTTTAACCGGAAATGTTGGTGAGCAAAAAGAAATAAGAATGCTCAGAGATACTTGAGCCGTACGATCTTATATTTTATTTGATGTTGTGCTTCGGTCAGATGAAACGTTCTTTGGTTCTAGTTTGATTGTGCAGGGTATAGAGATGGGTTTTGTTAAGCCACCATTACACATTATGCATTTACAAAGTGATATATTTACAGTTCTTTTTTCGTCCTTTAATTCCTGTTAAGGGCTTCGATTTATTTTTGGCTGAGACCTTGCTGGCTAAAACCTATGTCTCCTCGCTATCACGAGTGCTGCTACTCATTTTTCTGTGGCGTTTCTGTTGCGTAAGATTTGAGCACCTTTTGACATTAAAGCATTGGTTAAATTCTCCTCCACATTTGGTCTCTCCGAAACCCTCTATTCAGACGGAGGCTTAAACTGTTCACCAAAGTTAAAAAATCACTTGCCATAACTCACCACATTTCAAGTGCATACCACCCGGAGAGCCAAGATGCACTTGAACGTTTCCCACAGACACTTAAATCTATGTTTGCAAATTTATGATTTTCAAGTATGGAGACTTGAAAAGACTGGGATGAAGGTATTCCATTAGTTTTGTTCAGTTTTGAGAGGGCGGTTCTTGGTTTTAGCCCCGCAGAGCTTGTTTTTGGACACATTGTGAAAGTGTGAAAGGAAAAACATAAAGTCTGTGGACTCAAGCCCGAAAACGAATGTTTTGGATCCCGTCAGTGATTTCCGTGATCGTTCGCTTAGCACATGTTTGTTGGCCAAAGAGTATCTGTCGGCTACACAGAAAGGCATGAATCAACATTGCTGTAGCAAAGCGGTCACAGAGTTGTATACCTGTGTTAGGTTCAACGCTTTCTGCATGTTTTCCTAAAAAAAGTGCGACTAACGATTGTAACCATATTCCTGATCAAAAAGGTTAATCCAGAAATTGCCATTAAATATGCAAAAAGCTTACCATGTCTGAGAGAAGTCGCCAGCTGATGCTGCGGATAAGAGTGCTGGGCCCGCTCTCTCTTCTGTAGCCACGGCGGTCGAGGTGCTGCCCTCTCCCGCTGTCTCAGGAGCTAATGAGGATGGTGTTATTCTACGTAACACTCCTCAGCAGTGTGCGAGACTGGCGAATACTGAGTTATTAAAAGACCTACCATCAGTTCTCACCAATTTGTCACCAGAGCAAAAATTTGTCTACTAATGTCTAATAATCTCTTTCTCTTTACTGATGTACCCAGACAAATGTTCTGGATGTGGAAGATGCCTGTCCTATTAAGCAGCATGCTTATTGTGTAAACCCAGCCAAGAGAACAGTTATGCGCCAAGAGGTCACGGGCTTGTTGGATAATGGTTTGGCTAAACCAACCTGCAGTCCATGGAGCTCCCCATGATTGCTCGTTCCCAAGCCGAATGGAACATTTAGGTTTTGCCCAGATTACCGTTAGGGAAAATGAGGTGATTGTGCCAGACAGATAACCACTAGCCCACATGGAAGACTGTAAAGAAAACTAGGTTCAGGGTGTTCAGGGCCAATTAGACATTGTAAAAGGTTACTGGCAAGTTCCCTTATACCCAAGCATCTGAAAATTCCACTTTTATTACTCCAGACAGTTTTCTCGGATACACAGCCATGCCATTTGGTCTTCCAATCTTTTCAGCGATTGAGTAATACTGTGCTTACTGATATGCAAATTGTAGTCCACTCACTGTGGGCTGTATTTGAACATTTCGACAAAGCTTTGTTAACACTTCAGTTAGCTAAATGTGACTTGGGTCAGGCCACTGTTGCCTACCTTGGTAAAGAGTTTGGACAAGGTCGGTTATGCCCGGTAGAGGCCGCAGTCACGAACATCTCAGAATATATTCATACATATAAATTCAGCATCAGCTTGGTTCAATTTTGGAGGACACCCGGGTGTTTTGTGGTCTTCCTCAGATTGCAGCTGTAAAAGAAAATATAATATTCTTTAGTAAAACAACCAGCTTAAATATAACTTTTCAGTAAAATCTCAGATTTTATTATGAATGTATATAAGTCTAGTAGATGATATCACTGCTACATAAGGTGAAGTGAATTGACGTGACATGTAGCCAAGTAAGGTGTTCCATACTTGGAATTTGTGCTCTGCATTTAACCCATCCCAGTGTACACACACAGTAAGTGAACACACACACACACTGTGAACACACACACTGTGAACACACACCCGGAGTAGTGGGGTAGGGGGTTTGCCTTGATGTAAGATGACAAATGAAGTCATATTTATGAATGATATCTTTTTGTAAAGCATTCTCAACCTATACAGCGCTGCACATTTGTTTAATCAACTGCATTTATCGTTTACTAATATAAGGACATAAACTTTAACCGTACATTCTCTAACACCCATAGTTTTGGATTAAAAGTCCATTTTAAAGCCTCTGGTGTGTAAAAGTAGTACACTATCAAGTCATCCATTTTTTTTAAAGCTTTCATTAGACTTGGGTGTCGTCTATGAACTATTCGTTTTTACAATTGAAATTCCTGTTACTTTTATTGTGTGTTAAGGGAATTATTCAAGTTGGAATTGATGAACCCATTAATAAAACCAACACAAACCAGTTAGAACTTAGAGACCATCGTTTTCAATATAACCAATAAAATTAACATTTTAACTATTAAGTCCAATAGATTTTTTGCTTTTTAGAGGTGGGTGGAAATCTAGATCCCTAAAAAGGAAAGCAGAAAAATACCTACGCAGAATGCCCTCCACATATCTCTGTAGTACAGATTTATCGAAGTCTGCTGAAAACACAGAAAACCTAGTTAATGTGCAGAATAAAATTTGTGGTAACATGGCAACAATAATAGAAATATATATGGCTACTATTTTTATTGGCTACAATTCCCATTAAATACATTTTATCTTGGAAAGAATGCAATGTGTTGAATGTTTTCATTTGTCTGTTCTGTCATTGACTAAAAGTACGTCTGAAACAAAGGCTGCTGATAATGTAAATCCTTTGGTGCAGAGCCTCTCACTATATAGACGTCAGAGAATGAGATTATCCAAATTCTTAATTTTGGTTTGCCAAAATGACCTGAGGTTACAAGGTGCATCCGTTCAACAGATTGACTCATGGCAGCTCAATCTGCTGGGAGGATACCATCACAGTCGCACACTAAAGTCAAACTGAGTGACTTTTAAACCTGCTGAGATGAAGGCAGTCTCTATGCCTCCCATGAGCTGCCAGAACTCATAGATAAGACAGCAGAGAGAGAAAGACATTAGAGATCCCAAAGAGAAAAACTTTGAAAGCTTTCCATGGACCTTCTATCACCAAACATTTGTTGTTTATTGCAGGCAAAGTGACGTGATGTGGGTATTGGAATCATTCACACAATCCTGAAACATCTGCATGTGTCTCAGATCTGACACCAAATACGAGGTATCTTGAACACAAAGCTTCGCTCTGCCTCCATGAGGGTGCAACCTCAAGTTTGATCTGAGGCAAAACATGCTTAGCGCAGACTTTTCTGTCATTTTTATTCACCCAGGCTGACAACAATACCTCCGTCAAAGTTTTCTGCGATAAGGCCAACTAAACAGCTCTAAAAATGCATATGTTATGTGTGTATATATACAGTGAGGTAAATAAAATGTTGGTCACCATGTGATTTTGTAACTTCTACTACTTAGAAATCATGGAGGGGGCTAGAATTCATCAGCATAGGTGCATGTCCACTATAGGAGACATTAAACTATGTCTACTTTATAATTGAGTTCCATGCAGAGTTTTTAATGAAACAAAAAATAACTACGAGTGAAAACAACCACAGTTTTTTAAAACGTTTTTCACTTTAAGAAGTATTCTGATAAACCCAATGGTTTAGTTGTGACATATTCTGCAAGTTCTGACTATTTGCAAGTAATTGATAGCCTTGTGATCCATACCCTTTTGAAGGTAACCTGGGGTGCTGACAGTAAAGTTGAGGTTAAAGGACTCTAATACATGTGTTCATCCTCTCACAATCCCTGCTGTGGCCTTATGTGAAACACTTCACTCTTAACCTCTGTTTAACGTGTGCCAGCCATGGTAAGCAGACCATGCACCGAAATCAAGCTCTCTAGAAATGGTCAAGATAAAACTAGTCCACTTTAGAACCAGAAATATTTGGTTATTTTTGAACCCAAGTGCAATAAAGATGGAATAATCATGAAACTAAACCCTCTTGAGCATGAATCTTTGGTAAATGGATTCAGAGAATCCAATCATTACTTCACTTGCTCTCATATATAGTGGCATTCACACTCCGTTTATTAGACTTTTGTACAGAAAAAATTGGGTTCTAAACAGTGCTATTTCTTTATCTTCCAATGAAAAAAGTATTTGATGTTCTATATTGAGCTGTCTGTAATTCAGTGATGCATCAATTTCAGCTGCCTATGTCAAAAACAAACTGATCTCAAAAAATGTTGGTCCATCATTAAAATTGTTGAAAAGGAAGAGACAGTATATATAAGATCATTCAGTGTGCCAGGTTTTCACTGTCCAGTGCAGGCCTGAGTGATAGACTCATATATAGTCCAGTCTACAGTATTGTTGTGCAGCAACTCACTTAGAACTCTAGCTTTTATTTACTGGTCTTGCCAGAGAGCAGAAATGTAGAGCAGGAATCTCAAACAGCACATCCCCAATGGAAAACAGTTCTACAACAATATAGATTTCCTTTTTTCGATGTGCGACTGAAGTGAGAAGGGGGAGGCCTGTTTGGACTCATTCCCAAGAAACATTATCGCACCGTTAATTCTTGTGTAGCAACCATGTGGTCCTCAATGTTTGCTTGTGTTTTGCTCAAATTTATTTTGTACAGGAACTTTTTTAGAGGAAGATCCTTGCCAGGTCCACATGTTGTATTCATTTATAATTAAAGGTCCCGCTGACTCTGGAGAAGATTTGCTCAATATGCTACTGCAAAGAATTGAACATGCTGTGTGTTTGAAATATTTACCGGAGAAGGCAAGGAGAAAACCCAACACTAAAAAGCAACAAGGTGGCTTTGGCACTCTACCCTGGTTGACCTTAGTTTGGCTTATCGTTGCCTTGTCTTCATAGTCTCAGAAATCACTTTTGTCTTTCTGCTTGTTTGCTGATTTGCTGGACATCAGACGCTTTCTGCTGAGTTCAATGTTTACAGGTGATGGGAGCATTCGGCCTGAGTAGATTGGTTTTTCCTTTCTATGATAGCAGTTGTGCCCGTGCCAGCAGAGCAGGGCAGAGCAGGGCAGAGGCATTTCCGACTTGTTTTAACCCAGAGACTTTTGTTAAATAGGTGTTCCCGGGTTCAGAACAGGTTACACTTTGGCACGATGCTTGGTACCACTGAACACAATTTCAACAAAAAAAAATCAACATTTATTCAATTCTAGTTGAAATCAATGGTGCATGGCATTCTGGGGTGTTTAAAGCAAACATGCACAGCTATTGCTTACATATTTAGTTTTTCTAGCTCATAGGCATTACCTCTCAGTTCTCAGTGGCCGTCATTCTTGTTTGGCCAAACAAATCATTGACCAGCCGGTTCAGTGTTGAAGTTATTCAAGTCCACTCTTAAGGTTTATCTCCATATTGCAGTCATTTTGACCTGTTATTCTCCTTTAGATGGTCCTTTCCCTGGGAGAGACCTAGTTATGTGCCACCTCTGTGGCATTCTCGAGCTTGAGGTTAGCTCTTAAGACATTATTTTAGTCATTTTGTTCCCGATGGGAGTGAGAGATCTTCAGGTCCTTACTAATGTGACGCCTTTTATACTTACTAATTTGCAGAATCCCATTTTTAAATATTTTGGCCTTTGGTACATAACCCAGGGGTGGGCAGCCTCTACTGTGGTTCTCACTGCTCACATTTGTAAGAGTTTGACCTGAGTTGAACACCATGTTGACAGATGCTTTTGTTTTCGCTGTTTCCAGTGAATACACCCGACAGGCACTTGGAAGTTCGGAAGTTTGGTCACGATGTTCCCTGAAAGTGTCACTACTGTGAGGCAGGGTATCGTTCCCCTGACAGGTGAGCAGGGTAACAGCCTAAACCTGAGAGAAATCTTCACATACTTTAAAGAAGATGTGTTTGTATTCTATGCAGGCCACCTGGGACAGAGGTAGTTGAATGTGTTACCATCCAATGTTTAGTTTTTTTTCGGCAACACTAGACAAAGGTTAAAATAAATTGTTATTTGAACTCTAATATTTATCCAATGTACTCCTATGAGCGTATTCAAGTAAGGAGGATCAAATTCCTATACATCAGATATGTTCTTACCAGGTTTTAAAAGATGCACCTTTAAATGAAAAAAATTGACATAAGTGGCCACACATTTTTGTCTTCTTCCTTACATATGCAGACTGCAATAAAAGCCTTCTCCTTTAAAGGTGAATTAGCGGATAATGGTGTCAGTAGGAGACCTTTGACAGACCTTTTAGTAGATGTTTATAAAATGTGTCAAATCTTGACATGTGGGCAGGTCTCACATTCTGCTGAATTAGACAGTGAAGCCAGTAGAAAGGCAGCGAAATCCAAATGTGGCAGTGACTTAGAAGAAGGAAAGAGCAAGTGAGAGAAAGAAACCGAGACGGCAGAAGTGGCAATATCCCAGAGGGCCATTTCTTCTGTCTGCCTCATTGGAAGCTGCACTGCAGGCATATTTTTAATAGCCAGCCTGTGTCACATGAAAGCGGGGCTTCTGGTGGGCACCTTCATTGATGAGAAGAAGGAACAAAGCAGAGCTGGACAGTCTGAGCTCTGTCATTCTTTGTTTGTGTCACAGGAAGTCTCGATACCTCTGTTTATGTATTTTCTTTTTTGCAGAGAACATACATATTTCACGAAGCAGGGAATGCAAAGCAGCTTTCCATATCTGTATTTCTGCCTTGCTTTCAAACCCTTTAGTTTCTTTTCTCAGCATGATAACCCAGAGGATTGTTAGTGGAAAAGGCTTCAAGAGGAGAGGGAAGCAAATGGAGCCCAAAGATGTGCTCAACGCCAAGCAACAATCTGAGCCTACAAGTTTTCTAATTGCAGAACCTCACGTGAACATGGTTGAACCAGCGTACCAACCGAACGCCATGTCAAAATAACATCGATCGCTCTGCCATTTTTTTCTAATCTTAACACTTAAGATAGAAAATCTTCTTAACAACTTGCAGAAAGGTCGTCAGCCAAATTACAAGTCTGTGGGTGGACCGCAATCAGTCATCAGGCATATACTTAGATAGGCCAGATGGAAGATAGACGCATTGATGTGCAAGATACATTCATGTTCTCCTCATAAAGCAGCGTTTAATAAACTAATATAATGCTTCAAAGGGCATTATGAGAAAATGGAGGAGAGGCTGGGATGCCACTTTTACCCTTCTTAAGAGTTTGATGGAGTGGATGAATCAGTCATTACTGCATTGTGTAACGCGGCAAAGCTTCAAGACTTCTTAAGGGTTTGATCTCCACGTGGGACTTAAACTGAGGACATGCTGTGAAAGTCAAAGAATCATGACATCTGTTTGAAAATGGATGTACCTTGTGCCATTTTTGCAGTGGCTGGTACACCTGCACATGCCAAAAAATATCTCTGATATCATAAGATGCTCACTTGCACTGACTGATACTTTGAATTTTAGTTTTGTTATGTGTAAGACAGTGAGAATGTGATGTTACAGTATGTGATGCAGTTAGATGTAGTAGTTAAGGAGAAATTAACTCTAGAAAACATAATTTCAGGATTTTGACTTACATTTCTTATTAATCAGGAAGTAAAAAATGAGCCTTGAGTAAGTGTTACATGTAGGCGACAGTATGATGTCACCATCAGCTGCCAACCTTCGTAACATTACCGGTGTATCATGTTAACCCTACCATACTTCTCACACAGCAGGAACCAACAGCCATGAATTCAGAATTAAACGTAGAACTCATTGCGAGTCTGACTGAGAGGAATATATGTTGACACTGTCCTTTCACTGTATGACTCCAACAAACTCTATCTCTCTAACTCTCTGGGTGAGCTCACAGAGCCGTGTCTGAACCAAGCTCAGACGCACTGTGTATGCCCTTTAATAACTTTCCTGATGGCAAAGTTTTAAAATCAAACAGAGGAAGCCCTGTGGAAAAACTTTTGGTAAAAAGCTGAAGGACAGGTGCATGAACCCAAGCTGAAGATGTGAAGATGACTGACAGCATGAGTCTGCTCAATAAAGAAGAAAACACCACTGGACAAAGAAAGTTTTTCCTCGCCGTCTTTGCCTCTGTTGTCCTTCTTTCTTTAAGTACACAGTCCTCCGCGCACGCTCATAAAGGGAGTTCACTACAGACTAAGCCATTCATTTCCATAGTAATAGGAGAATAAAGACATCCTCCCTCTTTCAAAAACGTTCTCCCCTCTTACAACGACTGAACAAAAGAGTTAAAGAATTTCCTAGAGGGCAAATCTGGACAAAGTTATAAATATCTTGTCAATTGGAACCGTCTTTTGTGCAAAAAGGTAAAATAAATTGAAGTGTATCACCATGCCTGTAGGAAAAAGACACTTATGCAAGATTTATGTAAAATGGTAAAATTCTTATGCAACATAAATATGTTAAAACATGAAAGTAAGAATATACTTAGATTTAAGTCGAAATGTATCACTTTATCTTTAAGACTTTCACTTTCTATCATTCAGATGAATGAACCAGAAACCTCACTGATATTATCATAATAATAAGATATGTTTTTCTAAATAATATCTACTTTATTAACACACTTTTTGTGTAACCTAATTGTATCCATATTTCAGCAAGTTAGGGAACACTCCAGTTGTGCCTAAAATATTGCCATGTTTTCTGACCATTCTAATCAGGTGTGTTGAATCTCAACAACAGGAACACAGGATCGGTCAAAAATCACCCAACATAAGTGTGAAATACATTAATGATTCCAAATCCTAAAAAACCTGCTAAACAATTGACAGTCCTAATAAAAGTTCATTAAAATTCCATTTAGAAAAACCAAACTAGTTTGGACAGGGCTCTATTCTGTGTATTCATTTATATTAATTTCATTATTTTTGTATCTTTATATTACAAATTAATTTTTGAACCGACTATATTCGTTTAAACAGATCTTTTGACACGTGAAAGCATGTTGATAAATGTTAATGATGTATGATTAAATGTTATATGTTCTACTACTTACAAGTTGCTTATGATCAAAGCATCGGCCAAATACATAAATAAAACATAAAATAAAATTAATGAGGAATGTAAAGAAAGTACAGCTCTAGCATTAAGAACTATTTATGGTCATACGAACAGTGTCAGAGGCTAACTATAGCTCTTTACACAAAGATTAAGATACATACTGTCCAAGATTGTAAATCAGCCCTGCAGAAAGGGCTCGGAACATAACCGCAAGGCCACTTTTGCACTATCAAACCTGTTTAAATATCAGAGACTTGCATGACTTCAGAGATGTAAAGCTGTCAGCAGGGCCTAACAAGGGACCACTTCTCCAGACAGATGAGTTACAGACAGGTTAATCTGTGGGAAAGCCTAATGCTTTCCCTGTCAAATGTGTCTGTCGACTTTCAGAAAAATGACAGACTGCCTTATCTAAGGACATTGACTACATGAGAATATCAAGTTGCTTATCGTGATATAAAGGGTCAGCAGAACCTATCGATGCAGTGGAACTCATACTTCATGCAGAGGTGCAAAACTTCACAAACACCACAGGATGTTCTCGTTCAACTTAATGGTTTAACATAAGGAGACACGTAATTACCACAGTGTTCGTGGGAAGAATAAACAGGGTTTGCCTAGAAATGTGAATTCTATGGGACACATAGAGCTGAGAAGAGAATTGATCGCCCTTTTTCGTCACATTGACTTACGATGAATGCAAACAATCAAATATGGACTCATGGGCTTCATTGCTGAAGTTTTCTTTAGTCCACTCTAGAACACCAGATTGTCAAACACAATGAACAATGTTCTCACTTTGGTTTTAAATATTATATAGTGTAGAAATGGATTGCTGCACAGAAAGGTACGATAGTATCACAGGGTGACTGGCAAACATGTCTGATGTCACTTCCAGCTTCAAACAGCCGGTCTAAATGATCAGATTCCATAGGAAAACAACCAAAAACATTACAATATACTCACAGTTGTTTGTAGAATGATGTGAAATGCTTTACAAAAGAAATCTTTTAAGAATCAATAGAATACTAAGGGGATATTAAATGCATGTTTTTGGAAAACATACGTTTCCTGTAACCTTAGACGAGCAAGATTCAACTTGTCATTGTCTCTTTCGAATGCTAAAATACCTGCTCCATAACTGAATTATACAGAATTATTTGGCGCAGATTTGTTAAAATCGCATAAAACTGCAATAGTGTCTAGTTTCTTTTCAATGTCAACCAAACAAAGGAAAATGTTAATGTATGTCACAAGTCAGGAAACTTTAACGCTAAAAAGCTTTACTTTCATTGATGGTCAGCAAAATGTTGATGTCAATTCAAAAATGACCCAGAAGAAAGCACGTCAGATTTCCACATTAGACAACCAAAAACACGTTTTTACTAGTGTTTGGATCAAAAATGTTTTTCTCATACTCATGTCAGCTCTTTCAGATAGTAATAATGCAATCAAAACCATCATGTTTCACAAACATGGAGATAATGGATGGACAATGCAGAAAATCTTTTTTAAGGATTGTGCAAGAGCAAAACCAATGCAGCAACACTTAACAACTTCTCAAGTGTAAAAAGTGTAACTTGCCCTAAGCTGTAATTCCATTTAGTTACCTCTCTCATGTGGTCATTTTCTCACAATGGGAACCAACTAAAAACAGAGTTTTATTTTCATGCAATGTTGATAATCTGGTCCCTGGTGAGAAAATGTGTTTCATTTAGTTGGACATAAAAATCTATTGTACTGAAATTTACAATAAACGGGTTTGACAGATGGACTTTTCTGGGCCTGTTGAGGCTCTGGGATAATTGTTGGCATCTTTCATTTGACACACAACTGCATGTTGTGTGTTCTGACTGACCCTAATTATGCATTTCGTCCTTTTTTCCAAACATAAATCGGATTATGTGAGGGGAGAGCCCTTTGCGACAATCTGCCAATATTTATCATGGCATCGCTTGTGTTTTCTGGAAGTTTTGCCAATTCTTACCGTGTGCGAATTCAGCCCAGTTTTTCATATCAAACACAATTCAACGTGTGGGTTGTACATTTGTTCTGCAGTTCTTTTAATACTTCTAGGAAATCTATTGCTCTCAAAAAACGTGGAATTCATGGGGCTATATTTACCTTGAAAAATGATTGGATATAGGTGAGGTTTCGAAATCCCAAACAAGAACAGCATGGAAGGAATAACCTAAGCAGGTACAAATGGTACATATAGTGTCCACAAGAAACAATGACAATTTACTGAAGATGCATCTTGGATTACGGTAGTAGATGCAAACTTTTGCACTTACCTAAAGCTTGATCACAGGGCACTTAACAATGTTGAGCTGTAGTGCTGTTGGTTCACAGGAACTTGTGAGTTTCTGTCTTTGTTACTTTGTTTCTACGGCTTAGGTTCTAATCTCAGCCTTATCAGAGTAGAAATGTTTTATATGGTTGAGATTTGAGAAGATATACTTCATCACCCTGCATACAACCCCATAATTTCATTAAAGCATCACATTTCACTGTATTTTTATGTTCTTTTACAATATTTAATTTTACATAACAAAAGTAATCGAGAGAACCTTCATATAATTCATATATATGTGGCATAAAAAGATGTTATTGGACATACTTATCGTTTCCGATTAAAATGCTAGAGTTTTTTATGTGTTTTGTAGTTCATTTACATAACACCAAATTTTGGGGACTGAAAGTCCATAGATGTGAAAATGGGTCTAAACTGTGCGTTTTTGAAATCAGCGGTGACATTTACACCACATTTACTCTGTAAAAGGACATACACATGCATGTTCAGTGTGTAGGTTAAGTGTAGTCCCCTTTACTTATATAGTTCGCTTTAAACATAACGTCAAAGCAGCTGGATAACATTGATTAGCAAAACAGTGTGTCCTTAATTCAAAATGATAGTTAAAGTGAGTTTATCATTGATTTCGGTGATGTCATCTCTGATCATTTTAAATAGTGTCTGTACATTCATTTTCAATCAAGTCAAAGATATCGCTGTACATGAAGTGACCCCAACTAAGCAAGCCAGAGGCGACAGCGGGCAAGGAACCAATAGTCCATCGGGGACAGAATGGAAAACCGTGGGAGAAACCAGGCTCAGTTTGGGGGCCAGTTCTCCTCTGACCAGACGAAACCAGCGGTTCAATTCCAGGCTGCAGCAGGGTGAAGAAGAATCATCTGTTTCCTGTGGGCTTATCCCGATGATCCCGAAGTCTTTAAATAGGATCTATATCCGGGGCTCTAATTGTCCTGGTCTCCGATGTCTTTCAGGGCCGTTGAGGGCTTTTCTAGATTCTGATCCACCATCCGGTCTTGATACGTACTGACTCCGGGTGACTGAAATGTTCCTCTGATCTGGGTGTAGCCTGGATCAAATGGCTTGGGGGGAGAAATAGGGGCAGTTGGGGGGCCAGTTCTGCTCTGGCCAGATGAAACCAGCAGGTCAATTCCAGGCTCCAGCCAAGTCGAGAAGAATCATCTGTATCCTATGGTCTTATCCTGATGGTCATCTAAGGCAGGGGATCTGTGTCACAGTCAGGTCATGTCCAGTTGTCCTAATCTACGCTGTCTTTCAGCGCTGTAGAGGGCTTTTCTAGTTCCCTCTTCACCATCCGGTCCGGGTACGGACATCTACTTGTTGACATCATTTCTCCCTCAAAAGAAAAGTACATGTCCTGCACCACTATGGACTATTGACAATATGGACATATTTTTATATACACTGTTAACTGGCACACGTGCCAACAAAATGTTTTAAAAAGGGCTTTCAGCTTTTAACAGGGTGTGCTTGCAGTGGGTCTTTACAGTTCAAAACTGCCATCCCCTGGCCTTAAGCATTTTATTAGTTTCCAGATCAGTATGAATCATTGAGATCAGTGTGATAATGCTGAAATAAATATGTGAAAAAGGTTTTTTTGTTTTTTTTTCGTAGCCTCTGAAATTGTGGAAATTCAGTGTCAGCATTCTTTTATTTCCCTTTTTGTTTTTCATAAATTAAGCGTGCTCCTTCAGAACAGCATTAAAGTACGTTAATAACAAATTTGTTAATACAGAATAGTTCTCAACAAACAGTTAGAAAAAGTTGAGATTCCTGGCGATGTTAAAGAAAACTTTTTCCAGTGTAATGCATGCTGTGGTCCAACATCTGGATGTTCATAGTTCTGTCAAGTGAAACGGCCTCGAAGGTGAGGAAGGCGAGAGAGTGAAACACGCCTCAACATGAAATATAGATATCTCTTTCTAGATGAATCATGTAGAATATTACTGCACTCATAAATGTTCCCGGCTAATGTATAACCTCATTTTTCAGCCGGCTGTCACCTGAACCCCGCTCTACGCTAAAAAGATAGAACCTGAGTCACTTTAAATAAATATTTCTCACCATGGTGAACGACTAAGTGACATTTACTACAGTATGTGTCATTCTTAAGGCACAGACTCAATCTCCAGCAACCGTTCTAACATAATATAACCACTTATAACATTGACTACTATAATATAGTTTCATAATGTCGAAAAAATTTCCATACAGGTCTATTAAAATGATGGTCATGGACTACAGTATGAGAAATATAATGATGTGAAATTGATCACAGGTGGAATTCACTGCTATAGCTTTGAATCGACTTTAAATGAATAACTCAGCCCAGTGATGTTTATAAAACTGTCCGTTAATGAACAATTCAAGCAGTAGGTCTCAAAACTAAAAAAATGACCGGATTGTCTTTAAATTTTGGTTTCCCTTCTATGCTGTGTTACATATTTATCTAAAAGTGTTCCCAAATATTAGATATTTTATTAAAATACTACAGACAGCAACATACAATAGTCACACAAATGTCTACCTCTCATTCTGGATGCTGATTGGTCACTCTTCAACTTCAATATTAGCCATTATGGGACATGTTCAGCTTTCCAGATCATTATTCAGGCCACTAAAGAGAGAGTCGGCCAATGTATGGACCGGCTCATTTTTAAAATCCTTCTAGTGCCCTTAGAAACACAATGCAATGTAGGTAATAAAATCTAGCCTCATCACACTCGGCTCACCCAATAACTATCTTGATTTGTTTTACTTCACTTGATTTCGTAAGCATTCAGAACAAACATATGGCTGAAGTGTATAATGAAAGTACTTATGATGTTCATAAACCAACATTGAAAAATAATGACAGAAAAATATCCGTCAAGCTATATGTTGATAAATACCGGGAGTGACGCTTACCATCACTCTTAGTTGCCGGAAAATGAGTCATCGGTTCGCTAATGCACGAGTTTCTGAGATTATTTCCGCAGTAGATGCTTAAGGTACATACGGCTCACTTAAAGACCAGTCATTAAAATCAGCAGCCAAAGTACGGATGCACTACAGAGGCCATCAGAGAATAAAGAAGATGTCACGTTTTTACTTCTTTGCCAAAGGAACAAAATGTATTCACAAAATGCATTCTGTGAGCAGTTTGTCAGTTCAGTGGTACTTTTGAAATATGACAGAAAGAATACGTATGTAAGAGGACCTGCGCTGTTAGATAATAAAAGTTCATAAGAGTTCATTATGTGAGGTTTTCACACACTTCTAAAGATATCATAATGTCTATTTTTTGCACTTCTGACCTCGAAAATGACACATTAGATCTTTAACAGAACACATTGGAAAAAACACAAAACCATCTGATGATTGTCTTGTTTACATGAGTAACAATGAAATTCATCTCGCTGACATTGACATCTTAAATGGCATAAAATTAGAATCATGATATCACAGAGGTCTGTAGCTATCGGAACGTTCCCATGATCCTAAATTTGACACGGCACAAAACCATCGCGATTGCTTGGCTTACCTATCGGGAATCCTTGGTCATTTAATGCCCCAAAGGTTTGCAGGATGTATCAAATAGATACAACTGAATAAAGGAAGAATGGATTTAACCTCTTTAAGCATTAGTTCAGACATTTCACTCATAAAAGACACATATGTTTTTCCATGCTGCTGTTTGTGAGAGTAAAAACATTGCAATACACCATCCAGGCAAGTGTGTGTGTGTGTGTGTGTGTGTGTGTGTGTGTGTGTGTGTGTGTGTGTGTGTGTGTGTGTGTGTGTGTGTGTGTGTGTGTGTGTGTGTGTGTGTGTGTGTGTGCGTGAGTCTGTGTGTGTGTGTGTGTGTGTGTGTGTGTGTGTGTGTGTGTGTGTGTGTGTGTGTGTGTGTGTGTGTGTGTGTGTGTGTGTGTGTGCGCATGTGTGTATAAATATGCACATTTATAAATATGTAGTGGGCTCTGTTATGTTGTGTTGACAAAGGTTTCAGTGTACTCTCACTTTTACTAATAGTCAGATAAACAAAAGGTCTAATTATATTTTATATATTTATGTTTTACACACAGTGAAAATGCAGTAGGTCTAAACTGGCCTAGTTTTCATGTGTCATGTCTTTTAATACCCTAGACGGTGTTCTCATTATCACCGATACAGCAGCTCCATAGCACTCTATGGAAAGATAATGTTTGCTGTAATGATTAATAAACCAACATTTATTTACCCGTGGTTGTTCAACATTGATGCTATTGCAATGAGTCAAAGACTGAAGGTCCTAAAAGAATCATAGAAAACATTAAAAAATTAAAATAATTTGTTATTATAGTGAAATATGAAATCCAATCCTGAAATGTCTTTTGTACATGATTAATGATTTAAATAGAATAGAATTCTTTGTTTTATGTTTGTAAGTGCTTTTGGGAGAATTTCAGGGACTGTTCCTCAGTGATTTACACCCCAATAATCTTTACAGGTTTGACTCATTGTGTTTCTAATTGCTTTGTTGCAGAATAAAAAGAATTCTGTTTATAAGCCTGAATATTCTAAATACACCAGGAGAATTTGGGTTTGAAACCAATATTCACAATACTGTTTAATAAGTTATGAGTTTGAAATGTTTTACTTTATTGCGTCAGTCATAGACTGGGATTGCTTGTCAGATATTGTTTTCTGAGTTTTTCTAATTAATTCTGAACCTTTGTCATTTTTTAATTTGGGTGCCTGGGATGACATTGTTATGAAGAATGTTTTGGCATTTTAATGAGCAATTGAAATAAGCAACTTTGTCATGTTTCAGAAGCAAAAGTCCAAATGCGATCAGATGTGTAGCACATGGACAATATGGGTTCCTGGAACACTTTTGTGTGAATCCCATGTACATTTCCGTGTGCACCCCATAGGCTTACATGTAAAAACCTATGTGATCACATGTAAGGACCTATCACCACGTTACACATGGGATCCTATGGGGTTGTACATAGAAATGTACATAAAATGACCATGTGTTCTACATAACCAATGGTATTTTCTATGTCGACATGCAAAAAGTCACATAAAATAGGAATGTTTAAAGTATAGTGGCAGACATGATCAATAAATGTTTAAATGCTGTGGAGGATAGTAACAATTACATTTACCTCGTTACACTGAAAATTGAGTACATTTTCAGGGTAACTAGTAATTTAAGAGAATTTTTTAAGATATGTACTTTTAATCTTACTTGAATAAAGTTTTAGTGATACAACTTTTTTTTTACTTGGTTACAATAGATGGCATTCCTCTGTTACTGACATAATTGTAATAACGATTATATATATATAGAATCATTTGTTTATGTGACTTGATCTCAATCTCGGCTGATTTTGGAGAGCCTGCTTCACAAGAGTCTGTAATGCATCTCCTGCATAATGTTTAGCGTACACCGTGTTTAGAAAGATGATGGAAGATTTGTGTGAGTTACCAGGAACAGATCACCTGTGGCCTCAAATCAAGTTTATGTGTTCACTTTAAAGAATAATGTGCACCAAAACAAAGTGACATTGATTTTTTAAAAATTGTACACTCCCAAATGACCAAAAAAAAATCTGTAACTTGCAAACAACACCAGTTTGTAAAAAATACATTTGAGACCACACATCTAAATAAATTGAAGTGTTTGCTGTGACGTTGTATGGACACCTCAACTAAAGTTAAGTGCCTGTGTACAAAAAAAATGACATTATTTCTATCTAATAAATGCATGTAGTAATACAATTAAGAATAAAGCAAATTAATGTTTTTAAAGGAGACTGCTTTTACCAAGAACATTATTCACTCGCACACACAATATATACATACATTATATATGCCATTAGGTCTTCAAGTAAGTTCCCTTACTTATAAATCACGGAGGGGTCTGGAATATTCAGCATAGGTGCATTACTCCTGTAATTGACATAATCTAAAATGATAAATGCAGAAATCACATTGTATGATTTTTTAACGATTTATTTGTAAATTATTGTAAGTATTTGATCACTGAGTCAAAAATAATAATATTTGGTACAGAAGCCTTTGTTAACAATTACAGAGGTCAAACGGTTCCTGTAGTTCTTCGGGTTTACATACACCGGAGGAGAGATTGTGGCCCGCTCCTCCATACGGATCTTTTCTACATCTGTCAGGTTTCAGGGCTGTCACTGAGCAACACAAAATTTCAGCTCACTCCAAACATTTTCAATTGGATTCAGATCTGAGGACTGGTTAGGCCGCTCCAGAACATTGATATGTTTCTTACAGAACCAGTCCTTGGTTTTCTTGGCTGTTTGGGTCATTGTAATGTCGGAAGACCAAGCCATGACCCATCTTGAAAGCTCTAATTGAGGGAAGGAGGTTTTGCTAAATATCTGGCTTCATTTATAATTTACTTTTAGTGCCTGTAGATAGATAATCACCAGTTTGTTGATGATTCGATTCATGATGTATCATAAAAAGTGCTTCATATTAATCAGTTAAGAAATAACTTTTAACTAGCTAATTAAGTAGTTTTTCCATCTGATATGTTGTTACTCATACTCAAGTAAAAATTAAGATTGTTACTTTTATTCTTACTTGAGTAAATATTTCCATAAGTACTTGTACTTTTACTTGAGTACAGATCTTGGGTACTCTACCCATTTCTGTTTAATGGTAAATAGATCTTTTGTAACTAATGCTGTAAAAAACAGTTATGTTCAACAACCAATGGAGAACATGAGACTGAGAATACCTTCATCTAGAAGCTCTGGCAGATCTTCTCCCTCTTAAATTTCAAATTCACAAATACCAAAACGATTCTCTCTGGTCCATGGAAAGACGTTCCGTCCTCTGCCTGTCTAGAACTGACTTACTTTTCACGTGGCAAAACCAATTTTCCAAGTTAAAATGCAATCCAGTATATGTAAGTCTTACTCTTACTGACGGATACAGATGGGATGATGTTGTCCTTCTGAAGAAATCTGCCCTCTACTTACCACACAGCTCACCTCAATGTTGATTGATGGAAAACTTAACAAAGCATTTAAGAATTTCCCCTGGTGCAAACTCTACTTGACTGATGACAGGCTGGTAAAATAAATCACCCTTCAAAACATCGCACTTTAAAAACACCTGAATATTCCTCTTACGGCACATGAAAATTGCCGTGATTTACTCAAACTTTGTCTGGGAAATATTTCTTTTATAAAGCAAAGCATAGACCCTTGAATACCAGACTAATCTACAAAATTACATATTCTTAATAAGCTTTAATTTATGAAAAGCAATACTTTCTTCCTAAATATTCTGTACCCATATATAGCTATCTATACTTTCTGTGAATAAACTTTTATATGCAACTAGAAAAGCAGAATGAGGTCATTTCAAATTTACTGCTACCCTTTGCCCGCCTACCAGCAGCTTCCATAAATCCACCTTCAGCGTATCCAAAATGTTGTTGCTTTAACCTCTGCAAAATCCCATTATAGGTCTCCTTACTATATAATACCTGCTGAAATGAAATTCAAGACAAAAAAGTGCCACGGTTCCACAATATTAAATCCTTTACAATATCATAAATATAAAAAATCACCACGGCCTAGCTTCTACAATCATCATCTCCACATCTCTCCGCACGAGGGCGTCCAGTTTGTGCCACTTAAAATACACTTAATATACACAACCAACACTAAATAGACGAAATAAGAATATATTGTGATTAAAAAGAAATGAAAGAACTGAGCTTTCAATGATAGATCTTTCAAAAGAAGGATTTGACCTCTTGAGTAACATACTAACGTTTGGGATAAAAGCACCTTTTTATGTTGAAAGTGCAATTAAATTTTTTTTTCAACTGCAATATTATTTCAATGCTTTACTCATAATAGGGTTATATCCTCCATCAGTGTTAAGCCTTGTTTCAATTACATCTGTGTCAAATAGGAGTTACAAACATGCTGTTGGAAGCTGCAGAACAGTGTACGGGATTCAAACACACAGCAAACATCAGGTGAGTTGTTAAATTTCTCTGCAGGGATTAAGGAGAGAAAAGTTTACAGCAAACATTTTCCTTGTCCAAAGTTACACCTCCCGATAGAGCGCCGTACTGTAATGTTTCTGGCTTTAAAATGAGTAACAAACATCCATAAATACAGCCGACCACAGAAGAGCATTACACAAGATGACTCTATGACCAATCACAGTTTTTTGGTCTTTAAAAGCTTTAATGGATGGTACAACATTTTCTCATATACTGTTTTAACAACTCATTATTTCCCAAATAGAACTCAGAAAAAAATAATGTTTGCATATACATTTTATATCTGAATTATGCAAATCGGAAATACTGCAAATGCCCCAAAAGGCTGCACTGAGCACATTTGCGTGGCACAGTTCCACATCCTGCAGGTCTCTTGTGAAAGTGAAGTATGATGCCGACAACCACAATCTGTCGCACTGTACTCTAGCACATAACTTCACTGGGATCCAGGCATCTCTGCACTTCCCACACAAAAAGATCTATCTTTTGTTTTTCCCAGCATCATTTTGTATTCAGATTACAGAAGTGCATTTACAGTCGAGTAGGTTTAACTGTAAATCTTTCTTTTTTATAGATGCTGACACAGGGCAAATTAATCTTTCATCATTCTCTAGCATGTCATCCGTGCCTTCGCTGTGCGGCACAAATTTGGCTCGTGTTTGATGAGGTGAAGAAAAATCTTTGTAAATCAGTAGGGTTGAACTAGTAAAGTTTCAAACCAGCGCTTTCCTTTTCTTCATTTATTAAATAAAATAAATGACAAGGCTCCAGTATCTGCAGATATGGAGGAAAAATCCGTGGAACAACTTTTTTATTATTTATGATCCGAAATGACATTTGTTTAAGAAGTGCTTGAAGAAGGAAAAAAGTTCCAACACTCTCTTGAGAACGATGACATACAGAAGATAACCCTAGAGAAAAGCAGTTTATTTCATATTCCTTTTATTCGAAGTATAGTTTCAACATATTAAAACATGTAATGACATATTGCTTAAGTCTCACGATAAAACTACAAATTATAACTTTATTTAGAGTAGTACTTCTCCCCAATGCACATTTTTTAATATAAAGCCTACAATTTTATTCCTTAGGTCACTTTTTATAAATATGGTTTATATTTTTTAATCTTATATATTTAAAGTGTACCTGAAGTACACAAGCAAAAAATCCATGTTTGATCTTAAGCACTTATTCTGCACAATTATGATAACTTCTAATTTAGAAGACTTTAAGTATACCAGAAACACGAATGTATGTACATACAACTGTGAATTAATTTACATTACATAAGTATAAAATAAACAAGTATAAAATAAACAAGTGAAATCTTTTAGATTGTAAAATGTAGATATTTTACTGTAGTATCGTTCTATTGTTAGATTTAAATGCCTAAATGGCTTAATGTAAACGTAAATGTTAATGAATTTCTACTCGACTTCTGTTATATGATTGGTCGGAATTCCATAAACTCTGTTTCATCGGTCAAAATTTTGACATTGGGTGGCTCAATAATAATCTCACCAGCTGTGTGCGAAATCACATACTATGACAGTACAAACTGATTTAAATGAGTTACAAATCTATTGTTAAAAGAGAAAGTCCTGTATAGTATGTATGGTGTAATATGAATACGGATCAGAAATATATCTGCCATGTTTTAGTGTCATGCTCTCTGATCTGTGACATTTAACTGCAAACTGTATGCTGATTTGAAACACGAAAGTCTGCCTGAAGGTTTTCTGCCATTTTTATTTGATTGACTTTTGAAACTCGGTTTCATCTGGTTAAGACGAAGATGTTTCTCTTCTATACATGGCAAGAACCTCACGGAAGCTAAACGGCATAAGAATGTGCTTTTTCTTTCCTTCTCAGTGTTTATCTTAATGTTTCGTTAATCATAATATTTACTGAGAATTCAGAATTATTGTTTTATAATGCCACATAAAGCACTTTGGCTAAGCTCAAGTTGTGTTTTAAACCAAACTACCCTACACGAAACAAATGAACCAGAATATAATCATTTCCATTATAATAACTTACATTATTAGATTTTTTAAAGCTCTTAAGAGTTTAACTGAATTGTCCCACGTCAGAGTAAAAAACGTGAATAAAATTGACCCTTGTTGTACGCTTAAACTTCACATTATATAAAAACTCACCCTTACAAACATGATGTTTACCCAAGGGCATCTCTCACCAGCAAAATCAGGAAAGCCTCCAGAGCACAGTTTCTAGTTCAGAGCAATAGACATGCCATGCTCAGCATCGCCCCAAGGGTTCACTTTGCAGACATTTCTATAAACATTCTACATTCTGCCTTCTCTTTCTACCTGAATGACGATGTATCCCAAAAATCCAAGGTCAACTCTACGCTCACCAAACCTCCAACCACCGCCCCCCCCACTGAACTGAGGACTGTTACACACACATACTGTAGCATTACATGTTTGTGCAAAGAGAGACATGCTTGCATTGCCTTGACCGACATTACAGGTCAATGCATTAAATATGTTTGTTATATACTGAAGAAGTACTTTTATTAAAATATAAGCATTAAGTTTCTATCGTAACCCAACAAAAATTTCTCAATTAACAAGTCTCTCTTCTGAATATTCGATCTGTGTTCATGATCCACTTCCTGTTTAAAAATCATGGTGTTTTATTGTGTTGTTGTATTATATGGTGGTGTTGTTATAAGTATTATTTCAAAGTTTTCCAGTAATTTGGCTTTTTTTTACAACAATGATTAAACTTATACACATTGATCGTACTGTAAAGGATTACGTTTATTTATTTACAGAAAAATCTATTACATCACTTTTTGAATATAAAAAACAAAACATGAAAATAAACATGAAATATTTGACAATGAAATAATTGCCTTATTAACATTTGCGTACCATTTTAGACATGACCATAGGCATTACCATAGGCTTTCATGGGTGGCTCACCTCTCCAGGTATTTCCTGACATTCTGTGCCACACGGCGCTGAATTGAGTTTGATTCTCTCAGCATTTTCCAGAGGAATCCCAGTGAAACTTCACACATAAAATGCAGATTTTAGTGGCAAAGACCAAAGGCTTGAGCTGAGACTAAGTCAGCATGCAAATTCAATGTTTCACAGCACTGGATTGAGGCTACAGACACAGTTCAGAATAGAGAAGGTTGGAGAGAGGGTTAGGATGGAGAATTCCAATAAAAATGCCTTTTATGAGTTCACCTGTTCAATAACATTTGGCTATAATGAAGGTAAACAGATCTGGCTGTCCAAGATATTGGTTAGTTGTGGAATAGTAGAAGAATTGTGGCAGTATAAAGCAAACAGTGTAAAGAGTAAGAGTCAGAATCTGTCTGATGTACCATTATACTATAAGCACTAAACATTTTAATATCTGTATTTTTCTTGATTCTTAAAGATGTGTAAACTTGCTTGAAATCGCATTAGAAAAGGATTGTTTGTGTGGTGCATCGATGCAAAACACTGCAGGAACAGAAGAAAACCTGAACATAAAGCTATTTGTTTATTTCTTTGAGACCAAACCTATTTCTTTATTTTTTACTTTTGTTGTTGAAAAAGGTTTAAGTGACTAATGCTTTCACATAAAAAAAAATATTTGTTGTACTTTATACTAAAACATTTTAATGATCCTCTATTTTGAAGAGTTCTCTAAAAGACCACTATTTTATTTATCTAATATTATATTTATATTTTACAGACTAATGTGTGGGAATATATTTAGCAACAGTGCAAACAGTGAACACGCTTTGTGTGAAAGTTTTAATTCTGTTGTTCTAGAGATTCTAGCACTTAGATTTATTATAGCGCTATTATTGCTGACTGGACGTTTTATCATTGGACGAGGTTCAGAATAAGGCTGAAACTATTCATTTTATCCATTTCTAGAAACTTTAGGAACCAAATTAACCAACACAACCTCTCACTAATACAATTGTGACATCTTAATTTTCAGATTCTGCAACAATTACAGTGAAGACAGATCCAATCTTAGTTTCACAGACTCTTAATTCTTTCAAATCTTTACATTTCATTGTTAACTTGGATCAAATGTCTCTAAAGAAATGCTGTTTCAGCACACTTTTATAACACCATATACTTAAAGCACACTCGGGAGACAATGTTATTAACTTTAGCGTTTCATTTATTTCTCTTCCACTACTATATATCTAAAGCGGAGACAAAAAATGAGTGATAGTTTAAATCTGATGTCCTGCACTTATTGGGTATCAGACAATGATGTCGTGTCATTGTGTTAATGATTGGAATAGTTTCTGTGCTCAATACTCGGATTAATGTGAGCGAACCAAAGACTTTTCTGAGATATGAACAACACGATTCTGCACTTCAGATACTCAAGATTAACAGAAGGATTAACATAAGATTCACAGAATCTGTGTGTGGTACTCGCTTGCCCCCCAGACTTTTTCTGCTGCTGGCACAGCAGGACTACCCTACTCTACTGAATGGTTAAGCACTCTTCTTCACCCCACAGAGGATCCCAGAAAGGCCAGTATGAAGGCACCAAAACACTGAGATGAAAGCAAATGTAGCTTGCATCTGAAATGACTGTTCCATTTCCCATCTGAATAAGTGACACCGTTCTCGGAAAAGGACAGCAGTTGTTATGCTCTTGCCGCTGTTCTGGGCATTAGCATGAGAACCTGTGTTGGTCCGCCCGTTGCCAGACTCACGGCTCCAGATGGGATGAGTTAAGATCCCTGCCCGCTTTGGCTGAAGAACAGAGAGACTTGGTAAGACTGAATATGCTGCACAGCATTGACTGGGAGAAGAATCTGAAGGAGGTAGGGCTCGGTGAGGCTTTTATCTGCTTGTCTGTACTGTCTACAAGGTCTAGCAATGGAGAAAAGCAGATCTTGAGATCCTTGTTGATCAACCTGGTGCATACAAACATACTAGCAAAGAGTGAATGTGCTCTAGTGAAAAACAAATCAATGTTTATTCTGCAATCGTGTGACTTAAAATCATTTGGCCGATCATCTACATCATTCTATTTTTTTTACGTTTTTTTACACTTCTTTTTCTTGTTGGGTTGGCTTGAGAGTTGATTGGATTATTGCATTAATTATTGTACGTCTCATTGCTATCGAAAGACTAATCCCCTGTAGGCTGTTTATCAGCAATAAAATAGATTGTGAACCAGAATGAAATCCATGAACGCACAAGCCAAATGTAGGAGTGCTGTTTTAAAGGTGATATGCAGGTGAAATGCAGAGACAAGTTTATCTAGGGCATTCGTGGGTTGATTTTCTATCAGAATAAACATTGTGGCATTGCGGCACCATTAGCCACAATCAAGTAACATTAGTTCAACCGCTGTTGGGAATTTGAAGAGGACATGTTATTTTTCTACATTTATTTCATACATAACATAAAATGAAAATCTACCATTTACCCAAATCCCATGCTGGTTTCCTTTATTGTCATCCATATTTGTGTCAACAAAAATTTCCTTTAGGTGATCATTATTATGTATTAAAGCAGACATCTCACCATAAACTTCTGAGGAGCAGTAGAAAGTATGAGAAATTTATTACACAGAAATTCTGAAATCCAAACTTTTTTAGAAAATACATCATAAGACACATAGCACATGTAAGATGTCTTCTAAAGACCTGGAGATTTGGAAAACATCTGCTGTGTAAAATCATCTGTCAAACATCTTTAAAAAACTTTTTTTCATCCATTCTAAATCATAAACATCTATCATCTATCTTCTAGAGGTCTATGTGACATCTGACAGTAGAGATGAAACATTCTCTTTAGATATCTTGCTAATGAAAATAGATAGATGTGTGCCATAAGGATAGGATCCTGAAGTTTTGTAGGAAACACACAAATATCTCGACTGACCAGCTGTGGATTTTTTTAAAGAGGGCAAAAATAACCTCTATAGTATGGACGGTTTGTGACGAATACAATTACCAATTAACAAATATTTGCTATTTTGGAAGCCCAAATAAGCTGACTACACTACGGTCTATATTAAGGTCTGTAATGTTATTTAAGGCAGTTTTGAAAACCCCATTAACTTTGTGTTGAAGGAACCAACCAACTTCATAAGAAAACACTTGTCAATTCAGTTACATTTGGAAATGTTACACCAACATATATATTTAATTTATTTTTAATATGTTAAACAACATAATTCATTATTTCATACCGTATATAATTCACTTCATTATAGTCTTGTGAAGTCTTTCTATAAAGTCTTGTGGTGTGGAGCAGTACAAAAATATGTCTTAATTATATTAAGAAAGCTTTTTTGTATTTTTTCATAGTGGTCTGTGTTCACGTTATAGATTAAATCGTGTCTTGACATTACCAAGGTAACCTCACAAGAGTGTGGAGAACAGCCCATTGTGGTTAATGCTACCTTGCTGTATCAAATGACGCACACACTACAGTACACACACAATAAACCTAACAATCACAAGACCATGTTCTACGTCTGTTCAGCACTCAAGTGGGCCGCCCACCGCTTTTGCTGGAGTACACAATGAGCACTCACCCACTCACAGGCCCCCGCTTCTATCTCTCTCTCTCTCTCTCTCTCTCTCTCTCGCTCTCATTCTCTTTATGTTATAGGTTTAGCTGCTTGTACTGTTGTTCATCTCGTACAACCTTGACAAGCCGTCATATACTGCATGTTCTCCGCAGCTTGTCTCCATATTAAACTGTTCTCGCAACGTCCTTCGAATTCCCCAACTGCTCAATGCTGTCCTCTGTCATTTATTTCTTTGAAATTATTCGCTGCTTGGTTGCTATGAATTTTTCAGCACAGTTGTCAGCGCAGAGGAAATTACTACGGATTAATTCAAACATATTTGTGTTTACCGATGATTTCTTGCCATGTTTGAACCATCATGAGCTTCAATGTGGATATTGTTTGAACATGAAATATTAACCAGCAGATGAAAAGACTGATTTATTTATAACCCACTCTAGGATATGCGTAACCTTATAAGAGATGTCATGCATAATACGAGTCTGCACGTGCAAAAAAATTACCACAAATCTGTTTTAGAAAGAGCTAAGCCTCGCATCGTTCTCGTGTTGTTGACTGCATCTCTTACATTTTCAATTTATTCCCTCTGGAATGAATATGTGACTTTAGGGGTTGCCTCACCGGAGACGGGCTGAGAAACTCTTGGTGTCCATGAACCCTACTCTGTTTGCTTTGAGCTACATCCCGCAGGAGCTCTGCTCTTGACAAACTGTCAGAAAGATTGCGTGGGCAGCCAGCACAAAGCTTGAATCTCCATGCTGCCATGGTACCCAAGGCCACAAGGGAATACCGGCCATGCTGTCATGGTGACAACAGGTAACGGCCATGATTATGGAAAGCAGCGTCTTTCTGACGCCCACAACGACCGGTGTTGCTGGGTTCTTAGGGTTCCCCTGACATTAATGAAAGGTTTATGTGTGATGGGGTTTTAAGTATGGTGTATGTCAAATTTAGTGCTCTCGCATAAAGTTTTGGAACTTTTTGCTTATGAACCTCATGAACCCAGAATTTTAGCTCAGGAAAATGGCTTAGAGGGTCAACGTTGGCTCAACATTTTCTAAACCTGAGAAAATACTAACAGCAATGCAAGTGTGTTGTCGGGTTAAGCAGAAAACATACAGAGAACGGTTTATTTAAGACAGCATCCGAGTTCTATATGTCCCTCTCAGGTAAGTGTTGCTTCTCCCAAAGTTGTGTCTCCACATTTGGTGGCCGGAGTTTTGGTTACCACTATCGCCACTGACTGCTGCCATTTTCTCAGGAGATTTAAAGGTACCTATATTCATGCATTGCACTGAAAATAAGCATACTTTATTGAGAGCACTTACTGACTTAGTTTTGATACGGTAAATACCCCAACATCAATAAAGGTGACATTATTCATTATGTAAATACTATGTACGTTATATTTTTGTATATAGCCCAGAGAAAGTAAACTCCTAGGATGATTATGTATAGAAATCCTATTCATTGTAAAATATTGCAATTATTATTAGCATATTCTTTCAGAATCTCTCAATTATAAAGCAAATGACATTTCGAGACAGAGCTTATTAGTACCATTTAAAAAAAAGAACTGAAAAACAAACAAATCCAAGTTGGCTGAAGACAATTACGCTTGCTGGAAAAAACAAATATAACATTATCTTTTAAAGACTAATATTGTAGTTGTGTGATGTATTCTTGTAAATAGTTGAGTAAACAAACATCAAACATCTCTTGCATCATTCTGCTTGGATATTTGGAGTTTTCTTAACTTTCCTTAAGTCTGTGCGTCAGGGGTGGATACAAGCTTTGTTATCAGATTGCCCTTTTCCACAGTCAGAAGTTTGCTCACACTGCGCCCAATTCCTTTTGATAGATCTGGTATTAACCCAATCTGGATTGTTCCTTCCTACGGATAAAATAAGTAAAGTAAATGATTGCTGAACAGAAGCATGTCTAGCCACTTTATTGACTGGTTAGATATTACAAAGATTGTGTGTTTGTTTTTGGCACCTATGTTCCAAATAAAGCTCATATCGCTCGGCAAGTGATCTGATTAGCTGTCTTAGAATTCTAAAGCACTTTTCTGAATCTGTGAGCTTTCAAACTGTGGTTTATTGCCTAAACAGGTGAATTTCAAAGGAAGGCGACACTGTTGATTTATGCAAAAGTATTTTTTTGCTTATTATTAGTGGTGAAATCAATAAATTATAATAATGCATTATGATAGTTCCTTTGGGTTAAAGTCACATGGAAAACTTGCCCCGTGGCCTTGAACTATTCAAATCACTATTTAATACACTATTTTAAACCACCTAAAAATGGATTGACATATTGGTCATATAAGCAAACAGTCACCTGAATGATAATTTGTTTCATAGAGTCGCAAAGCAATTCTTGCCCTAGCTTAAGATGAAATTGCAGGTCTTTGTCACATGAATAGTGTGTCTTCTGAGAAGTGGATTTGTCGGTCATAACATTACCTTGCTGATTATTCTGGCTTGAATTACAACCAAAGTTTGAATGAATGTCACAATAACTGCACTGCAAAGCAACAAAAGCCTGTCATTTCGTGCATCAATGCAACTTCTCTGAATAGCTTGCGCATTCAGAGTCCATGAAAAGACTTTCACTTGCTTCAATCAACCACCAAGGTCATGCCAATAATTAAGTGTCTTTGAATTCAATGATCTATTATTGATCCAGTAATGTATAATTCTCAGTGCCGACTGTGTTCCGATTCAAAATGAATTCGCTGTCATGAGAAATGTATTAGTTTATTCATTGATTGAGCCTGCTGAAAGTGAAACCTTGTTCAAAGTGTACAGTCAACAGCTTTGTATAAATTACATCAAAGCATCAAATATATAACTTACCTTCAATGTCTTATTTTGTTTCGGTTGATGAATAGATAAAAAGAGTACAAAACCTTAGTTTAGTCCAGTTGGGGTCGATCACTATGGATATCTAACACTAAATTCTGAAACAGCTTGTTGAGTTTTTGAGTTTTTCTGAGTGCCCCAAAGATAGTGATGTACATAATAACTCATAACTGTCTTGTTAAGTCTTCGAGTATAAATAAATGCTGTTTTAATGTTAACAGACACTTTATTAGTTTTATTATGTACCTTTTTGCTTTGTGTCTTTCCTCATGTCTCAAAACCTCTCACATTCAAATCCTGTCTCTTTAAGGCCCGTTTCCCGGTGTTATCCGACTGGTAAAATGGTTCAGTCTACTGGTATTGGTCAACTCAGGTCAGTTACTGCATCACCACCAGATCAAGACGACATCATGTGAATCCAGTTACTTTTGTAACAGGGATATTATGATACATCACGAAAACTACTGGATAACTACAACTCGAGAGTTTGCAGTAGTCCAAGACATCTGATTTCTGTTGAAGATGATAACTTTGTCATTTTTATAACTTAAAACACAAACACACAAAAGAAATGTAAAAGAAGGTTTAGAATCTGAATGGCACTTTAAAAAGCGTTCATCCCATCTTTTCTCACGAAAGTGGATGGCACCTAAATTGATTTTTGTTGGTCCAGTGTAATGACATTTTCAAGAGTGGCCTACAGGCCCAAATTCTTTTTGTGCAGGTGAGCAAAGTTATGCATTTGAGAAATGCAAGATGTTGTATTTGGCAATTTTTCTGAAGAACTACTGACAGGGCAGGAAACCGTTCTCTCTGTATTCCTGGCAACAGTTGTGAATGCAACAAACTGGATATCCAACAGCGAACGCATGGCTTCAACTGATGTCTCTGATTCTATTATTATAAAGCATGCCCACATACACACTTAATGTCAACTCAAATTTAACACTCTTCTCCCAACTCAAAGTTCAGGAAACAGCAAGACAATATCGTGAATCATTCGCCTCTGATGAGCTTTTATTGGGATGTCAACAGTGCGGCTCAGGGGCTAAATCAGACGTACAGTACGGCTCTTTCGTCTTATTTTACAGAGGTGCTGATCCATTCCTTGTACACTCAAAAATACAGAAAGTTCTTTTAATATGTGCTGACTCAACAGAGATTTTTGCCTCTCAGCAAGGTTTTATTTTCTTTATGATGCCATTGGACACTCTAGCGCTGATGAAAAACTTGACAAAAGTTTTTTTCTGTTTGTCCTTTCCGCTATTTTAATGTCAAACCCATTTACATCCGACAGAGTAATTAGTTCCAATGAATTTTGTTTACGGAATAAATACAACTCTGCATTGTAAATTATATCTCATTGGTTGTAGTATAATTAAGAGGGCATATTAGTCCCTGTAATTCATCATTAGCATAGATTTGTTTCTGTGCACATTGAATTTTAAGCACTGCATTGACAGAAGACCTTCCAGTAATGATAATAGCTAGGTTTTAATTACATATCGAAATGTATTATTTAAAAAATCACATGTGTGAGCCTTTAAAAAGTCATATAAATAATTACAGCAAGTTCTGGACCATTAAAGTTTCTCTTTCGAATGTGCTTTCTTTGTACTTGAATGCATTTCCTTCTTTGGATTTGGGAAGAACCCATGAGTGAGATTCAGTCCTGTAGCCTTCATGTGTAGACATTAGTACTGCAGGAAGATCTTCATAAAAGTCAAATGGATGATTATTACCACTCAAATATTACCAAGTAATTACGCTCATGTTTCATTTTTGAAAAAGAAAGAAGAGAAACTGAGCTTGCTGATTTGATCTTTGTTTCCGGGAAAAGTCTTTTCATCAGTTTCAACATGCAGTGTCACGAGCTCTGAGTGTGAAAATGTATTGTCATGGAAGCCCAAAATAGTCCATTGGTGACACAATATGAGAGAAGGATGACGGCCTGGGTGTTTAATTGCATGGGAACAACATTGAACAGTAAAACGGTGTGTCCATAATGCAAGATGATAGTTAAAGCAGTTCGTCATTGAATTCGGTGATGTCATCTCTGATCAGATTAAATAGTGTCCGTGCATTCGTTTTAATTCAGTCTAGGAGAGGTATTTCAGCATTCACCAAGCAAAAGTCCTGCAGTAGATTTAACATCTCCCACATGCACTGAAGAAGTGCAGTCCTTATTAAGCATTTCTGTCTTGCTTTTAGTACAAATATCTAAAACTTCTCAGATTAAGACCTAAGATATTTTGTTTTGTTTGAAAAGAAATTATATAAATTACGTACATTTCCATTTAAAATAAGCAGAATCATCTGCCAATGGGTTAAGAAAACTAAACTTTCTATAAGTGTTGTATTTACTTGAACACCTAATTCAAGTTTATTTTTCTAACCCATTTGACAGATTATTTTGCCGGTTTAAACATAAAAGTACTTGTATTTTATATTCAGTTTCCAAAAACAAAATCAATTATCCAAGGTTACTTTTCTTGTTTGGTAAATGTGTCTTTGTTTTAGATACTAGCACTAAAAACAAGTTAAACCCATTACACAAAAATATGGTATTTGTGTGGTTAGGTAAATAAAATGCATATTTATAATGGAGTTCAAGTAGGAAAAACTGCAATAAATCCAGAAGAACAACTAAAGCCTACTTCAATATATGTTTAGTAATAAACGATGATGTCAGAAACGAAACATTGAAAAGTCACTGCATTTAGAACCCTTGTGTGAAGGTAGATGTTGCCAATCATTAATACCAAACTTTTTCTTCTCCTCCTTAGCAAATACAATACATTAACAAGCTCAACAGTTCTTAGATTAAGTGTTCTTACTAAAAGGTAACTACAGCATCAAGCTATGGTCTTGGAGTCGAATTAAAAAGACATTTATAATCTTTTTCATTTATAAGTCATTATCCACCGGACATCCAAGACCCCCACATCTCCTTTCTGTCAGAGAATGAGGAATGCCTGCCCTGTGGCTCCGTGCATTATCTGCAGACCTGCTAAAGCAGCACACGGCACATTCTCACCCACATTACTTATTTAAACGGCTTCCAACCTCATTATATGCCGAGCAGATCAGGGATTTTGCAACTACGTAGCCAACAGCAAAGGATAGAGATGAGGAGTGCATTCTGTATGAGGAAATATAAATGTATTTATCCAATTCAAAGTTAATTAGGTGCCAGTGTGCCAAACGTACGGTCCTCTAGACCTCTGCTGAATTTGATTAACGAGAGCTTAAACAAACTTTTGTCTTAAAGAAAAAAAGGAAAGACATTAGCACAAAATGCACTGCTGAGTCGTGCGATCTTATCAGCTGGGTTTTGTGGATGCAAGTGGAATACATTTTGTCAAATGTGTGTATTTTTTCAATAATGACATTTAAGTGGAGCAACTTAATAAAATGTGTTCAATTATAAAGGTTTTCCATGTCATATATTAACGCCATCCACTTACGAATAAACTCAAAATGTGGTTTATTTACGGTGTGTCTTAATAAATTACTTTACGGAATTGTCTAATTTTAAGTAATATCTGAATATTAAATGTACAAAAGAAGATCTTAATCTTTTGAGAGTATGTGAAAGTATTGGTCTTCAAAGCTCAGCATATCTCGGCACATGGAACAAACATCAAAACTAAGGTTAGTAAGATCAAGAAAACATATAGTGAATTGTATTAAAAGCATCACGGTTATTGAGTTATGAAGCGTCTTTGTTTACAGCAACTCTCCGTTGGGTGATGTGCTCATTAAGTGTGCAGAATCACTGATGTTTCCTTCTGCTTTGTGTTGACGAATTGCTCTGTCATCGCATAACACTGTGGCCCGATAGAATTTATCACATCTTCAGTTTATCCCTGAAGGCCTGTAAAACACAATATAAATAGACCATTAGGAGATAATGAGAATGAAAATAATCCAGAATATGAAAAGTATTTATCTAGCTCAGACGGGAGAACATGCGTGCAAAAGGCAACCTCCAGCTAAACTAAAAACACCAGTCGAAGGATTTCATTTTTTGGGATCCACAGGTAAAATATGGTTAAAGGAAAACAGTCATTATACTCTACTTAGGCAAAGTGGAACAGATGTGAAAAATCTTCCGTTTGCACAAACAGAGAATGGCAGGATGGCAGTCTAACAAGGATAAGAACGGTTAGGGACTCACGTTGATGACAGCCGATATAAATAATGAATGGAAGGACATTAGCTGCGGTATGTGAGGTGTGCAGGTTTTGGAGATTTTCATTTGATTTCTTACCTACAAGGATCATATGTATTGAATTACTATGCTTTGAATATGATTTTTCCTCGTAGAAATCGACTTCAAACTTAAAATGAACTGTAATGTGACTTAGAGGACCTTTGCATATGTTTTATTAATAAAAAATGAATATTTTAGTGTGATCTAAACTTAAGTGTTTTCTATTAACATTAATATCACATAAGGTTCTAGCGTCACCCTGTGTGTGCTTAAACAAGCATTACAAGGCATGTACGAGTACAGTATATCAGGACACCTTTACCAACATATGGCTGGGGATACACATCAACGAATGCATGGCAAACATACAGTAGATCTAAAAACACTTAAGCGCCTCAAAAATGTCTGCAAGTTTGTTTTTTATAAAAAACACAATGGTTTTAGAATAATCATGATAATGATATACTGCAGGTCTTACTATATGTACATTCCCAGAGGTACTTCCTATCATGTAAAGTGTCGTTTACACTGATAACACAAAGATTCATGCCCACTTCCGTCGGCTTTGAGACGGGATTTGTACAGGGCACAAGTTAACTACACACTTCTTCATCTCCACTATTCCTCTACTTGACTCTTTCCAGTTTCCCGTTCATACGGAGCTTTTTATCAGCTTGGCAGAAAGCAAGTGGACAGAGGTTTAGATAAGACTCTGGAATAGGGAAATATATAAAAGTTGCAACAAATATACATTGATGTTATATACCACAGATGCACACAAGTGTACACACCTGTACATACATTTTGGCTCACATTTTTGGCTAAGGTAGTAAATCCTTTTTCTACATTCAGGAAATGAGCTTCGTTTCGGTTATCATGGCATTGCCCCTAACTGTAAAAGTGGACATACATAGTAAAAGAAGTGAGCCGTTCCTGGAAATGAGATGAGTGGGGTGTGAGGTGTCTGGAAGAAAGGCAAAGTGTGAACATAACATTGACTCCAGCTGTTTAATGGAGCGGTCCAGCTCAAATGACTTGATCCATATACCATTTCCTGAGTGCATACGGACGCACATCAATATCAACACACCTAAGAATCATAAACCTGAATCTCAGCAGGAAGTTGTTTTTTCTGAATCATGCCAGCATGTGTCTATATGTATTTTTATAGGGCATTTTGTCATAGAGGTTTATAGAAATGGCATTGCAGTGTAGTGTTACACAGAACACAATAGGGTTCCAGACACATATAGCCAATGAAGATTTTCATAGCTGTAACACATAAACATTATATATTCTGTAATCTATAAAAACCTTTTTAGCAAGTTAAAAATCTAAATACTGTTTAGATTTAGATTTATTTGAAGAAAATGAAAACTGGAGAAATATTTAAAAATAAAAGATACTAAAAAAAAAAAAAAAAAGAAATAAAAAAGAAAAGTGTATTTGCAACTCAATCTACAATTTATATATGTGTGTGTGTGTGTGTGTGTGTGTGTGTGTGTGTGTGTGTGTGTGTGTGTGTGTGTCTGTCTGTCTGTCTGTCTGTCTGTCTGTCTGTCTGTCTGCCTGCCTGCCTGCCTGCGTGCGTGCGTGCGTCTGTCTGTCTGTCTGTCTGTCTGTCTGTCTGTCTGTCTGTCTGTGTGTGTGTGTGTGTGTGTGTGTGTGTGTGTGTGTGTGTGTGTGTGTGTGTGTGTGTGTGTGTGTGTGTGTGTGTGTGTGTGTGTGTGTGTGTGTGTGTGTGTGTGTGTGTGTGTGTGTGTGTGTGTGTGTGTGTGTGTGTGTGTGTGTGTGTGTGTGTGTGTGTGAGTGTGTGTGTGTGTGTGTGTGTGTGTGTGTGTCTGTCTGTCTGTCTGTCTGTCTGTCTGTCTGTCTGTCTGTCTGTCTGTCTGTCTGTCTGTCTGTGTGTGTGTGTGTGTGTGTGTGTGTGTGTGTGTGTGTGTGTGTGTGTGTGTGTGTGTGTGTGTGTGTGTGTGTGTGTGTGTGTGTCTGTGTGTGTGTCTGTCTGTCTGTGTGTGTGTGTGTGTGTGTGTGTGTGTGTGTGTGTGTGTGTGTGTGTCTGTGTGTGTGTGTGTGTGTGTCTGTGTGTGTGTCTGTCTGTCTGTCTGTCTGTCTGTGTGTGTGTGTGTGTGTGTGTGTGTGTGTGTGTGTGTGTGTGTGTGTGTGTGTGTGTGTGTGTGTGTGTGTGTGTGTGTGTGTGTGTGTGTGTGTGTGTGTGTGTGTCTGTCTGTCTGTCTGTCTGTCTGTGTGTGTGTGTGTGTGTGTGTGTGTGTGTGTGTGTGTGTGTGTGTGTGTGTGTGTGTGTGTGTGTGTGTGTGTGTGTGTGTGTGTGTGTGTGTGTGTGTGTGTGTGTGTGTGTGTACGTACATATGTGTTTGTGTATGAATGTTTGTATGTATATATATATATATGTATGCCGGTGGTTCAAAGCTTTTAATGTTGTAATACACATGAGAGCTGACCGGATGGATTCAAGGTTTGGTAAAGATTTTATTAAAGGAATTTGAAAGAAAATTTGAGTCGTCACTGGCATGTTATATAGTTGTGTTGTACAAAACCCAAGCTTATATGTCAACATATGCATAAGTTCTGTTTCATTGTAATACCGACACAAAGGCTCCATACAGGCTGTATGGGGAAAATATGGCTCTTAGTGATAGGGTCATAACCAAGTGCAGCTTTGTTATTCTCTCTGCTCAAATGAGACCCGTTGTGATAGCAGGTTTCAAAAACCCAGAGGAAGAGAGATGCCATACAGCACTCATGAAATAAAACATGTGTGTAATGAGGATGTTGCATATTCATCCCCGGGGTTTGTCAGCGTAGGCCTGCAGATAGACGGTGTTATCACCGCACAGCAATAGCAACCTGTGTCAAGGTCTTTCTTGGAAGTAATTTATTACTTGCCGAACTGCACCTCAGCCGTCAGCACAAGCCGACCAGGTCATGAAAGCGGGTAGATAACATTCCTGGTGTTTCCTGCTAGTTTGGATTTTATCCTCTGGGATTGTGTGGGTGCAGTCTAGTGTTAATATTTGGACATTACTGTGGCATTACATCTTTTTATAACACTTACAGACTACATGACGCAAAACTAATGCAATGATTCATGACTTTACACGTAGTGTCTGGTTCAACAACCCTGTTTATTGTGGGATCAAGGAAAAAAGCCAAACTGTGATCAGTTGTAACATAGACAGATTGGTATGGGTTGGTATGGGTTCAAGGCGTTAGCAAGCGACCAACATCGACGCACAACCAACTACATTAAAGAAAAGTGACTTTGAATTCTTACCGTGCTGTGAATTTAATGTACGATGATGAATTTGTTTCATCTTCTATCAGGTATCTAATTTAGTTTTCATCAAGGAATGATAACAGACCAGGCCACTGAGGCCATGCACCCCCGGGTCTCTGACTCTCAAGGGTCCCCACCCTAGAGGCCCGCGATAGAACAAAAACCACTGCAGACATAAAACTGATAATAGATGGATGAACAGCAGCCAAATGTGTGTCATGCAGTGGCTGTTGCCTTAATGAGAAATAAATGAAGAAAGTTATTTGGACATTCTAGCAATTGTAAGATGAAGGAGGCCCCCGACAAGGCTGGTGCTCTGGAACATCTCAGAATCATAATGTGTCCTCGTTTTATATTTCAACAAATAAGTGCATTTAACGTTTCAGAAGGTTTCACTGTGTTTTCGACTGCTACGCTGTAATGTTGTGCTCCTAGGTGAAGATTATTATCTGATAGTCGCACCATCACACCCCCCCACTACGAAAAACTTTATGCATCCTTGTTACTTAGAAGAATTATCGGTTCACATTGAAAAATTAAATAAAGTAAAAAAAAGCGATGTTCCAAATGTTCCATTGAAAAATCAAAGGTGTGATAATAGCAGATGCAGAAATTAAGTTTTGCATGCTAGGTTTGAGCATTAAAAAACTAAGATTTTAACTACAAGTCCTTAAAAATGACCTTCTCAAAAGCTTCTTTCCTCTTTCTTTAAGGTTTTTTTAATGTCATGTTTGGCTGCTATAGTATAGGCATAATAACAATAACAGGAGTGCAATTACTGTCAGCAAGGGGATGGAAGCTATGCTGATAAGTTCGCCTGTCATATTTAAAGTGACGGCCATTCAGCTTTTCCTGATAAGTGGCAAACGATATTGTCATCATTAAGTTTTAATGGAGATGAGGTTATGCGTTTGCAGCCACATGAACAAGAATAATGCTGAGAGGGGAAAACACGACTGGTATACAACCCTGCCAAGTCCAAAATTGTTAAATGGACCCATGCGTGCCATATAGCCTTGGCTGATTTTCATCAAAGATGTCCCCGTACAGTTTGTGTGTAGGCCGCACTTGAACTGCAGCCAGACATGCATTTTTAATACCAACAGATTGTGCGCTGTTTCCTAATCATCCATTCATATCAAAGTACCAGAGAGGAGGTTTTTTTATTCTGCACACTGGACAGTTTGGAGAAAGGCGCTGAAGTTTCTTATAGAAAGGACATGTTGTGATGATCAGAACACGATGCTGGGGTACAGGGGCTGATTCGGTTCCCTGGCTTGTCAAGTGACAAGTGCAAGAGAACATAACCTCCTGTTTCATATATAAGACAACCTGTTTCAATACATACACTCCGTGTTAGTCAGCATATTTGACACCATTCCAATGTATTCACAAACATGAGGTCATCCATTGAAATGTATGGGATTCTGCCGTCAAAACAATAAAAACTACAACATTTCTCTATTTCTTAAGTATACAGTAGTGTTACAGTATGCATATGAAATATATGCAAATTACATACTGCATTCGCCAAAATGTGCACACTGCATGAGTGCGCAACTATTATAGAGTAACAAATCTACCAGAAGCTAATTGAAGCCAATTCGAAAAGCTGAAGCACTTTAAACCAAATAACCATGAAGATCTACAATAACTGTTTCCGAAAAACAGGATTCTCACACACATGAATCGTAATGGTTCACAGTTTTTTATTTTATTAACAATAGGTATTAGGAATGGAGGATTACCATTCACTTTTTCTGCTTTTCGGCTTTGCAGAAAAAAGTACCCTTATACATACGTATAAATATTCAAATGATCTCTTTCTCCCCTTATTTCCAGTGCAGAGATCAACATCCTCGCATATAAATGGGCACATTGAGTAAGTTAAAGGTTTTTGATGTCAGTTTCGAATCTCTTTTTTAAACTGTCTTTGGTAAACTTCAGTGTTACCGGACATGCAGTAAAGCTAACATTCCATTTTGAATGTGGCCCGTGTCTCTACTGGCCGCTCGGTAGCAGACTAATGACTTATTTAAGTGCCTAATAAGGACAACTGAAGTGGGTAATTGGGAATAGGAGAAGGAAGGATGGATGTCATGCCTACTGCAGATGTTTCCGTCCCAGACATCGGCTCTCACATTCAGCTTCATCCAGTCACATTTATCCACAGCTGATTGGAAGCTCCGGTCTTGAGTGACATCAAGGATTAGCAAATTGTTGAAAAACCCGGAGGAGCACTGCAGCTTCCGGGACATGACCGTAGATTTAGTGCGCTGTTCTTGAGGTGACTGCCACAAGACGCAGAATCAAAATCAGGTCGATTCATTTAAGAAACACAGAGGAGCTGTATCCTAAAGCACTGAGAGATTAGATGGCCCTGGGAGCCCGCTGGCTATGGAAACGCAAAGTGATTTTATTTATTTATTTGTTTATTTATGTTCTATGCAGCAAGGTATATTATTATGACTTATATGTTTCTCCTCGGATGTACACCTGAATATGAGAATAATATCCCAGGAAACGTAGACACCATGTGTGTACGCTAGGTAATGAAATGTCTGAAAAGCTGCAGAAAACTCACAAACTTCCAATGCCGTCATGATCTCCTAAAGGAACGACTTGTTTTCTTCCTACTGTTACCCCTTAAAGAGGCAAATATTGTGCATTACAGGTTGACTTCTACCTACATACCCATGACAAAATATCTTGCTTTCTTAGTGTAGTATAGTGGACTGGAGCAAATCAATGCAAGTGCAATGAGATGTCAAAGCATGGCTTAAATTAAGAAAGTCTTTGTCCAATTAAATTAGTTGAGTTTTAGGTATATGTGCTTGTAACATAAAAAGTTATCTCTGTTATTCTCTGTTTATTTTTCGATGGATTGGTCTGGGCGGAACAATACATGATGAAATGTCTGTTATAATAAAGTCTGTTGGAATGAAGTTTGATTCTCTTTGGGTCAGGGACAAAAAACAGTGGGACAGCATGTAATGCAGCGTAGCTCAGAATCGGCATGCTGTGATGAACGTGTGCAAGCGAGATTCATTGATAAAACAGACTGTTTCTTTCATGTACAGTGAATATATGACTTATATAAAGTACACAATATTCCAAACAGTAGGACTTTAAATATTAAATACAAAAACCTTTAACAAGCCTCTCAGAACTATGTTATAGGGACATATGTTGGTGGGAAATTGTCGAGTTAAAAGTATTGTTCAAAAGCAAAAAGGGGTCTCTAATGCATAATGACTAATGCATAGTTAAAATATTAGGTTTATAATACATATTCATATATTATATATCTACACCCTCTCATGAACCTTTCTTGATTCAGCAGTTTTCCATGTTCACCAAAAACTGAGTTACTACAATCTTAAAGATTAGCAATTATGCCAGAGAAAAACTATTTATAATTCGGAAAAATAACAATTAAGTCACTTTTGGTCTTTGCTCTTGATTTTTAAGACCGTTATCAACCAAAGAAGAAAGAGCCCCACATGAACATCAAAAGCTTGTTCAAATGTGCTTCATGTTTATATCTGACAAGTTTTAAAGCATATGAACAGTCAAGAGATTATTTCAACTTAGAAAAACTACTTTTATTTGAGAGTTATACTTAAATTTGATCTTGACCGGTGAAGAAAATCTATTGTTCACTTTGGAATACCATCCAAAAAAGTTCAGAGCACCTTTAACTCCAAGACCTCATGTGATACGTCTGTCAAGGTTCTATTCAAATCAAATGTATAGCTATCATGGAAATGCTTTATCTACAACTCTTCCACAGTGAAGCAAAACTATCCCAACTGATAAAACAACAAGCTCTGTGTTTGAAAGATTTGCAGGTTCGTCCTGTCATTGCACTTTTAAAGCAGTCTTCACATTTTAATGAGAAACTGAGATTCTATCACAGGTAATTAAAAACCGACCAATCTGATATATCACAGACAAAGCCATTGACTAAATTAAAAACTAAGACATGAATATCGTGCGTAGGGCTTGACGCAGAGCTAGGAGAACCAGGAACGCTCACATCAACAAACTCTCTGACGCATGAACGTTCGTAAAATGCCTCGTTTAAAAGAAGCTGACGGTGGATTTGTGTTGAGATGGAAAATATTAGCAGGTTGGTAAAAGCACACGCTTAATCATTCCCGGTTCTAAATTGTTTCCCAATTACCTTGTCGGATCTGAAAGGAGTGAAAGCCTGGCTCAAACGAGCACATCAAAAAGCAATACCCAGTCTAATGTCTCATTTTATGGACTAATTATAGTTTTGTTTTAATAACATACCCATCCAGCCTCTTACAATGCCAGTATCTCTCTGCATCAGAGCACTTTAATAATGCCGAATAGCCTGATTAAAATGCTCCGATTTTCTCCCAGACATTTTTGCGCATTAAGATGGTTTCTGTGTTTAATTTGAAGGGAGTGCCAGAACCTCAATCTACTCATGGCGCTGGGAAATTAAATGGTTGCGGGCAATTCTAAAGCATTGTTCACACTTTCTATTTAAGTTCAAAATAGTGGTAAATGAGAAAGTGGAAGCTTTGGTACAATTCCATCGGCCTCAGTCTCACATAGGCACACACATGCTCAGTATTCCGCTTGTTAGGTTGTTGTCACAACGGAACTTGTAAAATTTCTCACTTTTGTTTCATCGCAAGCTTCAGTCAAAATGCTCATGTTAATAAAGAAAGAGAGATGCCTTATTTCTCATTTCCGATGTTTCTTTTTCTGTCAGCTCTTTATGTTTTATCCTTTTAGCGTCAGGGTGAATAATATTGTCAACGTTCAATGTATAGCATTGGCCATAAGTGTTCTGCACGATGGAATGGGCGTCCACCCAGTAAAGTGTCTTGAAAAGTTGAAATTGTGTCATACCCAATTAAAGTGTGTTAAACCCAACAGCCAGCATTTGCTAAACAATTCATAGACTGACTGTTGGAATTGTAAAATCCTCAGTGTTTTGGGAAACAATAACTAACAGAAATCTTTAGGGCTAACATATACATACTTAAGTCTAAAAACTCTTTTAATATTAGGGGTACTTTAAGTTAAAGTTCAATAGAAATCTAGTGTATATGTTCAAAATAAAGGGAAATCCACCCAACAGTTAAAGCGCACACTAGAGCCTTCACAATATAACAGTATTGACAATAATCCTATACTAGTTAAACAATTATTAATAAATTGTGTGCATACTAAATAAGTGTTATTAAGACATATTTAGTTTTGTTACTGATTGACATTACATCATAGTAGTTCATAATCACATGACTGAAAACCCAAGCTGTAACACGTCTTTAGATGAAAAGTTGTTGATATCAAATCTTCTCAACTCATGCCCTGCTCGTGTCAGTTAGTTTGTTAACTCAACTTTGTTGAACCAAATCTGATTGGGATAGTCTTGTTCACTACAGAGCACAAAGAGAATAGACTTTGCTGCCAAAAAGAACACTGTTACTTACATTAAACATTTGACAAGGCTGTTGCGCATGAGATTTAAAGAGTTTGGCTTTTACATCGACATCCTGTCTTCCTGAAAGCATAGATTGTGTTGGTCTGCCTCTTAAAAGATTTTGTTTAGACGGTCGAAGGAACACATAAAAACCTCCCTGATTACATCACGTGGCTTCATATACTTTCGCATCTGAATGGAGAGCTGGAGAAACGGTCAATGTGAGATGGGTGAAGTTCAAATCCACTCAGTCTTTGAAGTGTGTCTATGAAATGATTGACCCCTCATTTGCCAATCCATTTCACTTTCTCTTCTTCAAACCAGATCTCTTTGGTTTGCCTGCCCCCACTCAAACCGGATCCTCCACACTGCTCACAGTTTCCATCTTTCATCCTCCAAGAGTCTCTCTTTTCCTTGCAGCCGTCTGTCAAAATACTCTCTCATCAACCCCCTTCCACCCACACAGCCCAGACACATGCACACACACACGTACACACAGCCATTATGTTAAAAGATGTGGTCCATTAGATGGCAGACAATGCAATCAGTTGATTAAAAGCGGCTTCGACCACCAGCATCAATCAGCCCAGCGTGGAGAGCCCCAGGGGCTGCTGTGTGTGATGTGCCACGGTCTATATGACCCTCGCAATGAACCATGTCATGTGACCTGGACACACGTGTACAACCCCGTCATTCAAGTGCTGCACCGCTGTTCAATGGAATCGCAGGATTGGCATATTGCCCTGGAACTAAATCTATACTGTATGTAATCTGTGCTCGCAAAATGACCATCCTTACCTCACAGGAAAATCTCTACCCTTCCTAAGTGCTTAATACAGCACAACTTCAATGAAGAATAGTAGTGATGCACTACTCTGGTGAGGTTTTCACAATCGTAAATCACGACAGGATTTTTTAAGTATTCATTAGGATCTTGGTTCATTGATTTAGACACATTTATTTAAGTAAACCAAACTCTGACGATATCCCCTGCAACCTGCCCTCCAACCCATTTCTTTAAACAAGATGCATAACACCCTAAAGAGGTATTATCACCTCCACCAGCGACGGGAGAAGCTTTTGGCTACAATTATTGTGAAATTGAATATTGCATTATAATTTGCATTATAGGAAAGTATCACACCCATTTTTAGCCACGCTGCCGTGTTAATCTAAAGTACCTGCAATGTAGAATTGCATGGTTCATTTCTCTGAATAGTCTTTGGTTTACTAATATTAACAGAAGACAGATACAGCTTTACAACTGTTCTGGAAAAAGCCAAGGTCCTGCGTGCGCTGGTGACCGATCTCTTAATGAGGTCTTCTTTTGGAATGTCCACACTCATTCTTGGCTATCCCCCCTTCTAAATGTGTGCGTTGGCTGAACGGGGGTGTTGAATTGAGCACAAAAATACTACATCATGCATCTAACTAGTTTTTTTTTTACAAATGGATCATGCTGAACATGATAACTCAACATGTTCAACAGTCTTAAGCACTTAGAATGCACAAAACAGCGTCATCCATTTACACATTGTGGATCAAACGTTATCCATTTATTTTTTATAATACGTAAAGCACAGCTTACCAAACAGTAAAAAATGAGTTTTTTTAAGCACACAAACATTTTAAGTGTATCAATGTTAAGCAACCGCATTTTTTTAGGAAAACACATCAAAATGAGAAACGTCCGTATAGTAAATCAGGCATCGCAATATTTTCGCTCGAATAATTTCTTCTGTTTCCTATAAAGTTGTGTAATGGTTTTACTTTACAAAGTTTTTAGTAGTATACTTTTTTGGTCGATTTGAACAATAAAAACTTGTCTTTGCACTTTAACTCACGTTTCGTGTATTTAAAATTTTCAGCTGACCGGATGGGATTTATTTATCAAACTTTTGGTATGATAACACATTCAATGCAATTAATGCATAAAGTAATCAACCTAAACAAAAGAATACCCAGCAGGTTGATAAACCTAAATGTAGATTGGAATATTCTGTTGAAACTTGAGGGCTCTTATACTTTAGTTTAAAACAAAGTGCAAACACAACAATAGGTTCACATGTTTAGGAGGACGGTCTCAGCTCTACAGAACCAGAGCTCAAAAGTCTTTGAATTGCCATTACAACGTTATCATGCTAATCTGACATTGAGTTCCCTCAAACGTACTGTCCTTTGAGCACATGTGAATATTCAGAGAGGTCAGTGATCAGTCCTCTAACCAAAGCCTGAAGTCAAACTCGACTCCCAGAATAGATGTCGGGTGTTTGGCGTGCTGATCCGTACTGAAATCCGCATTTTCATACTGAGGGCACGTGTATTTTGCTAGATACATGCTTGGTTTGCCTGTAGCTTATTTATCCGTATGTACGCATGGCTGCATGCATAATATATTAAATGGACTGAAAGGGATTTATAATTTGTGCTTATTGGAGTTTCTGAAGAGTGAAGGATCAGACCAGTACGTTTCCTCCGCCTCCATCCTTAATGTTTACATGCAACAATGATTGATTTATTTAGACATTAGTGAGAAAACTGTTGTTTAAATGAGGCCTGTTTTAACCTTCACACATTCTGTGATTTTGTTAGGTGGGGAGTTGAGAGTGAAGTATACTTTGTTGCCTAGATGACGGTTAAAGGTCATCTGTGGGAAAGAAAAATCACAATTATTATTTCTAAGATCTCTCCTAGTTAGAAATATAATAATTGGAGAGGCAAGATTTTTTAATTTGGGAGCTGTTGATCTCTAAGGAGAGGAACCAATATTTTGGTAATTCAGAAGAGATCTCGAGATGTAATAAATGTTGTTCCTTAAACAAAAAGTTAAATGAAAAGCTTAAAGCTTTCAAAGGTAGTCCGTAAGGGCCCTGCGGCGTCTTTTTCTCTTTTTCTTCATTTTCTGTTTAAAGCTGCTGTGTGTGTGTGTGTGTGTGTGTGTGTGTGTGTGTGTGTGTGTGTGTGTGTGTGTGTGTGTGTGTGTGTGTGTGTGTGTGTGTGTGTTAGTTATTCAGTATTAAACTACTTTCTACCCAATCTAATGTAAAGCTACAATTAAACACAACTTGTGCCAATTCTTTTTTATGTAACACTAAATAAAAATAAAAAATAGAGATAAGTTTCCCAAAGGTCTAATTTGCATTCTTTTCTGAAAAGGTTAGCTGTCATGTGAGAACAAGATTATAATTTAGTTACAGTTAAAGTAGAAAAACTTGTTCTGCCACAGCATGTGTGTGCTCCATATGACAGGACTGAACAATATTCCCTGTACAGGTCATGGGTTTGTTACAATCTTTTCATTAGCTACAAATCTTTTTGCCAAAAAGTAAATACCGTACCTCTAACTTCGCTAGGTATACGCAGAAACACATATATGATGTAAGTCACAGCATTTTTATACACTCCTGAAACTGAAACTGAGAGCTGACACATTTTATTTCAGCCATTATCTATCTGCCATCCTTGAATGCTTATGCCTCAAACTTTTGATAAGTTTAAGATAATGTGATTGAATACATGTTTACTGTATCATTAAGCTTGTCTTAAGTAAACCTCTGTTTCCATTAAATTACACAAAAAGATGTGGATTACATAAAAGCTTGGTTTTCAACAAATGGGGTATTTAACAGGTTTGCATATAAGGGATTGTTTTATGTATATATAGGAAAAGTGCAAAGCTTGACTGGCTTTAAATAGGTCTCATATTGCAGTAAGGCTGCATAAATGGAGTGCAGAATAATTTTCCCCCATTAACAATTTTTTTTATAGAAACACAAAATGACATGAAGGGTAACACAAAAATACATGTTCTGAAGTGCACTGCACAAGCGTACTTAAGGAGTTTCTGAATCAACATTTGATAGTTAAAGGACAACTGGTCTAAAAGAGTTCGATATTTTAAACCAAACACAGCAGCTATTCCTTTCCAGATTTGTGCAAATCTCACTCACCATAGATAGATTTGTGAAATAACCGTAATATCTTATGCATTTGAACATTCTCGTATTAGGATGAGAAATCCATGCTGAATTAACTTAGTTTAAGCTACAGTGAAAGGGAACTTTCATAAACACCGAAAACCATCGGTTTATATTGTTCGTATTATAGCCCGAATAATGTTTAATATTACTTCAAATATTATATTGTGCTATCATTTTAGCAATGTTTAGTCATTTTTAATACACTACCTTTCTATTTCATTGTACTTGTTTGGAACTGTACAAGTCGTCCAATATACGCTAAGTTAATATCATAGACTCAGGTTCGACTATATTGGATTGTTCTGGACTCCAATATGGATTAAGAGTAAGATTCAATAGCTGGCTATAATTTGCTATTGTCTATCCTCATGGGTTCAGGCTGGTAAACAATAATGCTTTATCATATAAGCTGGCTGATAATCAAGTCTTTCTGGGTAACCTGGTTAAAGATCCAAGCGGGAAAAGCGGCACCCAAAACACATGCCAGTCACAAGCTATTTTTGTCTTCCCAGCAGGGTCCCGCTCTCTCCCGAGAGGACATTTGTATTGCTCAAGGGTCGCCCCGGAAACCTAATGAAGTTCTCACTAATGTGTTCATGTTTCACATTTTAGATTACTGCGGGCTCTCTCAGGAGGAAAATCTGGAAGATATTTTGAGTTAAGTGTGTGAATTTGTTGATGTTTAAAAACGGTCTCTTCTTCTAATTTAACATACAGAGACGATAAATACTATAAATAAACTATTTGTAATTTGATTCCACACAAAACACACAAGCTTTTTGATTCTGTCGAAACATCGCTCTCGTTGTTACCCATCCTGCATAACAAAACATGCTGTTTAATTTCATCTTACTTGATTTAAAATAGTATTGAGTGATTAAATGTAACGCCTGTATGTAAATGACTTTCTATATGATGACCAATGGCAGACAGGAAACCAATTGTTGCATTTTAATCAGCATAAACATTAAAGCAAATGTTTTAATTTCAGCATTTAATCACATTGATGTATATGTGAAATCTCTAAAAATGAAATATCTCTCTTGTCCCTTTCACCCCCATTTCTCTTATTTCAAAGTCACTCCGAATCAGAAAGAGCTTTATTGCCAAGAATGTTTGCACATATGAGGAATTTATTTTGGTGACACAAACTTCCTGTGCAAACAAACAAATAGAAACATAAGAATAATAAATACACATACAGAATGAAAAATAACCTGATAAATAAATACATTGTATATAATAAACTGTACGTAGGAGGCAGAATATGAAAAGAGTGGGCACGAGATATGGGTTATGATAAGAGAAATAAAGAGAGGACAGCACTTGTCTTTTAATGCTTATGGTTGTTGTGTCATTGGATGCAGTCCAGGAGATCTGGTCTCTCATTTGGATGGGCCACCAGAACACTTGTTTGCAGACACCAATTATGATCCATCTGTGCCACCACGGCGGCCATTCCACGCCTGGTCTCTCTTTATCTTACTGTTCTGTACTCAAGTCAACAGCCCGATTCCTTCCTCGATTGAATTAAAAACTGTTCTGAAGACCCTTGTACAGTCACTTTACTTTACCTTTGACAAACTGGGTAGTTTTGATCTGTGTAGTTTTGCTGACAGCATAAAAGTATTGAAGTGTTTTATATGATCATATATTATGTTTTATATGATAAAACATTTATAATATCACTGTGGAAGTTAAGATGCACGTGTTTCAGTTCAGAGCCTTCTGTATATGTCTTTAATAAATGTTTTATACCAACATGATTTTGGAGTCTGCATTTCGCTGCAGATCTGTTTTTAATGGTTCCTTTTCTCTCACCTGGGCGCTACGCTGTGGTTGTTCTTTTTATCTCCACAGGTATGTTGAATATAATATAATATTGTATATTTTCGGCTACATTATTAATCTACTGTTTCCCTTCAAATGTACAATTATATTTTACATTTACATTTAGTCATTTAGCAGACGCTTTTATCCAAAGCGACTTACAATAGTCGAGGAGACAATGAAGCGGTAAATAGCCGATACAACAATAGATGAACAAGTGCTACAACAATGCTACCGAGTTACACAGAGAGAGAAGTTACAAAAGTTTTTTTTTTTTTTTTTTTTTTTTTTTTTGATAGAGTGAGTAATTAGAAAAGAAGTGAGTTAGTGAGTTAGGTGTGCGTCATTAAAAAATTATATCTTTTGCATTCCTAATATTTACACAATGGGTCCTTGGGTACAATAATGACCCCAACAATATACACGTTTTAATATATTTTAAACCAATAAAGACCTTTTCTCGGATGGTGTGGGCTATTCGGTAACAGTCTGCAGCAGGTCAAGCAAATGGCGCATGATGGCTGTCATGAACGCCTTTTGGGACGGAGCCTTAGACTTCGCAAGTGTCATTTCTGTTAAACTATGACTCATGGTTGACGATATGTTCCTGGGAATCCTTTTCAGATTATATTAAAAGCAGAATGGAAAAAGTTTTCCGTTTTGCATTAAACAGTTTGTTGCATTCCCTCCTTCACATCACATAAGGTAAATAAACATATACATTCTACATATTATAAGACGGGCGACTCTGGCTCTTCCTACCAGCTGAAATCCGTCTGGTAATTGTATTAGATAGTACGACCGGGTACCATTGTGAAAACAATCAAATAACAGGCAGCATCAGAATCCTTGCTGTGTTTCACCTTGGCACAAGTGCCATCTACTGGACACACAAGACTGCCTTTTCCCTTCTAGGAGAGACAGCTGTTCCCAGACCAGCACACCGTAGGTTTCACTGTAACTCTGTTTGGTTGACACAGCCCAACAAATGTTCTGCATGATTATATCCCAGCTACCTCTCCTCTCGAAGACAGACATCATGTTGACACACATGCAAAACAAACTCACACAATGGTTTTACTAAGAGAAGTTTAAATAAAGACAATGGAGCATAGCAGCAAATTCAATCTCATCCCTTCATCATTCGAGTCCCAGACCTACGGGTGGACCCCGACGGATCCACGGCTCCTTTAACTGTAACTGTCGCTCAAGAGTGAGTGTGCAGTGCCCCTGACCTCTTTTTTTTTTTCCAGTTGCCTGTATCCCGTCTTCAACCTCAACATCGAGGACTTGGCCCAGAATACCAAATTAGAAAACAGCTCAGTCTCTTTTTTAGTGTCTTCTCCCATCTAAAGACTAATTTTCCTCAACTGAGACCTCAAAACGTCGGCCTGGCCCACAATTTATAAGCCCGGTGGCACAAAAAGAAAACCAGTCCAAAATGGTGTACACATATAGTCTATGGATGATATAAATAAAACCACGACCCCATGTCAACAGGCGAAGCTGGAATATTTACACCAGCGCTGATGATTGATGAATTAGGTTGATACTTTATGGTAAAACATTGGCTGATGCGCTGCTCTGAGAAATGCTGTGTCAGACATTATGAAAGGCCATTTTATTAACCAGACATTTTTACAAGTAAGTCTTAACTACCTGATATGAAAGAGCTAAAGCACCCAATGTGGTCCCTAATTTATCCCTTAAAACTAATCTTTCTGCTCCACTGAAATAATTTCCCCGTCTTGACGGCAGGGTCTTTTCAAAAGTGCTTATGAAAAGAGTCGGGGTCCGAGTCCAACGACAATCTTAGAGCCGGTCAGCGGTAAGGGAAGTGTCTGTTCTTGATGTGGAACAGTAGCTGAAAGCGACTGATGACGTGGGTGAGGGGTGGAGCTATCAGAAAATGTGGGTGACCCTTTGGGACATCGTTGACCCTTCCTCTAAATAGCTCGAATGCAGATCACCTTTTCACCTTCATTAAAATGAGCAGAAATATTGATATGCAAATTAGCTCTGCCTATACTCCATCAACATAGAGCTGACACAGCGGTGCATGTATTGTTCAGCCTGAATATCTGCGTCATCCTTACATTTACTGCGTGAACTACTGAATCACAGACTAAAATGACTTGATGTGAAAAAAAATCAATATTTCATGTTTATTAAAAATCTTGAAAGTGTCAAATGTTTTATATGTGCATTCACAACTGCCAATACATTTCCTAAAGAAAAGATATTTGACTAAATATTCTGCATTAAATGCTTTAGTGTGTAGTATATTAATTTATTATTTAAAGCTTTTTCATTCATAATATTGCTATACATTATGTATACATATATAACTGACAGGTTTTAACTGTAGTTACAGTACTTTTTGAAAAACATTTGCTCTGTTTCTTGTGATGCTAAACCCACAAAAAGAATCTAAACAGTTGTACAGGCTCTTCACGTCTATATCAGTGTTGAGCAATAAGCATGAAGAAATAGATATGGACGTCTGTGCTGTTTTCAACACAGCCACCTTGTTAAAGTGACAGTCACCTTGCTAATGTGACAGAACAGACCGTATGAATCCCGACTCATTCTCTCGATCTCTTTCCTGTCCTTATGTTGCACGACCTGCCTGTAAACACGGAGACAATCTGTTACAGCGAGCTTCAAACCGTGATGGGCATCTCTTCCACTCGATATGATGAAAGAACCGAGCGCTCAAACAGAAAGAAGAGACTCGGCCGTCTCTCTCCTACAGAAACTCATATGATTCCATCATTTCTGTTCCAGAGTCTCCTACGAGATGGATTCAGACTCCAGCTGTGCTCTCAGCTCACTACATCTTTTTCTCTCCGTGCTGTAAGTCTATTTTGTTGATGTGGACACCGATATTCTTTTTAACCTCAAACTCACCCATGGATATTGTCCAGGTTGTAGGGGTTGAGGGGTATGTCTTGTAGGGGTTGAGGGGTATGTCTTGTAGGGGTTGAGGGGTATGTCTTGTAGGGGTTGAGGGGTATGTCTTGTAGGGGTTGAGGGGTATGTCTTGTAGGGGTTGAGGGGTATGCGAGTCATGATTAAAGTTTTTTGGAAACAACAAACCATGTTTCCCATTCTATACTCTTAATTCTGTCATTTTACATAATTACATTCTCGTGCTATGTGATTTTAACCCGTAGTGATGGTTCTGGAAAGCAGTGTGCTTCCACTATTTAATTTAACTGCCGTATGGAATGAGAATCATTATAATTATAAAAATCGTTCTTCCATTTCATAAACCCGGCATAAAGGGCTACTCCACTCCTCCACTGTTTAATGGTTCCACAGAAATCTCAATGGCCAACATTCTTCCAAATATCTGGAATTGTACAAGTATACACAAGGGTCAATGGTTCATGACAAAATGTTCATATTTGAATTTAAATTTAGACAGCATTCATACTCCAAATGTAGAGAAATATTACATCTGGTGTAACAAGCAAACAGAATTTTGCTTAGTAGTTCTAGTTCCTTTTTTCATTTTAGTTTAATATTAGTAGAAAGAGCTTTTGAAAAGATAGGTAAAAGATCTGTTCGTTTAGTTTAAGTTACCAACTAAAGTGGTTAATAGAAACTTTTGTGTTTTCATGTCATTAAGAAAAAAGCCAAGGGTCATTGTTAAGGAATATCATGGGTCAGTTGTGGTCAGTTGTGGCTTTATGATTAGAGATTGGGACTTTTAACCAGACTTGCTGGTTTAAGTCTCATGAACGGTTGAATATGAGTTGAAGTTGAAATAAGTTTGGGAAGTAAAAGGACAGCGCTCTCTCCAGTCTCAAACCACTGAGATGCCCTTGAGCAAGGCGCTTAACCCTCAATCTCTCGCCGCCTGCAGCAGTGTGACTGCCCATCGCTCCCGGTGTGTTTTCGAGTTGTGTGCGAATGAACATAAATGTTTCTCCGAAAAGGTGCTAAGTTTATCGCTGTGCACTTTTTATAAGAGGTTTAATATGTGTGAAAGGGTGGCTAAGCTTAGCACACTGGTTTGTGCGTATCCCTGCATGTATTGACTGCTAATGGAAGACACATGGCCTAAATAACGCTGTAAAGCAAATGAAATGAAAAGTGTTAAAGATCCTGTTCAACGTGAATCCATATTTCAAACTTGAATAAGTGTATAATGTTGTTGTTAGTGTATAAATAATATCATTAAAAGTATAAAGCTCAAAGTTCAATGAAAAGTGATTATTATATTGTTATTAGATAGATACTTGGTAACATTGTTGTAGCACTTGTTCACCTATTGTTGTATCGGCTATTTACCCCTTCATTGTCTCCTCGACTATTGTAAGTCGCTTTGGATAAAAGCGTCTGCTAAATGGCTAAATGTAAATGTAAATGTAGATATAAACTACAAAAAACTACATTTTGGACTACACCCCTCTAGTTCCTGCATTGGTGACGTCATACCCACGGTTACCCGCACCCACAGAAAAATACAAAAAGGTCTTGTTGTGCTTCGTCGGAGCATATAAAGAGTTGTGTTTGTACAGTGTGTTTGTTTGTTTGTTTGTTTGTTTGTTTGTTTGTTTGTTTGTTTGTTTGTTTGTTTGTTTGTAGCCATGTTGAAGAAACTCTGTTATTTTCATCCCTGTGACCAATCACTTTTGTTTGGCTTTCCATTGGACGCTGTACTTAGAGATCAATGATTATAATTTATGTTTGACTCGGTTCTTGAATATTATAATCCACAAATAAAACTATCTGCAGCACATTTCACTGATGACAACTTCCTCACTCTCAATCAGTTTAATGCTGGATTTACACAGAGATTATCGTTGAAAGTTTCCTCTATTGTTTATTGAACACAAACAGTAATTGTATTTTATTATTTAAGTTTCCGTAACTTATTACACAAAGGACAACACTGTTTAGCTTTCTTTCTTTGTTTGTTTGGTAATTGAAATTAATCCGACAAAAGTATAGTAATTCAACCGGACAGTATCGATTGTTTGTGTTTATAAATGATCAGTTAAAATTATTTATTGATTATATTTACAGTTAACTGTTTAAACAATGCTGGTTTGGATCGAGGGAAAGTTAAGCTGCCGGCACGTGATTCACGCGAATCTTATGTGTTTAACATATACAAAATTTGTACTCTATCCCCTTCATCTATGTTCTCTGGGTCGGATTTTGGCTCAATTTAATACAATTTAATGTCTTAACTATTATAAAGTTGATCCAGACGAAGAATCAGTTTATGATTAACACTGAGCGAGTGTATCTTGATGTGTTGGTATGCGACGTCACACGACCGGCCAACACGAGCTTACACGCGATTCCTTTGCTGTTGAATCAGAACACAGAAACTACTGGCCCAATCAGAACTCGTTACGTATTCCTGAATATCAGCCATTCTCACGACACCGGGAAAAGCATCAGACAGAGAAGTGAGTTGTGGGAAAAATACGGGTTCTTCTTCCAAGCGAAACATTGCCACATGTTATAATACACACGGTTAACACAATCAAAGCTCCAAAACCTGCGGGGAACAGAACCTTTAAACAATTGTGCACTGTTCTTCTATTTATTTTCTTTTAAACATATGAAAGGAACAAAATGGGTTGTTTTAAAAGTATTGCAGAATGTGTTGTCTTAGGACAACAGTTTATAAAATGTGCTTTAATAGATCTTATCTCATGAATTATTAATTCTCTAGTTGTTCCAAACCTCGATAAATGTCTTTGTTTGGTTGAACACAGACAACGATATTTCGACGGATGCTTGTAACCCAATAACAAGTTAAATAGGACAATAAAAATAGTAGTCAAATTCACCCCAGAACTTTTGGCTGTCATTTTGTGTTCAACAGAACAAATTAAATATGAAGTTTTTTTCCTAGTATGGTCGTGGGGTACAAGAACAGTCTCCAAAATTCTTTTTCTGTGTGGGTCAAGACTAAAACAACGAGATTTGGAGTAAACAACAGAACTTTTTAGGTGAACTATCCAATAAAAAAATCAATTTTCAACTGAGAGTTTCCTATGAGATTCACATAAGCAGAGTCGATACAGAACGTAAGGTGGACTCACATTTGGTTCAAAGACCGCTTAACAGGAAGGAGATCTTGGTCTGCACAAGCCAAGGATTTTTTTCACACAAGCATCCTTGTTAAATAAATGGATGATGGAAAAGTCGGATTTAGGGCGTTGGGAACTCGGAGAAGTGTGATTTCCTCTTCCTGGCTGCAGAGCCAGTGCAGAAGAGAGGCAGGTAATCCAGGCTCAGGATGGGAGAGCTGGACCAGGATGAAAGAAAAGACCTCAGCTGAGAAGAGAGAGGGGAAAAGACTTTACCACAAAGGGGGCACCTGGATCACGGCAGCCCGGATAACGCAAAGGAAGAAACGTCTGTCATGGGAACTGGTGATTTAAGAAGATTTCGTTGAAAAAAGCTTACATAATCTTACTCAGATGTTCATGATGGCTCCAGACTGATTTTCATTGCTGTCTGGATCTACTTTTTGACCTGGTGTTTGTTGATAAAAGTACAGTAGACATCAATCATTTCCAACAGGATTTTTCACAGATCAATTATTAGTTGTTGTCAATCACAACCCTATCCTATAAATCTGATTGTATGATAAGTATGTTGAATTTAAAACCAAACATTTTTACATCATGCATCTGAACTGCCAACAGAGATTCATATCGTTGAACTCAAAGTTCCATTTGTACAATGATAATAGCAAAGGGGGATTTTATTGCTGACAACATCTGTGGCAGGCAGCATCATTTTCCACAATAACAAGTCAATGTAATTTATCCTTTTGTTTCTAATTTCTTTGATTAAAGCATTTGTCTTAGACAAGTCTTACTTGATGACACATTTAATGAGTTCTGTATAATTTGCTGGCAAAGAGAAGTTGGGAATCTGAGTGGTGGCACAGCACCTGCTAGATGAGAAGATGTCCAGCTGTGTGAGAAGAGCCACCAAATAAAACGTATCCAAACCAATATGGTTGAAACCTTCATATACAATACCAGTCCAAAGTTTGGAGACACTCAATGTCCCATGCATTCATATATTTTCCAAATTTTACAATAACAATAAAGGAATAAACTGAAAGAATTATTTTATAAGTAAAAGTGAAACAAATGTGATATATGTTATGTTTAATTCTCTCCAGTGTCATCACTTTTTGACTAGAACTTACAGAAGCATTTCTCTTTCATTTCATTATGCAGATTAAATCAAATCAAATAATTTTAAAGAAGTCGCCATCTGGGCTTTTGGCTGTTCTTCGTCAACTTTAGTCCAACATTTGTTATAAAATACAATTTTATGAAAGTTTAATGAAGTATTGTTATAAATATATATGTTTGCTAATGTATATCAATCAAACAAAATAATTTATGACATTTAGGCATACACCTTCACATTAAAATATTTCTAAAACATAATAGCAGTTTTTTTAGGATTTGAAAGTTCCTACTTCCCTTTTGGAGACCCCGACATGTCCAAGGTTAAAAAATCAAATGTTTCCTAACAATATGCTATAAAAATCACCTTTGCTTTGACAGATTGTTACGTCCGCTGTGATTGGTTAGCTGTCTGCAGCCTTTATTGTGAATGGTTTTCTCAAGCAGTCCAGGGCAAACCTAGGTGGGCATTAAGCAAAACAATAACTAGTGATGTTAACCCGTGACGAAATTCCAATTAGAAGAGACAACAGAGTATATACAAAGTATATCTTATATAGACCTTATTCAGAGTTTTTAATGCTCAACAACTTGAAGATTGCTTAAATACACAAACAGTATCATCACAACTACGTGAAATATTTTTTCATGACATTAAAATACTTGCTCTTTGAAACAAATCTTTGACATCAAAATCACATATTTAAATGTTGTTTCTTTTTCTCCTTAGCATAATTTTTCTTACATATTTAACAGTCAATCCTTACAGATTCATGGCTTAAACTTTTGAACAGGGTGCCAATGAGTTACTGTGATTGGTTGCAGGTATATGACATCATTAACCAGGGTACTTCCAAACCATATTTTAAGCTGTCTTTGGTAAACTTTTTTTGTGGAAAAAATACTTATTTTCATATTGTTTGACTTAGAGCGGAGTAAAAAGTACCACTCGAACATATAAAGAGCCTTTCCCAAACATTGTACTGTAAAAGCCAAATTTAAAAAGGAGTTTGTCATGCCATTTTCTTGTTTTCTGAACCTATTCGCTGCTCCATCAATGTTTCAAGCCAACTGGCTAGATTTGTATTAGTCTAAATGTTATATGTCCTCTCGACCAATCAGAATTTGTTTAATTCAATCCAACATGGCACTGCTTTAAAGTGTTTGCTTGTTCTAAGTCTTTAAAATGAGTCTGAAATGGCCTGGATGAGCCACATAAACCTGGGGGGAAATACTCATACTGGACATCTGCATTTATTTTATTTATATTCATTTTTAACATCCCATATAGAGTCCCTGATGTCATATGTTGCATGTTATCTTGTTTAGTTCTCTTTCGCTTTTTTTAAAGAGATTTGAAATGGTTGTCTGATTAAACAATCGTGGTTTAATGTGTTCAAACTGAGACAACAAACAATTTAACAAATTGAAAACGAATAAAACGATTGGTCTAGGTAAAAGTGTAACTTTCAAATAACTGTTCAGATGGATTTATAGCGTTTTGGAAAACCTCTCTTTATATGAACAACATTAAAAACTAGATTTATACCACAGGTTTATAAGTTAAGTTTATAATCATTATAAGCTTACTGTGAATGGAGTGATCTGTTCTTTTAATAACTAAAACAAGCGGTCGAACATACAATTTATAGAAGAAGGCAAGCTATTTAAAAAGGCTCTTTACAACTAAAAATGATTTATTACTTCTGCAACTGATCGAAAAATATGGATCGTGCAAATAATTGACAATGAATTTCATTATTGATTAATAATACATGTGCTCGGGATCTGCCGGTCATGTCACTTAGGAGCAGTAGCGAACACGTTTATATCATAAAAAATGTCAGATAACTTTGAGTATGATGCCAGCGAAAAACTACAAGATTATAATCACGTATACAACCTCAAAGCTAACCTCTATCTAACTGATCATTTATAATATGTTGGAGCATTACCTTTTGTACGGCCAAGGAACATTCTCAATCTCTGTCGTCTTTCCTTTAATAATCAACTCATTTGGCCATAACAGTCTACCAAAAGAACGCTTGACAACATTCAACTTAAAGATCATATCAAGTTATATTTTAGTATAGAAATATGCACAGTGAACCATTACATTTAAAATGAATGTCATTTCTGAAGTTGGTTCTGTTTATCCCCCAGTGTCTTAACAATGTTGAATCATCTGTTTTTAATAAAACTATATTTTTGTTAGTTAAACGTTGTTATTCTTTTTGGGTAAGAATATGCAAAATCTTAAAACTGATGTTGTTCCTGAAGTTGGATTTGTTTATCCTCTCAGTATCTTTAGAACAGTGAATCATCCAGTTAATGAGAATTTTAAATTACATAAAAAAGTATTTTCTCTTAGTTATATATTGTTATATATTGTTACTCATTTTGAGTAAGAATATGCTAAATCCATTTCAAACAAGCTGACACATGCATACTGGTTAATATTCTTCTAGTTAAGCGTCATAGATCAAATGTCTTGGCTAGGGTTTGGTTATCATTGGCAGGCTCTCTATACAGAGGTTCCTAGTTCCTGACTCTTTAAGGCCGGCCTTACAATGTACTCTGATTGTCCGGTCTACTGACCATAATCGAGTTCCAGTGACTGCGTTATCACAAGTGACGGTGCGGGCATCATGTGAATCACGTTCCTTCTGTAACCAGTCTTTGAAGAAGTAACCTCACAGATCGTTAACAGGTTCTAAGACACACAATTAAACAAAGAGAAATGGTCTCTCTGAATATCCAGCTCCACATTTGATTTTAAAAGTCAGAAAAGTGGTGTTTTGCAGTGATGACCTAAAATACAGTTGTTGTTGACAGAACCGAAACTTTCTCTCTTCTCATTTGTGGTTTTGACGGAGGCAGATGAATAATGAACCATGTTTAATATGGTGTCGCTGAAACCTTCTCGCTCTTTCCTCTGGTTTCGCCACACATGCAGGTCAGGCTGTCAGAAAATGTTATTGTAATTTTACTTAAGCTTGGATCCCAAGGGAACAAAGGTCTGCTAGAGTATCTCTCCGGAGTCTTTCGGGCGTTCCGAATGGCTCGAGGACAAAAAGAGCAATGAGGATGGAATAAGTGAATGAATGTCCAGAGAGCGTGAGTGGTTCAAGTCAGGTAACCTTTGATAGCCCAGACCTCTGCATGGTCGTGCGGTTTGAGATAATGTTGTTAACTGCATAATACATCATTTAAGCACTTAAATACATTTACTCTATTACTAAATAAGATAAACACAGACAGTGTGGCAAGATACAATAATGACACTGTTGGTTCTGGGATGTAAAGGCTTTGTACAAGGTGAGAACATTTCTTATAAGAATCTTCTTTAAAAAAGGTGAAGAGCGAAGGAAGGACTTAAATACAAAAACATTTTTAATAATTTTTCTTTAAATAAAGAAGCAAGGTGTTTTTTATGTGGCATTTTTTTATATGGTTTAAATCAATTTATGTGCCTATGTATCACTTTGAACCTTAGAATCTTCACATAAAAATGGTAAATGATGTCAAACACTCGTAACAAATCACTTCACCCAGTGGGTCACATGTGATGACGCATGAATTCTGATTAATATGATGTCTGTCCGGCGGTGTCGGTTCTCAGTTTCACGTTCAGCTTTAGCGGCAACTAGAATCCGAGAATTTTAATGAGGGGAGGTGGAGCTCATTTGCATATCCATTCATCTGTGCATAAAGGTGTAGGTGAAGAGTTTAAGCTCATATTGGCAGAAAGAAATATTTTTACAGGAAAGAAACTTAAAGATTGAATTTTGATGGTCAGCGACAGTTTAAAGGGGTAAAGTGATCAACAACCGGGGGACTTCAATTAAAAATATGAAATGGTCTTCATTAGGCCAACTGTTTAAATTTATGTTTGCCATCTAGAAGCAAATGCGTAATACCCACACGTGTATGTCCTTTTGCCCATCTGTGCAATGGTTGTCGGTGTTAACTATGTGCAGCCACTGAAGTTTCTACAGACATATGTGGATCTCTCTGTCTTATGAGTTCACTGAAACCCCAAAAGAGCATTCCATTCCCGTTTCAAATACATGCTGGGGGTTGTCGGTAACTTCTGATGCTGGGAGGGTTAGTTGAGGCTATGTGCTGAATATGTGTCACCAGGCCCACTTTCCTAGGAGCTCAACACCTTCTGATCATCAGTTGGAGGGTTTTACAGAAGAAAATAAAAGTGCTTCCCACACATTAGTGTAATTTGTTTACCGGCCTGTTCGCACAAGAAGGCATTTAGCACCACACTAGCATTTAACACTGTGAACGTGTGTGACAGAGAGAGAGACAGAAGGATGTAAAAACAGATTCATTGAGACAGAAGTTACATTCCTCTACAGAGGGGAGAAGCACGGAAAAGAGAACTTACAGTTCGAATGAAGTCCGAGTGTTGTCACATATCATTTACTGTTTTCCAATGAACAACCGGGAATGCCTGTTACACTGATATCACCATCACGTGGAACATTAACACAAGGAGAAGATCATGTATTTTTGTTGCACTATTGCATCTCTGAATGATAGGAAATGATGTGATGAGAACATGGGCAAGAACTATTCTGAACACCCTAGCAACAGCATAGCAGTACGCTGACAACCATCCATTCACATTCTCTAGGCAGGACTAGGGCTGTGCAAGGATTGGAAAACTTAAATGATTTTCTGTCTTATCAATGATTATTTGCTGTTGCTATGATGATAATGACAGTTCGTTTTTGCAGTTCTCACTAGGTGGAACTGAAATTGAATGTATTTTGACACACAACCCAATTCTTTTTTTGATATTTACAATATTCTTATACAAGTATATAACTATTGACATGTCAATATCTAAAGTAATACTGAATGTATAAAGGCCCTCTATAACAAGCCTGTGATAAATGATAAAAGACAACATGGAGGAATGTGAAAACAAGCGGGCTTCAATAACACAAATCCACAAGACAAGCCCAAAGAACTTAAAACAGACACTTACCAAAAGGGTGAATCCAAACCAAAACACAGGACAGACAAACAGGAAACCGGTATAAACTCGGATTGTATAGTCTAACACACTTGTTAAAGAAGAACAAACAACAAGACCTGACAGCAACACAAACAGAGGAGACTAAAGTGTCAGTTAACAAGGTGCAGGTGGGCACAAATCAACATGAGGATTGAAAACAGGTGTTGGGCACATCGAAGATGGTGGGCAAGTCCAAAGGCTCCTGGGAAGTGAAATAATAATGAAAATGAACATTTAAATTTAAGCAGTAATTAATTCTGTACCTCATCTTCCTGTCTTAAAGTTGATGGAAGTGGCCGGTGGCTACATTGCCCTTAGTGCCCGTGTAGCCTGTGGTAAAGAACACCTCCGCATTGCACTCTGTCCGAAAAATGAGAATCAAATAAGTTTAAATCTCATAAAAGTTGCTAATTGAATGCAGACTGGTCAAAAGCAGCAATAGGGTAGAATTATGGCGCGGACCACCATTTTTTCACCATAGAGCACAATAAGCATAACGTGACAGAGAGGTCAAGATCTCGATATCTATTTCTATATCTAGACACTCTGCTCTATATATACGGAACCTTTTCTTTACAGACCCATTTAAGAGGTTTCAGTTTACATGATTATAGGCATGTGATACCTCTTAACAATTTAACAGTGCCTCGAGATAGCTGGAAAACAAGAAAAATGGATATTATCTTTTCACATTTCTCTTTTTTTTTTAAATCAATACCTTTCAGCTCATAGCTTAGGAGTGCCTGGAGTGTTTTTGTCAGAGCACATGCTAAGAGATCATTTCTTCAGCAGAAACTCATAAATGACGGAGGTTTGTTTAGCAAACCCCTTTATTGAGCGCTGTTGGCATTCCGACTGAGCTCTCATCCAGCGGGCGAATGAGAATAAATGCCTTAACTTAAAAAAATGTAGAATGCAACCGTTTGGCCAGTTCGTGGAAAGCCCAATAAAGACATAATTCATTATAATAAAGTAAGGATCCTGAAGGCCAGTCACAGAATGGTATTTTAAAAAATATTGCTTGAGAACATTCAAGCAAGAAGACAGGCCCGCCCACCATCAGAAATCACGGAATCCATCATCTCAGTCATTCTGGAGATGTTAGCGGCTTCATTACTGTGCAATATCAACGCTTGTATCCAGAGGTATAAATGTTGGATGATGGGGCCTGCTCTGATACTGTTAAGCGTATTTATTATTTAAACGGAAACTCTTGAGAAATCTGGCAAGCTGAAATGCAAACCTTTTGATATTGTTCTGTCTGCAAAGTCATTTGAGGCAACTTCTACAATATCCACTGATTGTTTTAGGTTCAGCTCTAGTCGTGAGTATCCATGTTATAATAAAGGATCCAGATGCATTTTAAATATCAAGCGCATGTATGAATTTTATGGCTGTATCCGAAATGTGATTTGCTGGATTTATTATTATTTTTGTTGGGGTTGCGATGTAGCAAAATTTGCAATGTTATTGGAAAAATAAAGTATAGTAAGACTGTGATAACATAGCAGTACCGAGACGGAGGTTTTGGCGACGGGGTCACAGGAAGGTTTATTTTGCATCACATACTATTGGACCAGACTCCCAAACAGTTCATTCCTTGTTCGCACCTCATGCATTTGCTTTCAGATTGTACTTCGTTTTTTAGGAATGATGTGAAACATCTATTCCTGGCATAGATTTCACCCAATGGTGAAGTACAATTCTATCTGAATTTTGTTGCCTGGAGCATAGTTTTAAATGTTGCTTTGCAAGTCAAAGTACTCCAAATGGGCTGGTCTCTTTAAATCTGCTGCCTAGTTTCGGTGTTCGACTGAGTTCAGCTTTAACAAGAAATGATGTTAATGCTACAGGCATTGAACTTATTGCAAAAAAATGCTACAAAAACACACCAGTGCACATTAAACGAAACAGCAGAGCAGTTATATTATGGACCATGTACAGCAACAGCGTACATTATCATTGAATAACATTCAATTAGACTGAAATTGTAATTTAACTGTATATTAACTTGTGAAGCTGCAAAAATTGTAGACAGATGGGAAAAAGGGCTCAAGAACTCAAGATCACAATTTTGAGCAGGAAAACACTCATTTTTACTGTGATAGTTCTCTCGCTTGAAAACGAATCTTGTGTTCTTGAAAAATGATCCACAGGAACATTGCGGCGATACGTATTAGCATGGACAGAAGATGAAACTTTACCCCACCATCATCATGAAACGATATGTGGGTCGATCATTTTACTATGATTTACTCGGATTCATAGTATTTAATTAAGTTAAATGACACCAACTCTATTTATTGTATAAAATATAAAAACATATGAAACATCACCTTGCTTTTCAAAACACACAAATATTTTGGAGAATTGATTTGTAAGAACAGATGCAGAACAGATATAAAATCTTCCACATATAATTGGGTTACAAGACAAAAACTTGTGACTACTTTCACACACACTTTATGTTTTGAAGGGTTTAGAATTGAGTAGTTCTAGTAGACTATTTTTGATGGTCTTGGTCTTTTCTTGGTCTCGGACTCAGCAATCTCTGGGTTTTAATTTCAAGACGGATCAATACCACAACTGTGGGAATTACAGTAAATTGCTGCTGTCAGATTAATGTGTTAACATCATTCATATGATTGCATGTAATAGATCTATTATGTATTGTTTTTAAGCGCTCCTGTAAACACAACACATTTCTTGTGTATGCGAGCACACTTGGCCAATAAAACTGATTCTGATTCTGATCTGATTTATTTTCTTATATCTGATACTGATGATAAATCCAACTAGGTAGCAATCGTGGCCTGGTGGTTCGAGTGTTGGACTTGTGATCCCAGGGTCGCTGGTTTGATACTCCAGCGGAGATTTTAGGTGGAGGGAGTGAATAACTAGAACTCTCCTCCAACTTCAATATCACGACTGAGACGAGTCTCTTGAGCACGATTCTCCCGACTGCTCCCTGGGAGACGCAGCATGGCTGCCCACTGCTCTGGATGTGTGTTCACAGGGTTTTTTCACTTGCTGTGAGTACACACTTTGATGGGTCAAATACACGAATTCTACACGAATAGCAGTACACAATTTCTAAGAACGAAACACCACACATATCTTCACTTTTACTTTCACAATGGATATGGCCTAAATATATTATAGGTCCAAAATTTGATTCCAGTTTCAATAGATCTTACCATCAGGACATATTCAAATCATTGTGAGTTAACTATTTAAATTAAATTATAGGTAGATACAGAGACGAAGGGAAGAACAGCAGGTTTCGGATGAAGTGATGTTCGTCTTTGTCTATCTTAATCTGACTTTTTCCTCCGCTGTGCCCGTTTTACTTTGCTTGACTTGAAACTTATGTATCACGAGTTATTATCCAGCACAGAGAGTGAAAACTTCACAATCATGTCTTGTGACATTAAGAATCTTTATAATGAGACCGTTGAACACTCATACTCCTGAAGACAAATGCAGAATTCAACATATCATTAAATAACAGTTAAGAAACGTACCCACGCTTTAAAAATATTATAGTGTAGCTTAGTAAATATGACAAAATTAACAGTTTGTTAATTTAAAAAATATTGTTTTTCAATTCGATTTTATTAACATTTTTCAGTGGAAAATTTTAAAGTAATTGATTAGAAATCCAAAGTTTTTATCATGAAAAAAAGTTATTTAACAAACACTTTTGTGTTTGCAATATAAACCAATATATTCTCTGAATACTACTAGAAATGTTTGAGTAAACTTTTTTTTTAAACCATATCTGTAATTCATTTCTGTGTAATAGCACATATTAAAACATCTTTAAATGCTGGGTTTCTGTAAACTGTGCTTAGGTAACTTTTGGTAGGAATGTGTCAGCAAGAAACCAATGTTAAAATAAATATAAAGTTTATATATAGTCTTTAGTAGTGGTGGGAGATGTTCAGCGCAGTGTATGATGAAAAGTCTCTGCCTGAAGCCTTTCGAATCCTGGTTCTGCTGATTTCTGCTGTGTCTTAAAGGGTCATGATGCACAGTGCACCACGTTTGTCCTGTAGGGCATGGCAAGAATCTAGCAACAACAGTCAGTAAATGCCCAGCAGATGTTTTTGGCAGGATGCCACGTACAGCGGGCACTGAATCAGCACCTTGACATATATTTGGGAAAAGACCAATTTTAAGACAAACCTTTTAGTTCATCATCTGTATTGGATACATTCTTTAGCCATGAAAATACGCAATAAAATACATGTTTCCTCTGAACCTATTAGCATTTTGCTGTTGTTGCAATTTGCTGTATGTTTTGTCTTCAACCTTCCTCGTGTGGCCTTGTAAGTGACAGCAACTGATGTTACTGAAAATACTGTTATATACAAACGATCACATTTAGTGTCAATAGTGTAAGCATTTTGTGATAGTGCTACAAGCAACATTTTTAATTGACTACACAAGTTATTAAAATGTAAACATTACATAAAAACTATCCGAAAACCTTTACATTTTGACTACATATTTTGCATATTTAAGTTTTGAAAAATACTTTATAATTTTAAATATTTCACACCAAAACATCTATTAATTATCTGTTAGTCATGGCACTACAAAGTTTCTTCTTCAGACCATGCAAGCAGATATGTTGGGCATTAATGCCCGCCCAAACGGTTTCATGGACAATAACATAAACCAGGACAGTGCATGTGCACTTTTAAGGCACAAACTTAATCACTATAAATGATTTCTATTGTAAATCACATTGACCAGCAATTTGCGGTTATAACTGGCTGGAGCACTGAGAGTTTCCTGATGGGACGCTGGTTAAGCGGGCACCTTGGGCAACACAGTCACAGACAGACAGCGAAGCAGAACACAGATAAGAACATTCACACATTTAACATATTGTTCATTTAAAACCATTTTTATCCAATAGAATGTGATTTGTTTTTCAAATGAATATTTATAAGAGTTTTCAACCTAAAAACAGCAAAATATTCATTATTTCAAATCAGCTTCTAGCAAAGTGAGTTGCGAGTTACCTGTATTAAGATTTTTTTTAAGATACGTTTTTTTCGGTTAAATGCCCACAATGACGTAAGAAACTAGTTTAGAATATATTCTCACTCATGAAAAAAATGAGCTTATCATCGTTTTTGTCTGTGCAAGCAAGAAATCAAAGCTCTTTATGCCCAGCACGTCTCTTTAGATGTTACATATTCATATCTCTGATTATCCTTGCAGTCCACTCATCTCATGTTTCATCATACAGGAAACTGTTCATTGCTGTGTTTGAAATCAGCAGGATTAACCTTGCAGATGATTAAGGACAATGTGCTAACATGAAAACATATGTTAAAATATCTCATTCTTCATACCAGGCTACAGGATCGTGTCTCACTCCCGGTCACACATGGTCAAATTGATGGTAAAGAGCCCATGTGTTTCTGGTCGCATTTCTATTGCATATAGTAGTAAAACTCCCTTTGAGGTTAAAATCAAGTTTTTTATATATTTTTGTATATGTATTCGTGGTGTTTACATATGTCTAAATGTTTTAACCATGGACAGATTCATCATTTTTAACCATTGCAACAAAAGATGAGATTTGAAACTAGCCCAGTCATTTATAAACCTGTTATAAACCGGTAACCAATCCATCTACACCTTTAACCGTGTGGAGACAGTTTGAGCCTTAGACATGTGAGGGTGGCACATAAACTCGTAGCTGAAACAAAGGCTGTTCATTTTTGGATTCATTTTAACATAAACATGAGTTTTATGATTTAAAAGTTCCTACTTGGGTTTTTGGAGTTTCCAACAACAATTGGTACATTGATATGCGTTTAATGTTTAAATTTTATGAGCCTACAAAACTACATTAAAAAAATCTTTAATCAAATTTACAATATGAATGTGTTCAAAAAAGGACTGTGAAACCTATGTCACAGATGTGAACAAATCTACGATGAGCCAACAACCACAGGATACTACTTCACAAATATAGGAACAGGAAAACCAACACGAATATACACACTTTACAACAATGGGAATCGTAGTCCAAATCCGAAAACATTAACAAAAGGAACAAAGAGGCATGTGGAACCGTAACTATGAAACAAGTGCAATTTTTTATATAATTCATTATAAATAAAATCTTAAATAATATATAAATATAAATTAATACATTGTGATCTCGTATACTATACTCAACTGAAATCCTGTGCAAAAAAGAATATAGCTTACGTATGTAGATCTAAAGACTCGCAGATATAAAGTCTCCTCTGCTTCGCTCATTGATGGTATCGTGGCTTATTTTAGCTGCCAGGTGTACACTCATCCCTACAGTGTTCATTAGCGTCACTGGATAGCCTTGCTGATGGGTACAGCTGGCTAGTGGCCCTCGACTTCATTGGCTTCATTAAAAATACAGGGCCTAGTGGTCGTCAACTACCTGTGTATAATTACCAAAATGGCTTTGTCGTCAAAACTGCTCGTTTCTTCTTCCAAAACATTTGAGAGAAATCACCAGACAATGAATCGTGTCAGAACTGGGAAGCCGCAGACCCAAAACACGTCACATTTGGAACTGTCAACGGTGTCAATTGGGAGTTAAAACATATGGACACACGCTCTGTCAGCTTCGGCTCTTATTCTCCATTTCCCTGTTGAAAAGCTTAAATTAGCTGATAGTTTGTTGGTTATCCAGCTTGGCCAAGAAGGAGTGTGCTTTCTTCCGACTTTTTGTTTACCATTGCTTTCCTCTAGCCCAGTGGTTAGGGCATGGTGCTACCAATGCCAAGGTCATGGGTAAACATCTATATTTATTCACTTGGCAGATGCTTTTCTCCAAAGTGACTTATAAGTATTGCGCAGTGGCCAACTATCAGTGTTGAGCAAACAGGGGTGAGGCGCCCTGCTCAAGGACACTTCGGTCAGCATCTGCTGGCACCGGGATACGAACCCACAACCTTCTGCTTACAAGTCCGACTCTCAAACCACCAGTACACAAGTGAAAATGAAAAGTGTAATGCAAGTCACCTAAGAAAATGCAAAAATGTAATGGTGGTCATTAAAACTAGCTTACGCCAACTCAATAAAATAACTCATAACCTAATGACCGTGATTGAATATTTAAAAGACACTTTTCGAAACAAGTGGTTGCACTAGGGCAGTGTATTCAGCACAAAATACCATCTCATTCATGTAACTCCGCTTATAACAAATCGACCATAATGAACAGACAACATAACATGTTTAACAGTCTTAAGTACACGTAATGAATCAAACAGCGTGTTACTTCCCCTTTAAGCTGTCTTTTCTATCAAGACACTGGGTAAAACACACTATAGGTTGTTCAATGTATTGAAATAGCTCCTTGTTTCAAAACAGTTTGACTGAATAAAGCAACATTAGGGTCTTCAAAAAGGCTCTTCTTGAAGTCTTAAATCTTAATAACTCAGATCCAAACGCAACACACCCTTAAGTGAAACAAATGCTGTTTGATATATTCTTAATAGGTCTGTCATCTTCACAAAGCATGTCATTTGCTTCCCTGCTGTTGTGATGACTCTCTTAGACAAGTAACCACTTCACGCAAGAAAGACGAGGCCTTTTAGCCTCCTCGTCGCGTGGTGCGATGTATTCATGGACCGACGTATCGATAAACAGCTCCCGAAAATGATGGATGATGAGGAGATCTCCCGACTTCTCTGTGCGACCGCATGTAGTCAGAGCGGATTAAAACATTGATCAAATTAATGTCGGAGTGTCATAAGAGCCAGGGGAGCAGGACTTTGTTCTTCAGGGAAGAAGCAGAGCAATAAGCAACTGACTGTGAAGTTGACGGCAATTTAGGAAAGACTTCTCTAAGTGCTGAGGGATCCCATTGATGGATTTCAGAAATCCGGGCGCAAGATAATGCGCAGTGGCAGGCCTATTCTCAGCATTTTCCCAGCATGAGCCCGCTTTGAACAGGAACAGACCCCCATTGTTTATGTTTGCACTCAATCGATACTACGATTTCTCTCCTTGAATGCCAATACGGCAGAGCTCCAGTTGGCTCTACATATTATTACACGTCTATGCTTAATGGTATTACAGAGCTGTACAAATTGCCAGTTATTTGATTAACATTTTGTAGTACTCATCCATGAGTACTTTTGGTTTTATGGATTTGCTATCTTTAATGTCTGTTCTGTAAGCTATAATCCTGCCGGAGGAACAGTGTTCACCACAGGCCTGATTAAAAGTGCCTCGTTTGTCTGAGATTTCAAGTTTGTGTTTAACACAAACACCTTGTCAAATGAAAAGAATGAGTACGGTCAGGTGTTGAGGTATTATCATATGTTGAGAAACATGAATACAACCTGTCAGATGTTTGATTGGATCCTTAAATATGAAGGGGGAGATATATGTTATCAGATTCTTTTTGTGTGTAACCTTTCGTGTGCAAACACAACAGCAGACCATATAGATAATGTTAAATTAACACCAGTAGATATAATCAGTTTAAAATGTTCAATTCTCTTGGTACTTGTGAACTTGTCTTGATTCCCTGTATAATGTCTTTATTGAACTCATCCTCATGGCGTTTATACTTCAGGGAATGTTAAAAGAGCAAGCAGTTGGTATTATAAAACCCTAGTACTACAAAAAAAAACAGAAGTCTTCTGATTTAAGCATTGGTTTGTCAGACTTACTGACAGTCAGATGATCGTGAGCTATTTCGTATAAATCCTGTGGTCTTCACTTCCTCTGTGGCCACACAGGGCTTGCTAAAGCTGAGCGTATTCAATAAAGTTCTATTTTAAATGTCTGAGAAAATCCGACTGAATATCTCCAGAGTACCAAAATAATTACCCTACGGCAAGGAATGACCTCAGGTCACCGCAATATTCATAAGGCCTTCTGTTGTACATAAAAAATGACCTGAATACATTAACAGCATAAATGTATAACTGGTCTCATATCCCTGAGCACTTGAAGAAAATTGAACTAAAACTTTATTGTTGTGGAAGTTTAAACTGCCATACAAAAAGTGTTGGCTTGACATTAGCTTTTCAGCATTCTCGCAAAAACAACGTCAGCTTCCGCGCCAAGAAACAGCAACAACTGCCCAGTTATCTTAGAAATATATGTTTGTGGTTGTGACCAGGGCAACTCAGAATCCACGCAGATTTCATGGAAAGGATTTTATCTCTGGTAGTTGTATTTCACTTATTTGGTATGATGCAAGTATTGTCCACAGTATTTCACAGTTTTTGTTGCAAAAATTCTGCACAGAATCAACAATAAAAGTGTTCAGATCATGTCTTGCCCTGGTTATAACATTAGGGCTATGGTTAAAGTCAAATTCATTATCAGTGTTTCCAGGCCTTTGTGGTGTATTAAAATATCAAAATGATTCTGTTTTGATTGCTCATTTCAAACAAAGAATTCAAAAACTTATCCGTTGGCAGGATGTCTGATGCTGAAGGTGTGTTTGGCACAAGAACCAACATTTGACATCAAATTACCACAAGAGTGATTAAAAAAGTTTGTTCAGCTTTACTCTCTCCATTTAGTTGAATGAGCTATGGGAATCACTTTTTCAGATTGCGGGTTGTATCATTTGTATTTATTTTTAAGTCACTCAAGAGAGTAATCTTAAGCATAAGGACATGCGTCAGGTGGTGGCTGAAAAGTCCGTCTGAAGGCATTTGGAAAGCGTTTGCTCAAGCGAAGATGCATTGGTTACTATAATACGCTGAGCATTATAAAACAGAAAACTGGAAGAAGATCGGGGCAAATTCAGACTGCCCTTTGCATCGAGGTGGTTTGAGGCAGGTTGGAGCTAAACTCTTATCCAGTAATAAGTTTGTGAACTAATTTTACATTATTTATACTGCAGTGCAAACAGGGGTAAGGTGTCTTACTCAAGGGAACCTCAGTCATTGTCTACTTACTATGGGATCCGAACCAACAACCTTCTACTTACAATACCAATTCTCTAACAGACAGACCACAACGAACCCCACAACTGATCTCCTGATCTACAAGGAAACAACCATGTAATGGGGTAGTTGATTCATGGTAAAATATGCTTAACTATTCCTTATGGATCCATGTCGGCTTTATAGTTGTGGTTTCATTCAGTAGTTTAATTATTTCAGGAATTGACATAATATAAGTTGAGCAGATGTTACATAGCCAGTCTACTAGGAAAAGGAGTTACCAATGCATTTGAAAAACACAACAAGCCAACTACATGACGAAATGTACACAACCCATGAATTCTGTAGGGATGAATAATAATTATATACTGCAAAGAGCGAGTAAGGTGTTTTGGCTAATTTTGTCCTTTTCAAAGTAGGCATTTCATCACCGCCGGGTTTAAGGTTCCCAAAATATTCGTCTGTTTGACGCTGTATAGCGTTACCCAGGATGATTCCGAAACCAGCAGGTTTGACCTCGAGGTACAAAACTTGAAATGGGGTCAGAAATGTATTTTAATTTTCAAACACTGAGTCTGAAACAATGGTCTCGTGGGCTGTTTATCAGAAAGTGCCAGACTGCACTTTTCCCTCTACAGCAATCTATCAGTCATTGGTCAAACATTAATATTCAGAGCTTGTCATCGCCATGACACTAGACTACTTCATCCACATTTGGCTCTTTAAATGCAGGCTGGCTCTTCAGTATGCTCGGTGCATTATTTAGTGTTCGTCGCTTGAGGCGATTTCATCCGTGCCTCGTTTGATCTTTCTGTCTCTGTTGTGTCACGGAGCATTTTTTCTCTCCACCTCATTTTGTTCACTATTAACAATGTATATGATACTGGCAATAGCTCAGACTGATGAACATCCCAAATCTCCCTCGCAGTCTGGAGAGCATTAAACTGAGGGTTCTGGACATGTCTCTCATCGGCTTGCCCTCACATGAGGATGGATTTGTAAAAGCTGAACTGAAGGAGAATTGGGAAGAAGTGAGGAAATTGAAAAGGTGGTTTAACCTATTAATCTACCTTCAACACCTCATGTAAAGTACCACCAACATTTATGATCCAGTGTCCTGCTTAAGTGAATTTGTGTTGAGGTGTAAATTGATTTCAGGGAAATCATTTTTTGAAGTTCTGAATAAAACCTAAAATATGTGAGAGAACAGGAGGCAACGTTTCATAAAAATATGTTCATTTTTCCAGTATACAACTACAATAAAAATAATAAAACTGTGTTTTAAATTAATACAAAGTTTGCATAACATATATTTCCATAAATATATAGATTTTAGGAAATAAATGCAAAAAATACATTTACACTTCTGTCAATGAATTATTTCTTGAGATTTTTGAGAAAACTTTGTTCACACTTATCTGTTCTCAATTGTTCTACTCTTATTAGAATTGTTGCAGAATTAAGCTTATCCTATTTATGTTTGGGAATGTTTAAATTAAAGAATATTCTCTATGTTCACAACTATGAAGGAATCATCAATATCTTACATTTCAAGGATTAAATCAGAATTGTATTTCATCCCGGTATAGACACATCTTGTAACAACGACAATAATTTGATGGCTTAAGAAATTTTTAAATGTATGTATTTGTAGCAGATAGATCTCTGATCCCGTTCCAATTCAACATTTTAAACTTGTCCTGCTCTGCATGAGTCAGTCTTATTTAAGGCAGTCTTTCTATACGGTATAATTGATAGCCTCTTTTTAGCCCCCACACTGACACCCTTATTAAATAAAAACAGATGGTGGAGGGGGCAGCAGACATCCCATGCCCACCCCCTCGGCATCATTCCTCATCCAGCTGCGTTTTACTACCAGTCCACCTGATTCAATCAGAAGCTAATGCCTTTTACCCTTGCTTGCCCTGGGGAGAAACACACTTGTTTTAGTGCAATCTTTCACCGGGTGTCAGCGCAGTGTGCTAGAATGAATGGTCTGTATTTTCAACACTGGGTTTCATGCTAAATTAGTCTCCGGTGAATTATCTTTGTTTGTTTGTTTTTAGTTTTCACGTGCTCGCCAGTCAGCATGAAAAAGGGATTTGTGGTGGTAGGGTTCATTCTCACCTGACCATCAATCTGTCGCTCCACCTAATGTGCTGCCATCAGTGTTTGCTTCGTAGGGATGGAAATCGCAGGCATTATTATCTCCATGTGTTGAAAACACAAATACAGTATACTGTTCAGTGGGTGGGAGTGGATCATTTGCTAGCACATAATGAAGCTCACGTTTGTTTGGCAGTCTACTTAATATAGAATATAATGCCTCATCCCTGTATGGAACCTAAACATACTAACGCATGAACATTTACATACCAAACTCGTATCATTTCTTCAACGTAAAATAATATATCTGAACAAAAATATGGTGTGAATAAAGTAAAAGGTCATGACATCAAACCTCAACAATTAATGAGATTTGATGTTATTGAGATTTTGGCTGTACATCATAGTAATTTATTTCTAAAGCCATTGACCTTCAAGGTTTTATTCAATCATCTAAAACATTCCTCAAATATCTTATTGCATTGTCATAAAAAGTGTAAAACAAAAAGGAGAGTAAATGATAATAAAACTTAGTTCTTTAATGCCTAAATGTCTTGGCATAAGACTTGAAATGTCTACTATGGGTGTAATAAAAAAATAAGAAAGACATGACTTGAATAATGTCAAACTCTTTCAGATTTAACTTTGCTTTCACTTTTGACCATCTGGTGTCGAGGTGATTTTAGCTCATGAATGAAGTTCACACAGTTGTCTTAGCTGAGTGCAACCAGTTTACATAAACCATCGTACTCAAACTTTTTAGTTGGGAGGCACACTTTATTTAGAGTAAATCGCTTTGTAGTCCCTAAAATAAATTTCTAGAAAAATGTAAGAAACAATTGCTGACATAAACAACAGACATTTTCCATACATATGTGACAACCATACGGTTATCAGATACGATTCTCTTTTAATTACGACCAGAATTCTCAAAATCCATTTCTTCATCAAACACTTTGCACAGTTTTTCAAAGGCCATGTCACGTGACTTTACATTTTCCTAAATGCACGGAACATTTTGTGAAAATCTGTGAAACTGCCCAAGGAATATCCAAGGTTCAAAAAAAATATACATGCGCAAAAAAATATTTTGGTTTTATTTCTGAACAGATTTCTCATTTATTTTTTAAATATGGTTAAAAAACATAATAACAGGACAGCCTGCACATTAACAAGGAAACCGTACGTTACTTCTTTAATTCATGTTCTAGTTGGATTCCACAGTGTCAACAAATCACACGTTTTTATGGACTTACTATACAATAAAATGTTTCGTTTAGAGTGTTCTTTATTTTCAAAGTTCCATTCTGGCATCAGCAAAAGTTTGGCAAAGAAGAGATTGGCAAGTAAGACGGAAAGATTACTTAAGCATTCAATATCGGTCTGGAACTGACGAGCTCCAGACATTAAATAGCAACTGGATGTTACTCTCCTCACTTCTGGGCACTCCTCGGTGGGTGAGAATGGGCAAGGAAGCTAATTTCATTTGTGAGTCTTTCTCTTTCCGCCGGGGCAAAGTGTCACAGATCAAATACAATCAAGGTAAGTGTGGAGCTGACACATCAAGAGCTTTAGTACTCTGATGCTGGAAACAGTAACTCAATCCTGGTCATTTTCCCTGGAGAGACTGTTCGGGTTTATCTGCAGTCCAAAGAGCCTTTGCTCGCCAGGTAAGCTCACCGCATCAAACCTCCATCAGTGCAATGTTTGAAATGCTTATTTTTTAGATAATGCTGCTCACAAGCAGTGGGTAAAATATATAAGGGACTCATATATACAGCAATGCAATAGAAATAAAGAGACCATTCACAGACTATTTTCAGTTTTTCTTGAGTAAAAAGATTGTTTTAGTTTTCTTTTGTGAACAACTAAAAGTATTTGTACCAAATTTCAAGCAAAAGTTTGCGTTACTTTGCAGACATGAAAATGCATGGTCAAGTAATACCAATGATTCTTTGTATTTCGTCAGAGCTCAAATACTTTAAAGACATCAAGTTTATGTTCACATTCAACAAATAAAACATAATATTTGTACATGAACTCTGAGACAATACAAAAATTTCCCTAATAAAATCCTTGTAACAATTTATAAAGTATTAATTGAAAAAAAAAGCATAAGCTATAATTTATGCACAACACTAGATAGAATATAGAAAGCTTTACTTATAAAATACATATAATGTTTGTGACAATATAAAGTAAATATTACTTAAGGTAGACACAAATGAAAAAAAACAAAGTTAACTTAATTTTGTACTAAACTGTAACTGCAATACTCCTATTTAAAATACCATTTTGTTAAAAGATTTAGAGTTAGAAGCGACGGGTGGTGTTGGCACTGGCATTAGCCCAGTAACACACAATAAGTGAAGTAACACTTCATGACTAGTATCGGTCCTCCCTTAACCTAAACACAAAAACGTCTGGGTTACTATTGTAACCCCGGTTCCCTGATGGAGGGAACGAGACGTTGTGTCGAAGAACGACAGTATGGGGTTCGCTCTTGAGAACCAATCGACTCTGACTTTGTTTAAAAGGCCAATGAAATTTGGCGAATGAAATTTGCATGCCATGCCCCGCCCCGGACATCCGGGTATAAAAGGGGAGACGGCGTGCTCATTCATTACCTTTTGTGCTGAGGAACGTAAGGATGACTCACGATCGCTGCAGCGAGTAGCACAGCGACGTGGCACGAAAGGACACAACGTCTCGTTCCCTCCATCAGGGAACCGGGGTTACAATAGTAACCCAGACGTTCCCTTTCTGTCGGTCTCTCGACGTTGTGTCGAAGAACGACAGTATGGGGTTCCTATGTAACACGCCACGTCGCTGTGCTGCGTCACGATCTCTAGCGGAGCGACCCTGACAGGCTCGAGCGGGTCCAACGGTCTGTGCTTCTACGCGAGAGCGTAACCTTCCAGTGGGGAAATGGTAACACGTCCCAGAGCTTTTTGACAAAAAGGTGAGAGGTAACTTACCACCGGTCTCCACGGGCGACGGCCTTCCTATCTCTACAGCGAGATAGCCGCCCGACCGTGAACTGCACTGGGAAACGCGGCCCCTTCAAGGAGGGAGTGCGTTACGGAGGCCACATCCTACCGTAGGGAGGTTAACATGTGGAGATGTACCAATGGTCTCACCTGATAAGGGCAGAACTCATGGAAAAAATTAGTGTGCATTGCTACCTGTATTTTGGGAGCACCACGTGAGGGAGATCACACATTCACCTAATGGGGAATTCTGGTGAAGGAATTACATCATACGGGGCCACCCCTGAGGGGGGGAGCCACTACGTACGGAGCACTGGCTGAAGAAAGGGGCTCACCTGAAAAGGGGCAGCTCACTCCGATGTTCAGCCTGGTTACAAGGTCCGCTCCGCCCGGCCTGTTACCATGGAGGTGCTGAGTGATGGAATTTAAGTTACCTATACTCGCCTGTAGGGGAAGTAGAGAGGTAGATTAGAGCACTGAACTCACCTGAAAAGGGAAGAAGGCTCTTTCGCAGGCGTACGCCCGGCCAGTGGCTAGTTCTACCTGCGTAAAACCCGAGCTGATACTGGTTCCACCCTGAGGTTATAAAACCTTGCAAAGGTGTTGGACGTAGCCCAACCCGCAGCTGTGCAGATGTCTGCCAGAGAGGCGCCCTGAGCCAAAGCCCACGAGGAGGCTACACCCCTAGTAGAGTGAGCCCTCACTGCGAGCGGGCATGGCAGGTTCTGGCATCGGTAAGCCATGGAAATGGCATCCACGATCCAGTGTGCCAATCTCTGTTTGGAGACAGCTCTCCCTCTTTGCTGACCTCCATAACAGACAAAAAGCTGCTCAGAGCTCCTGAAGCTCTGCGTGCGTTCCAGGTAGAAGCGTAACGCTCGTACCGGACACAGCACTGAAGGAGTTGGGTCTTCCTCCCCTGTGGGGAGCGCCTGCAGGTTCACTACCTGATCCCGAAAGGGGGTGGTAGGAACTTTGGGCACGTAGCCGGGTCGGGGTCTCAGGATAACGTGAGAGTTATTCGGCCCGAACTGTAGGCACTCGTCGGACATGGAGAGTGCATGTAGGTCCCCTACCCTCTTGATAGAGGCGAGCGCTACTAGGAGTGCTGTCTTCCCCGTGAGACGAGGAAGGTCAGACTCTACTAGGGGCTCGAAAGGAGTCTCGGAAAGGCCCGCTAGGACCACATCGAGATCCCAAGAGGGTATGGAGCGCGGACGCGGGGGATTAACCCGCCTCGCACCCCTGAGGAACCTTGTGACCAGGCTGTGCTGTCCGAGAGACTTACCCTCCACCAGCTCATGGTGTGCGGCAATCGCGGCAACATATACCCTGAGCGTAGATGGCGAAAGGCTGTCCTCTAGTTTCTCCTGGAGAAAGGACAGCACTGCACTGATCGCACATGCTCCGGGCTCTTCACCATGTGAAGAGCACCAGGACGAGAAGATGCGCCACTTTGCAGCGTATAAACGCCTCGTGGTTGGTGCCCTCGCCTGAACAATTGTGTCCGCCACCGCCGGAGGTAATTCGTTCAGGATCTCCTCGTCCCGTCCAGGGACCAGACATGGAGGTTCCAGAGGTCTGGTCGTGGGTGCCATACCGTACCCTTCCCCTGGGACAGAAGGTCCTTCCGCAGGGGAATGGGCCAGGGGGGAGCTATCGCTAGAGGTATTAGCTCTGCGAACCAAGCCTGGTTGGGCCAGTATGGCGCAATTAACAGGACCTGGTGTTCCTCGACCCTGACCTTGCACAGGACCTGTGCAAGAAGGCTCACTGGGGGGAAGGCGTACTTCCACTTGTCCCGGGGCCAGCTGTGCGCTAGGGCATCCGTGCCGAGGGAACCCTCGGTCAAGGAGTACCACAGGGGGCAATGGGTGTTGTCTGGTGAGGCAAACAGGTCCACCTGTGCCTGACCAAACATTTCCCATATCAGCCGGATCGTCCCAGGATGGAGTCGCCATTCTCCTCGAGGCGGCGTCTGACGAGAGAGCGCGTCGGCTGTCTGATTCAGGTAGCCTGGGAGAAATACGGCTCGCAGAGATCTTATTTTCTGCTGACTCCAGAGGAGGAGGCGTCGGGCAAGTTGTGACAAGCGGCGCGAACGCATCCCGCCTTGGCGGTTGATGTACGCTATCGCGGCCCTGCTGTCGGAGCGGATCAGCACATGCTTGCCTCTCACTAGAGGTAGAAACCTCCTGAGGGCGAGCATGACCGCTAACAACTCCAGGCAGTTGATATGCCAGTACAGTCGGGGACCCGTCCATCGACCCGAAGCTGTATGCCCGTTGCACACTGCTCCCCAGCCCAACAGGGAGGCGTCCGTTGTCACCACAACGCGCCTCGAAACCTGTCCGAGGGGTACTCCCGCTCGTAAAAAGGTCCCGGAGGACCATGGGGCCAGGGTGCTCCGACACTGAGGCGTGATGGCAATCCGCCTGGTGCCTGTGCGCCACGCGCTCCTCGGAACCCGACTCTGAAGCCAATGCTGAAGTGGTCGCATGTGCATCAACCCGAGTGGGATAACCCCAGTCGTGGATGCCATATGCCCCAGGAGCCTCTGAAAATGTTTCAGGGAGACCACTGGACGCCTGAGCTTGCTCAGGCTTCGCAGCAAGGCTTGGGCACGCTCTTCCGTGAGTCGTGCCAACATGGTGACAGAGTCTAGTTCCATACCGAGATAAGAGATGCTCTGCACTGGGGCGAGCTTGCTCTTCTCCCGGTTGACCTGTAAACCCAATCGGTTTAGGTGCTGAAGCACCATGTCCCTGTGTGTACATACTAGATCTCGCGAGTGAGCCAAGATAAGCCAGTCGTCGAGATAGTTTAGTACACGCACGCCCTGCTCTCTGAGGGGGGATAGTGCGGCTTCCGCGACTTTCGTGATGACGCGGGGAGATAGGGACAGCCCGAAGGGCAGGACTTTGTACTGGTACGCCCGACCTTCGAAGGCGAACCGTAGGAACGGTCTGTGCCGAGGAAGTATCGAGACGTGAAAGTACGCGTCCTTCAGGTCGATCGCCACGAACCAATCCTCGTGTCTGACAGACTCGAGGATGCGCTTCTGTGTTAGCATTCTGAACGGAAGTCTGTATAGACACCTGTTCAGTGAACGCAGGTCCAGAATTGGGCGCAGCCCTCCACCTCTCTTGGGGACAATGAAGTACGGGCTGTAGAAGCCCGACGACATCTCGGCCATGGGAACGGGTTCGATCGCTTCTTTTGCCAAAAGAGTCGCCACCTCTGCCCGAAGAACGGCGGAATCCTTCCCTCGTACCGAGGTCTGAAGGATTCCCCGAAATTTGGGAGGGTGTCTGGCGAACTGGATCGCATAGCCGAGACGGATCGTTCGGTCTAGCCACCGCCCCGGTCTGCCTAGCATGGACCATGCGTGCAGTCGTTGGGCCAGCGGGACCAGAGGAACGATCTCCTTCACCATCTCCATGGAGGGGGGTTCTGTGGCTCTCAGGACAGCCGCTCTGCCTGGGGACGGATCCCCTAGGGGCTTGCTGTCCCGAGTACTTACCTGCCTGTGGGATTTGCAGTGTAGCACACCGTCTATTTGAGAGAGTGTCTGACTGCAATTCCGCCGATGTGACGCAACGTCTAGTCGTGACGCAGTGTTGGGTCGGGTTGACGCAACGTGGGGTCGGACTGACGAAACGTCTTGCAACCGTACACCATCGCTCGGAGAGTGATAGCGGTTGAGTTTTAAAACCAGAGGAGGAAACAGCTCTTTTTGAGAGGAAGTGGGCGCCAGGCCCTGAAGGGGGCCCGGCACGAGTTGGGACGTGGCAGGACCGTCCCGCACCGGCCACTTTGGAGATGGAATGTCCTGGGCCGGGCATGGTGGTGTCTCCTCCGCTGGTTGCCTCCCGTCAGGTCCGCTTCCCGCGCTTCCTGCGGGGTGGTTGCTGACTGGGAGGAGTCGCTCTCCTCCGGGTCGCCGATCTCCAGGTCGCCGCCTCAGGGGGAGATACAACCGGAGTGGTCGGTTGGGAGGGGCGAGGTCGTTTGGGAGCGGACGATGCACGGAGCCTAGACGGCACGGGGGCGGCCTGGCTGCGGCGAGGGAGGATATGCTTGATAGCCTCCGTCTGCTTCTGCACGGCGGAAAACTGCTCAGAGAAGCTCTCCACCGTGTCTCCAAACAACCCACCCTGCGCAATGGGGGCATCGAGAAAGCGGGCTTTCTCGGCCTCACGCATTTGCGCAAGGTTCAGCCAGAGGTGTCTCTCTTGGACCACCAAAGTGGACATCGTCCGACCCAGGGCACGCGCCGTAACCTTCGTGGCCCGGAGGGCCAGGTCAGTCGCAGTGCGCAGCTCCTGCAGAACTGCGGGGTCAGAACTTCCCTCGTCTAGCTCCTTAAGAGCCTTGGCCTGGTGGACCTGCAGGATGGCCATGGCATGGAGCGAGGAAGCAGCCTGTCCAGCGGCAGCGTAAGCTCTCGACCCGAGGGTCGAAGAGGTCTTACACGCCTTGGATGGAAGTTTCGGCTGACCCCTCCAGGTAGAAGCGGTCTGAGGGCACAAGTGCACCGCAACAGCCCGCTCCACCTGGGGTATGTCAACGTAACCCCTTGCTGCCCCCCCATCGAGGGAAGTGAGGGTGGAAGAACCCGTCTGCCGTGTACGCGCCGAAAGCGGCGCATTCCACGACTTCGTGATCTCTTCGTGCACTTCCGGAAAAAATGGCACCGGGATCGGGCGTGGCTTTGAACCCCGCCCGGATCCCAGGTACCATGCGTCCAGCCGCGAACGTTGGGGTGACGGCGGGGCCGTACACTGAAGCCCAATGCTCACGGCGGCCCGGGAAAGCATGGCCGCCATCTCAGGATCCGAATCATCCCGGGACTTACCTGCCAGAGGCGGAAGCTCCAGGATGTCCTCCGAATCCGAGGCTAGCAGGTCACCCTCCGATGCTGCGACAGACAGCTCGTCCTCATCCCGGGAGGAAGCGAGAGACAGCGTACCGTCTCTCGCTGATGGGGTAGACGAGCGTGCCGAGGTATGGATGCTCCGCGAGCCAGAGGCTGACGGGGTGACATCCATAGAGCCCTCGTAATCACGGACGCCGCTCCTCGAGACCGCCGACCGTGCCGTAGCCGCAGCCAACGATCCGCAAGGAGCTGACGAAATGGTGGCTCGCTCTCCAAGGAAAGAAGCCACCCGTAACCGCAACGTCTTGATCGACATCTGCTCGCAATGCGGGCAGGTCGGTCCCATAAATGCCGCCTCAGCGTGCTGGAGACCCAAACACACGAGGCAGGCATCATGGGTGTCCCCATCTAGGACAAGCTTGCCGCAACCAAGGGAACAGCTATGCGCCATGAGGCAACACGCTGTTAGAATTTTGCTCTTTTAAGAAAGAGAAGACACTCTCTGTCTTCTGCTGGACGCTCAGGGGAGTCGAAGATGGACAGTCCGCTGCAAACCGCGTCGTGACACCAGCAGGAAGATGATCGCCAGAAGTCGATTCTTGCTTCAGACTCGAAGTCATCCGCCAGGTTCCGAAGAACAAAAGGTAATGAATGAGCACGCCGTCTCCCCTTTTATACCCGGATGTCCGGGGCGGGGCATGGCATGCAAATTTCATTCGCCAAATTTCATTGGCCTTTTAAACAAAGTCAGAGTCGATTGGTTCTCAAGAGCGAACCCCATACTGTCGTTCTTCGACACAACGTCGAGAGACCGACAGAAAGGGAACTGCTCTTCTTAACAACAACAACACAAACTTGAAATTATACCCCAACTCTCCTAAATCTGCTAATATTACAAATAAACATGAACTTAACAGTTACATTTTACGTAAAAATATTAAAATAGTTATTTTAATGTATCCTATTATTGTTTGCCATCAAATCTACTACTGCATGGCGGAAGTGTTCTGAGTAGACTTCTTTTTATTTGTTATATTCACAGTATCCATGTGTCTTATAATGTTGTTAGTCTTTCACATTGCTGCTGACGAGGACTTGACATTACTGACTGATGTTTGATTTTTAGAGATTGAACACACAGTAGACTGGGATAGACAACACATGCAGAAAAAAACTAACATTTTATAGTATAGTTTTTTTATAGTATAGCATAGTTTTTTATATCTGTGTATTTTCATTTACGTAAATAATAATGGAAACTGTTTGACTAACAACTTTATGTTGGCTTGACAAAGCCTGGTCTAAGATTTTAAAATAGTTTCTAAGTCACAGGAAACATGAACCAACCACCTTGTCTCTACAATGTTCTAATGCAAAAGTTTGTGATAGCTCAACAGTTGAAGGTAATGTGACAGGACAATGACCCAAAGCATAAAAGTAAATCAACAACATAATGGCTTCAGCAGAATTAACAGTACTGCCTTTGGATCGGCCCAGTCCGAGTCCTGATCTTAACCGCATTGAGATGCTCTGGCACGACCCCAAGAGAACGTTTCCCAGCAGACATCCCAACAATATTGCTGACCTGAAATAATTTTGTAAAAATGATGCCCGCTGATTGCAGGTCTGATCTGCCATTACAGGAAATGTTTGTTTGAGGTTATCGCTGCCAAAGGAGGGTCGACCGGTTCTTAAACCCGAAGGTTCACATAGGTTTCCCCCCAGCACTGTGACGGTTTACATGTTGTGTTTAATGAAGTATGAAAACATAATGTTTGTGGTATTATTTTAAACACTGTGTTTGTCTATTCTTGTGACTTGGATGAGGATCAGAACACATTTTCTCATTTATGCAGAAGAAATCTCAATGGGTTCACAAGCTTTTCTTGCAACTGCAGGTGTTGTTAAACGGTTGCTAAGTTCTCTTGTTTGGTTGCTATGGGCGTGGCTTAATAGCTTTTTAACGTTTTGGGATAGCGGTTTATTGAGAAGAATGAGCCTAGCCGCTCGTCTATATGATTGTGATACAGAGATATCGGTTTAGTCCTTTTATACTGGAATCTGTGGGGTCAAGAGGTTGAAACGGTTGTAGGCCCGTGTCTCTCTGACACTGAAGGGTGAAGATCTCACATCTGGGACGTTTTCGGTCAATGAGGAACGTCTTGTGGCTCTAACACCCCAGGGGTACATCTTACACCCCTGCCTCTTCAAATCTGGTCAATCCCAGGTTTCTACGTTCTCATTTGAGAGTTTTTAAAGAGCAGAACTGGAATCAGTTAGAAAAGATAAGTGACAGGAAGTCAGAGCCGGCTGGAGGTTTGTGGAAAGTTTGGTGGACGAAGTTTGAAAGGTCTTGGAGGAGCGACGTCTTGAAAGTGTGGGCATCCAAAGAAAAATAATCAATAATTATTAAAGCTTGAGCACAAACTTTATTTCTGGCTTCACAAACCTGCTCCGAAGAGTTTAAAATAGTTTGAAATCTTTAGTTTGAACTTTATTTGAACAAAGTTTGTGAATACCCTGCTAAAGTCTAAAGAAAAACAATCTTAATATATTTTTAGCTTGAATTAGCATGTGTAAGCATGTTAGCATTACAGTGTTTATATGACTAACATGTGGACAACACGTTGTTAGCATGATGATAACATGATACGTTCACTGTTAGCAGAATGATATCATAAGAATCAGGTTATGAGCATGATGTTAACGTGATTAGCACTTCACTAGCGTGGTGTAAAAGGGATAAAGACGTTGTGTTAACGTGATGTTCACGTGATAAGCATGTTGCTAGCATGATGTTAACGTGATTAGCACATCACTAGCATGGTGTAAAAGGGATAAAGACGTTGTGTTAACGTGATGTTCACGTGATAAGCATGTTGCTAGCATGATGTTAACGTGATTAGCACTTCACTAGCATGGTGTAAAAGGGATAAAGACGTTGTGTTAACGTGATGTTCACGTGATAAGCATGTTGCTAGCATGATGTTAACGTGATTAGCACATCACTAGCATGGTGTAAAAGGGATAAAGACGTTGTGTTAACGTGATGTTCACGTGATAAGCATGTTGCTAGCATGATGTTAACGTGATTAGCACTTCACTAGCATGGTGTAAAAGGGATAAAGACGTTGTGTTAACGTGATGTTCACATGATAAGCATGTTGCTAGCATGATGTTAACGTGATTAGCACATCACTAGCATGGTGTAAAAGGGATAAAGACGTTGTGTTAACGTGATGTTCACGTGATAAGCATGTTGCTAGCATGATGTTAACGTGATTAGCACATCACTAGCATGGTGTAAAAGGGATAAAGACGTTGTGTTAACGTGATGTTCACGTGATAAGCATGTTGTTAGCATGATGTTAACGTGATTAGCACATCACTAGCATGGTGTAAAAGGGATAAAGACGTTGTGTTAACGTGATGTTCACGTGATAAGCATGTTGCTAGCATGATGTTAACGTGATTAGCACTTCACTAGCATGGTGTAAAAGGGATAAAGACGTTGTGTTAACGTGATGTTCACGTGATAAGCATGTTGCTAGCATGATGTTAACGTGATTAGCACATCACTAGCATGGTGTAAAAGGGTAAAGACGTTGTGTTAACGTGATGTTCACATGATAAGCATGTTGCTAGCATGATGTTAACGTGATTAGCACATCACTAGCATGGTGTAAAAGGGTAAAGACGTTGTGTTAACGTGATGTTCACATGATAAGCATGTTGCTAGCATGATGTTAACGTGATTAGCACATCACTAGCATGGTGTAAAAGGGTAAAGACGTTGTGTTAACGTGATGTTCACATGATAAGCATGTTGCTAGCATGATATTAACGTGATTAGCACATCACTAGCATGGTGTAAAAGGGTAAAGACGTTGTGTTAACGTGATGTTGACATGATAAGCATGTTGCTAGCATGATATTAACGTGATTAGCACTTCACTAGCGTGGTGTAAAAGGGATAAAGACGTTGTGTTAACGTGATGCTCACATGATAAGCATGTTGTTAGCATGATGTTAACGTGATTAGCACATCACTAGCGTGGTGTAAAAGGGTAAAGACGTTGTGTTAACATGATGTTCACGTGATAAGCATGTTGCTAGCATGATTTTAACGTGATTAGCACTTCACTAGCATGGTGTAAAAGGGATAAAGACGTTGTGTTAACGTGATGTTCACATGATAAGCATGTTGCTAGCATGATATTAACGTGATTAGCACTTCACTAGCGTGGTGTAAAAGGGATAAAGACGTTGTGTTAACGTGATGTTCACGTGATAAGCATGTTGCTAGCATGATATTAACGTGATTAGCACTTCACTAGCATGGTGTAAAAGGGATAAAGACGTTGTGTTAACGTGATGTTCACATGATAAGCATGTTGCTAGCATGATGTTAACATGATTAGCACATCACTAGCATGGTGTAAAAGGGTAAAGACGTTGTGTTAACGTGATGCTCACATGATAAGCATGTTGCTAGCATGATTTTAACGTGATTAGCACATCACTAGCATGGTGTAAAAGGGATAAAGACGTTGTGTTAACGTGATGTTCACGTGATAAGCATGTTGCTAGCATGATGTTAACGTGATTAGCACATCACTAGCATGGTGTAAAAGGGATAAAGACGTTGTGTTAACGTGATGTTCACGTGATAAGCATGTTGCTAGCATGATTTTAACGTGATTAGCACATCATTAGCATGGTGTAAAAGGGATAAAGACGTTGTGTTAACGTGATGCTCACATGATAAGCATGTTGCTAGCATGATATTAACGTGATTAGCACTTCACTAGCATGGTGTAAAAGGGATAAAGACGTTGTGTTAACGTGATGTTCACATGATAAGCATGTTGCTAGCATGATGTTAACGTGATTAGCACATCACTAGCATGGTGTAAAAGGGATAAAGACGTTGTGTTAACGTGATGTTCACGTGATAAGCATGTTGCTAGCATGATGTTAACGTGATTAGCACATCACTAGCATGGTGTAAAAGGGATAAAGACGTTGTGTTAACGTGATGTTCACGTGATAAGCATGTTGCTAGCATGATTTTAACGTGATTAGCACATCATTAGCATGGTGTAAAAGGGATAAAGACGTTGTGTTAACGTGATGCTCACATGATAAGCATGTTGCTAGCATGATATTAACGTGATTAGCACTTCACTAGCATGGTGTAAAAGGGATAAAGACGTTGTGTTAACGTGATGTTCACATGATAAGCATGTTGCTAGCATGATGTTAACGTGATTAGCACATCACTAGCATGGTGTAAAAGGGATAAAGACGTTGTGTTAACGTGATGTTCACGTGATAAGCATGTTGCTAGCATGATGTTAACGTGATTAGCACATCACTAGCATGGTGTAAAAGGGATAAAGACGTTGTGTTAACGTGATGTTCACATGATAAGCATGTTGCTAGCATGATGTTAACGTGATTAGCACATCACTAGCATGGTGCAAAAGGGTAAAGACGTTGTGTTAACGTGATGTTCACATGATAAGCATGTTGCTAGCATGATGTTAACGTGATTAGCACATCACTAGCATGGTGTAAAAGTGTAAAGACGTTGTGTTAACGTGATGTTCACGTGATAAGCATGTTGCTAGCATGATGTTAACGTGATTAGCACTTCACTAGCATGGTGTAAAAGGGATAAAGACGTTGTGTTAACGTGATGTTCACATGATAAGCATGTTGCTAGCATGATGTTAACGTGATTAGCACATCACTAGCGTGGTGTAAAAGGATAAAGACGTTGTGTTAACGTGATGTTCACATGATAAGCATGTTGCTAGCATGATGTTAACGTGATTAGCACATCACTAGCATGGTGTAAAAGGGATAAAGACGTTGTGTTAACGTGATGTTCACGTGATAAGCATGTTGCTAGCATGATGTTAACGTGATTAGCACTTCACTAGCATGGTGTAAAAGGATAAAGACGTTGTGTTAACGTGATGTTCACATGATAAGCATGTTGCTAGCATGATGTTAACGTGATTAGCACATCACTAGCATGGTGTAAAAGGGATAAAGACGTTGTGTTAACGTGATGTTCACATGATAAGCATGTTGCTAGCATGATGTTTACGTGATTAGCACATCACTAGCATGGTGTAAAAGGGATAAAGACGTTGTGTTAACGTAATGTTCACATGATAAGCATGTTGCTAGCATGATGTTAACGTGATTAGCATATCACTAGCATGGTGTAAAAGGGTAAAGACGTTGTGTTAACGTGATGTTCACATGATAAGCATGTTGCTAGCATGATGTTAACGTGATTAGCACATCACTAGCATGGTGTAAAAGGGTAAAGACGTTGTGTTAACGTGATGTTCACGTGATAAGCATGTTGCTAGCATGATGTTAACGTGATTAGCACATCACTAGCATGGTGTAAAAGGGTAAAGACGTTGTGTTAACGTGATGTTCACATGATAAGCATGTTGCTAGCATGATGTTAACGTGATTAGCACATCACTAGCATGGTGTAAAAGGGATAAAGACGTTGTGTTAACGTGATGTTCACATGATAAGCATGTTGCTAGCATGATGTTAACGTGATTAGCACATCACTAGCATGGTGTAAAAGGGTAAAGACGTTGTGTTAACGTGATGTTCACATGATAAGCATGTTGCTAGCATGATGTTAACGTGATTAGCACATCACTAGCATGGTGTAAAAGGGTAAAGACGTTGTGTTAACGTGATGTTCACATGATAAGCATGTTGCTAGCATGATGTTAACGTGATTAGCACATCACTAGCATGGTGTAAAAGGGTAAAGACGTTGTGTTAACGTGATGTTCACATGATAAGCATGTTGCTAGCATGATTTTAACGTGATTAGCACATCACTAGCATGGTGTAAAAGGGATAAAGACGTTGTGTTAATGTGATGTTCACGTGATAAGCATGTTGCTAGCATGATGTTAACGTGATTAGCACATCACTAGCATGGTGTAAAAGGGATAAAGACGTTGTGTTAACGTGATGTTCACATGATAAGCATGTTGCTAGCATGATGTTAACGTGATTAGCACATCACTAGCATGGTGCAAAAGGGTAAAGACGTTGTGTTAACGTGATGTTCACATGATAAGCATGTTGCTAGCATGATGTTAACGTGATTAGCACATCACTAGCATGGTGTAAAAGTGTAAAGACGTTGTGTTAACGTGATGTTCACGTGATAAGCATGTTGCTAGCATGATGTTAACGTGATTAGCACTTCACTAGCATGGTGTAAAAGGATAAAGACGTTGTGTTAACGTGATGTTCACATAACTTCAGGATGATTCTGAGATTATAAGAAACAGAAGAATGTCGTTGCAGAAACAAAAGTGATGGTTTGAGTTCTGTTCAGCAGCATTAATAATAAGCTTTTAACAAAAAACAGCGATGTGGCTTCATCAAACCTAACTCACTTCTTTTCTAACTACTCACTCTATCAAAAAAAATAAATAAATAAATAAATAAATAAAAGACCGCTTCATTGTCTCCTCGACTATTGTAAGTCGCTTTGGATAAAAGCGTCTGCTAAATTACTAAATGTAAATGTAAATGTAAACCTACATAAATATCACTCAAAGTAGTTCTACACAAAGATAAAGTGTAAAAACTTTGAAATAAAACATCTTCAAGGTGAACTTGTTGCCGCTGACCTCCTGTAGACCTCCTGAATTAATATTATTATTAATATAATTAATATTTAGTATATGTTCATGTTGACAGACTGAAATATAAAGTATATTGATATACTTGAAATATCTGAAATGTGTCTATTCCTATTCACACAAAAAACCTCAGTGGATCTCAGTTTCAACAGGATTTACATTTACATTTACATTTAGTCATTTAGCAGACGCTTTTATCCAAAGCGACTTACAATAGTCGAGGAGACAATGAAGCGGTAAATAGCCGATACAACAATAGGTGAACAAGTGCTACAACAATGTTACCGAGTTACACAGAGAGAGAAGTTACAACAAGTATATATATAAATGTTTTTTTTTTTTTTTTTTTTTTTTTTTTTTTTGATAGGTAGAAAAGTAGTGATTTAGATGTAGCCGGAAAAGATGAGTTTTTAGGTGTTAGATTTGCACTTCATTTTATTTAAGAAACAATCTGGGGATTGACATTGGGTTGAAAACAACATGAAACCGTCTCTTCCTTTAAACACGCTGAGAAGAACTTTTTGTACATGCTTAAAATGGCACCGTGGGAAACAATAGTGCCTTTCATTTGATTTCCTGTGGGAGATTCATGAAGATTAATGGGTTTATTTCCCAAGCTCATATACCTCCGCCAGTCTCTTTTTTTACATGTTAATTTGATTTCCTCAACTCCTCTGGGCAGACAATGTCATTTCAAATATGCACATCTGAGCAGAGCATTTATTCCATTCAAGTGTAAGGCTTCTGTGCTCCTCGTCTGCTATTACTCATCTAGATAACAAGACCATTCAGCTTTATTTATATCCTGCGACTCCAGTTTTAATGTACCGCATGTTGGCGTCGAAATTTTGAGCAGACAATTTCTGTAGACGAATAAAGACGGATTTATGGAACAGGAAGTGAAGTAATTGACTGGTGAGGTTTCCTTAAGAAACACCGACTTGATGCTTTAATCGAGGTATTAGATAAGGCAAATCTAACTTTTATATATGACTACAGAACAAATCTGATGAAACCGTCAACATGCACCAGTGTCTTAAAACAAAATGAAGAAAACACTTCTTACTTCAGGGCATGCAAGTCACTTTAGAGAAATAGTCGAACCAAAATGAAAATCTTTCAGTATTGACTCATCCTTATGTCATTCCAAACATTTCTTCTGCACAACATAAAAGAATATAATTAAAAGAACACTGTTACCAAAACCTTGGCCACTTTTTACACTGACGACCCAACAATTTTCCTTCCATTTCTTATCTTGGTTTTGAGCATCTGACTTTACATTTCTGGGAGAATTTATGAAAAAAAAATGTAAGTCTTGTACTACTAGTGTTATTAAAGTGTGGTCATGGATTAAGATTTGAATTAGAAAATAATTTAACAATGTACGTTTATACAAATACACTTCAAAATTACATTAGATATTGGCCTAATATTTCAATGTAAAATCTAACAAATTTCTGAAAATTTCCTAGAAATCCTCATGTTTTTTGGCCAACCAAACACTTATTTTATGAGAAAGTTTTTTGTATTCTTCTCTCTCTGTTATAAAATTTGGCCATCTATGATGCTTCAGATGTTCCTCTGGGTCGGATTGATTAGTGTCGTCCAAAACACGACAACCGCTGAACATTTTCATTAGCAGAAATTGCGAGTTCCATTCTGTTCAGTATCATTGTACATGTTAAGGATTGATAATGCATTTGAAAAAAAAGTTGAGTGCTATTGGAAACTAAAAAAGAACTCAATGTTTACTACAGTTAATTTAGTTCCTTACCTCACTCTTCCTCTCTCTCTCACACTCTTTCTCTCTCTTTCTCTGTAGGTAACTTAAAATGGTCTAATTGACTCACTATGCTGTGCACACATCCATCACCAAAATGTCCATCATCTAGTCTCCATCAGCGTCCTGGAGTTAGCTTGGCACAGGTCAAGCCCTAATGCCACCGTGGCAGGCTGAGATAATAGCACAGCTGTGCATTTATAACCAACGCACACACACACACATAAACACAACCACACAAGAATTCTTGCTGGACATAATAGCTGTCTCCATTTCCACCCCCTGTGGTGGTGGCAGACAACAACAGATGCCACCCTGCAAGAGGACCATTGCCCTTATTGTGTTAGGTTAGTGAGAAGGGGAAGCCAGTATAATGAGGGCCAGTCCAGTTTTGGCATCTTCCATGTAGCTAAATGCCCTCTGGGTTGATGGGGGCTAGCTGGAAAGCTGTTCTGGACCAGAAATGAATATTAATATGTTTACAGAGTCGGGAACCGTAAAATGATTCATAAAATTCAGCTGGTTACATCTACATACACTTTTTGGAAAAGGCACAATACTTTCATTCATGAAACAGTATGTAAAAGCATAGATCATCTAAAGATGAAAATTCTGTAGTTAAGTTTCTTTTCTATCCTTTTCTATAATAGGTGGGAAAAAGAATTGAATGCCTTTACATTTTTATGTGAATCCTTCCTCAAAGTGCTTTGGGATTTATTTACCAGCATATTTCATTTTGTTGCTTTGGATAGCTTTTTCAACAGGTAAAGATACCATCTCCGTCTCTACACACCTCCGTGTGTGCTTTGGGCTGCAGTCATAAACTTAAAGGAGCAGACAACTAAAGCAGATTTCCATTTTAGATTATCCTGCTTCCTTCTTATTTCCATCTCGCCAATCTCAAAATCAATTCCCAGACACTCCAACAGTCCTCTGCCCAGGGCCATGATGGACCTCCTCAATTCCTCAAAGCTGTGTGGAACATCCACGTTGCCGCACACTCGAGCATTCTCTCTGATCAATTTGCTCCAATTTTTTTGAAGCAGCAAAGCCACCCAGGCGTTTTGTGAGACGGTATAACATCCACTCTGCAAATATCAGCGCCCGAGGGCCTGTTTGTTTGACAGTGTAACACCTTGATCTATAAACCCATCAGTCATGCAATGACGTGAACATTTGAAGACGGCAAACTCAGCTTCTGCACTCAGCACATGTTCGACTCTTAGACAACTAATTAGATCAATTGAATAAAGCATTCAATTCCTTATTGAAATGAGACTGAGAAAAACACTTGTACTGTTGTCAGCATATCCTTGTATGATAGAAACAACCATCTATGTGATGAGAATATGATCAGGGATACATGAGTGCGTGAAATGTGGCAAAGTATACATCCTTTCATATAAATATATATATATATATTTAAGGGCAGGTTCACTGTTGGGCCCCATTGACTTCCATAATGCCAAGAGGGTGAGTTCATTTTTATTATATTTTAATGCCAGAATTCTTTAATCAAGAATAATGGCATGTGTTGGCTTTCTATCCCCAGTTAAACATAAGGATAGTTACTGTTTCCATCTTTTAGTCTATGCAGTCTATGCATCCACTTAAATGACCTTGAAAGCTAAAAATGTGTAATGATCAAATGCAACGGCAGTCATAAATTTACATTTTATGACTGAAATATTGTCACTTCATTTTAAATATGTTCATCTTCTGTCCATGCATAAGAACAATGAAATCAAAAAGCAAATGCCTACTATATAAGGCTCCACATGAATAAAGTGTCATTTACCCATGAGAATAGCCAAGGTTTTCTAAAAGCTGTCTTTATCGGTCAGTGCTGGGATAATAAGGATTGATCTCTCCATCTGCATGCTGCACTACGTATCGAAACCAAACGGGCTGTCCACAAATGTCCTTTGTTTCTACAAAAACAATTTACTAGACTTTTTCAGCTTTCAGGCTGCTCTCTCTGTCGCTGTACAAAGCCTCAGGATAGTCTTTTAATCATATTGTTCTATTGTTCTTTATTTTCAATAGGACTCAACCCGTTAACTGAACACACAATGCCATTTTCAAAAGACAAGAAATCATTATTTACAGCATCAGAATATATAACTAATCTCACTTTTCATGTTGAGCTGGACATAACAAAAGTTTACGATGAACCGTTATATCGCTCAAGATGACAAGAGTGGAGACATTTAAAGATGAGATGTTGTTGATCTTTCACCCAGAAATAATTATTATAATGCAGTTAAAATCGTACATCAAAATATATTGCGGTAATGCACACGAGAACAATGAGTTGTTCACCGGTCGTTCAGCTGTCACACCCCAGGGCTATTTATTATTATACCCATAGCAAATGAACCCTTATTTATTCGTACACAGTTGAATGAAGATGAATTTGATGTGTTCAGAGGATTTTCTATTTTTTTATTCACCACAGGTGTAGAGCAACCACCCAGTGTGAATCTGATTGGTCCTTTCAGTACCACTGTCCTGAAAAATGATTGGTTATGTTGAGCCAAACATTTATTTGGCCGACAAAACTGCATTGCAGTGCGCATCAGTTATCTGCAATGGACAGCATACACAACAGCACAAAGCAGGTTCATTTACTTGCTGACCATGTTTAGATTTCAGCAAAGGGCAATTTTGAAAATGTTGAACGGCCTGGTGGGAAACACGGTGTAATCTATCTGAATTCCCCTCAGAATGATCTATTGCAGATCCCGGTGAGAATCAGACACCTCCAAAGGCTAGGCATACAGATGAATGAAATATTCAAACAACACAAGTTACAGTTCATATTCTTCTACTGAACCAGTTTCAAGTACAAAAACTGAAAGTGTAATAAACTTTCAACTTTTTTTGTGAACGATCATAGATTTCTATAAAAGAGCTTCTATTTTGTAATTATTTTACACAACAATTTCTTATTGTTGTTGGATGTCTGTGACCTTGTCTTGAATTGCTTTTGAAGAAAGTGTCAAGTATGAGATTTTCATAATTAAGATAAAATCACGTTGATCTGTGATATGCATTAGACTCCCTCTGTGGCTCGGCTCTTTAGAAATACTGCACTTGCCATTTAGTAATAGAGGGATGCCAATTTGTGCAGATTAAACTGAATGAAGCGTTACAGTACTGATGTCATCTGTCGAAAGATACGGTCCGCAATAATATGACACATTAAAGACTCTGTGCCCTCAGGATCAACCCCTGTTGGCGCTTCCCTTTAGGAGAAGCCACATAATAGCCCCAATCGCACACTTCTGAGTAATCTTGCTATGGTGTTGATTCTAAGAAGATCAAATTACAGTCATCCACCTACTGTTTCCTGTCTTTTCATTAAAGCAATCCCTACAGAGTGGAAACTGGGAGTAAACCATTCTTTATAACATTGCTGTCTTTTTCGACCATCTCTCATGTGTTGTAATTAAGGTCTTCCTCTCTCCAGAACCGCACTGGAGCTTTAAGCCACTTTTGTGATCAAGTGCACAATTCCAAATGAGGCCTGGCTCCCTTAGCCCCTGATGTTCAGATGTGCCTCATTTTGGTCCCTTCGCCCTTTTGGCGGTGATGGTGATAAATACCCAGCAATGAGCGAGTGTGATCCGAACTGTGTGAGTGGGCTGCGATTCTAATATGTGTGTGGGTGGGTGATCGGTGGGCACAGTGCATGGTGGCAGCGATGTAATTAAAAGCATGCTTATTGTCACGGCTGTTGCTGAGCGTAGGAGCTGTGATCTGGGTCGGTCCCCAGAGGATGGAGACATTAAAGGGCCCATATGGAGGGCTCAGGTTGGTACCGGTGTGCCACATGCTTGCACAACTCTACCCAAGTGACCTACATTGGACAGACGTTGAGGACTCTGTTAATTGTTTAATAACTGGAGGATTTTAATAAAACTCTATATGGGATTTATAGCACGCAATCTTATTACGCAAGCAATAAGTCGACATGAATGAGTCCGAACTGTGCGTGGGCCCCAGAAGAGGAAGGATTCAGCTTGTTAATGAAGTGGATCCAATTCCCTGCTCAGTTATAATTGTAGCTCAAAGAGGACCGGATTGAGTCACCGTGCAGTCGCCAGTAGGCCGGGTACAAGGTACAGAGATTGTCCCAATACCTATGGCCAAACCGCATCAAAGTGTGCCAATGGATGTGGCTCATTTGTCAGCCATTTGTCTGCCGAAGATACAACAGATGAAGCTTTGCTGGCCAAGTAAAAAAAAAAAGCCAATATATTACTCATCGGCATAGGGATTCATTACAGGACTGTAGGATCCTAATTTGTGCACAGTCTTATTTAAACGGCACAGATATGGCGTCATGCCCCATTCCGCCTTCAAATCCAAGAGGGACACGAGGGAGAAAACTGGCTTAAAATTCATCAAATAAACAAGGCGTCTGGGCCAGCACATCTGCTGCATAAAGAAACAGACGTCTTTAGTGGTTTTGAAAGGATCATTTGTAATCTTACTGCTGAGCACTAATTCCTGTGATTTATTAAGGTTTAACCCTATATGACCGATAGTAGTTTTTCATTTTATCTTTCAAGACTGAGGATGGGAAGTAGCCAAAAAAAACCACTCTGAGTTATCCATGTTAATATTAGCATGCTTTCAAGGTGGAAGATTACCAAAAAAGGTGTGAGAGTACACCCCTGTTCCAAACCGTGACCGTTGACTCAGAGGAAGTAGGCCTGTGTCGCAAAAGCACACTTCTAGGTGCGCATCCATCTCCTGTTGATACCCAACCAATTACTCCCCACCTACCCTTTACATTTCCAGGCAAGAAATGTGCATTTGATGGATTAAGGGAAAAGCTGAGGAGTGAATGTAAGGGTTTTGTTTTGTGTTTACACCGGCCAATTACCACGGTGCATAGGGGGAATGCTGTTTCGGAGATCAGTTGTGACACTTTGGATAGCTGTCAAGAGAACAGACGTGAGCGTGAGCGTGGTGTTCTATTAGAGCATCGCCGATGGTGAAATGGTCCGTCATTACCACATCAATGTGCCAGGTGGGCTGTGCCTTGTAGCTTAGGTGGTTTAAGCGTTCACACAGCATGATTAAGAAACCCTTTTAACAAAAAGCTTAGCCCCTCTGTATGACATCAATAGAGGCAACAGTGATGGTAGCGATCGTTCCCGTCAGGAGCTTCGACTGCTTCAAGCTGAGCTTCAAATAGAGTCTACTGGCATTAAACGTTGTTTTATAAAATGTTCTGGTGATTTCCTGGTTTTTATTCAATGTGATATAGAATCGCAAAGGAAGCTTTATTGTTCCTAGGTTCTTTTGTTGCGCTAGATAATCAGAAGACTTACATTATGAGTACTTTATTTATGCTCTATTGTTTTCTTCATTTTATTTCATTAATGTATCCGAGAAACAATACGTTTTTTTTAAATTCTTAAAGAATCATTGACTGTTTACAATGGGGAATAAGCATGAAAAGAAGTCATGAGCTGACGACTGAAAGAAATTCTTTATCTGGAAGTGCTTGTCTCCGAGCTGGAGTTGAGACTTCAAAGGAGATTCAAGGCTCTTTGTTAAAGGGATACTCCACTATATGGATTAGCAAATCATAATGCAAGTATCTAACTACTTAGTAAAAGGGAATAGGGCTGTCTTTGAAGTCTCGACATGATTGGAATAAACTTACATATTATTCTTCAGTTCTTCATTACTAATAGTGATCGGACGGTCACACGGGGGATGGAGGGGATGCAATTAATGTGCGAGGGTTGAAACCGACCCTAAGCCGGGTATAAAAAAATGTCCCAGCTCAAAAAGTCATATAAAGTATTTTTGGAATGGACCCCAGGGTGTCTTCACTTTATCTATATCTCTGTTTCTTTCTCCTTAAGTCTGACTTTAATATTTTTTCTCCTTTCAATACATAATCCCTAGTGTCTTGCCCCAAAGGAAATGGAAAGGGCGGGTTGCCTTAAATAACCCTTTCACAGAGGTAATCCACCAGGCTGAGATTTGTGTGGCTCGATGCAAAAGAAACAAAGGGACTGCTGCAACCAATTTCATCTTAAGGATGACCCCAAATGAAAGAAAAAATTGAAGAATAATTTAAGATTTTCAGATTAGTTCAAATCCACAATTATTCTTGTATGTCTGTGATTAGTAAGAGACCCACTAAACTTTATAATCCCATTTAAACCAAATAGTGTTTTACTGAATTTACATATTTGCTGATGTACTCTCAATCGGAAAGATGCAAATCCTATATTCTTCAATGAAATATTCAAAATCTGGTTTTCGAGTCGTTTATAAATACAAATATTTTTCCTATAACCGTAATTTAGGCAAGCACATCTCTTTGAGAGCACCTCCAGATTCCCAGGAACACACATTTATCAGTCATGTGTTTGGTGGTGTCAACACAAAATTTGCTGTGCAAAACTCAGTTCTAAACCTTTCATTCTTCTGGTTTTCTCAGACAGTTTACTCTTGAATTGCTTGTTTTTTAGTCCTCTAACACACAACAATCAATGCATTTGCAACCAAGTCAGCCAACATTGTCCACTCCCCAGGTTCGGATACCTGGCAGGGGCACATCTTACACTGCCAATGGACCTCAAGGGAAAATCACGTTTAGGAATACACAAACCAGAGAGAAAAGAGGAAATTTTAACTTCGATGACACACAGCTGTTGGATGTGCAGACTAATTTATTCCCTCATTTCTCCAATGATATTTCAAAGGCAGATAATGAGACGCACGCATGCAATATGCGATTCAAGAGATAACAGTTTAATTGATGAGTGTGTTTAATGCATGTCTGTTTAAGTTTCAGTTTAACACTTGTTGGAGACTTAAAAAGCCAACTTATCGTTGGTGCAAGCCGCAACTGAACCTCTCAGATAGATTCTACCTTATACATATCACATGCCTGGTTTCCAAGGTAACCAATATTTATTCAGTTCAACATTGATCCAAAGTCATACTTATTTATTTTGCCTCTTCCAGCGAGCATCTCCGGTGAGCAATATTAAACACTCAAGAAAGAAATGAGTTGATCGATTGAAAAACATTGTTAGCCCTATCAAGTCAAGTGACTTGTGATGTACCGAACTCCCATGACATGGTCGGACGTTTTTATTGCACACTGAGACAAAAGATTCCTGTCGGGTCTGTTTGGAATGAAGAATCTTTGCCAGCTTGCACGCAAACCCTTAGGTTAACATTGAGGTTACCACCGATGAATCAAGAGTTGCAAGACTAAATGAATAAGTGAACTTAAGGAACCTTAAAGCTGTATTTTGTGACTATATGTGACTATTGCAAAATATTGGTTGGTTATAGTGGATTTATAGGATGTTTATTCTTTTTATGATTTATTTAAAATAGCAGCTTTAGAGTCGGACTGGACTGGGACATAAAGTTGCTCCTGGACCTCCTTGATGAGCGGCTCTTACGTTCTGTCAATGCGCTCCGGGGATTCCGGTCCATTTTCGATTGCGTTCTGGCGTTGAGGATCGTCTGTGATTTTGCCTTTCAATAAAAAATGGTTAGCCATGAGAATTTTACTAAGTGCAATGCTCTAAAGCACTGACAAAATTGGCATTTGGAAAATAAACGCTTTTAAATCAGACACTTACATATTTTCTTTTAACCCTTCGACCTCCTGTCAAATTGTCAAATCAAATGCTCTTTAAAATCTAAAGTGTCCTGCCCCCCACTCTATAAAAGCAGATGAAGCTGCTCTTAAAATCCGCCACTTGTTTGCAGGTTCACATGGTTTATTACGCATATTGCTTAATAGGATATAAGAAATGATACAGACAGTGGAAATATGTTTTCCATTGAGGCGAATAAAATGTAATTTTAGATCCGTATCACAGAAGAGGTTCAGAGACACATTAGCACACAGAGGATCATATAGTGTACGATATGCACACCATCCTTTCCTCCAACCCTTCGACTAGGAAATATGACGAAGTATTCAGAAAATAAGTTCCTCTACTGTCTCCAGGAGAAGCTTTGGTCAACTGTTATTAGCAAATTATAGAAATTGAAACATCATTTTGCAGCAATGACCCATATTGGCGTATGGTTTTAAATTTAAAACATCAGGATGTATTGTATTTGTATCATTAATTACACATTTTGAGTAACCCATAAAACTGTATTTCTCGAATAATGCAAAATAATTGCTTCAAAAAACCTGCAAGTGTGTCCAAGTTGTAAAACAAGTTATTTCAATGAGAAAAAGATACCGAAATAAACTCAATCATCTGTACATCTGAAGATCTTCAACACAACACATTCAAGGTTATGTCCAGTTTGAAAGTGGTGTGTCATTGGCTCTCCTGACCGACCGCATGATGACATCTGAACAAGATCTCACTGCATGCTTTACATTCAAACATAAATATTCATATACATATTGAAATCATAAAAAATGCAGAGAACTCATAGCATAAAGTGAACAATGTCAAGCAATAGAAGACCTAGCATGTCAACACACATTACGGCAGAACATATTAAGCAACTAACTTATAAAGACTGCTTGTATTAACATGCTTGTACAACGATCTTCTATGGTTGTCTGTGTTGCACAACAGTCCTCTGCACGCATAGAATATATATTTCTTTATATACGCGTGCAAATCCATGGAGAAAACAAAATGTATTTAACCGGTTTAAAATTCCCATCTAAGGCATATTTACAGCCATTAGAAGCTCACAAGGTGAACAGACAGCTTAGAAAGAACTAATTTCTGCCTCATTCACTTTCCTTTAATTATCTGTGCTTCAAGATCAAAATGAAAGCGGGCACCATGGTAACTAGTTAGCAAACAGGAGCGTGCTTCTGTTCCACCCAGTCACATCGAGAAGTTTCAAATGTAGGAGAAAAAATACAAAGCTTTCAAAACACGCAGCCACTTAAACCTGGGTACCGCATTAAGACGGCCTTTAGACTGTCCCATAATAATGACTCCTATTCAGGTCTATCCCCGTGAAAGCCCTGGATGATTCAAAGCGCAGTTCCTTTGCCTACCGCATCTGTGACTCTCTGTCAGAAACGGTTCATCTTTCCTCATTTATGACATGCAACAAGCTCCAGAAATGGAACAGCTCTGGTCTTACGTGGCCTGTTCCTTCGTTCTGATGGTGAAGTGTGCTACTTAATGAAAGGTAATGACGTAGTAAAGGGAATGTACTGAAGTGTCCTGTCTAAGAGAGTTTTTTAGAATTCCAATTTCTTTTAATGAAAACTCTATTGAAAACAATGCTGACCCTGGATTCATTAAGGCAAAACACTCCTTTTATCCCAATCCCCCGGTAATGGTGTACGTATACTCATCTCATTAGTAAAAAGGTACTTGTTTGGACACATTGTCATGATGTCTGAGGGTGACAATGTGGAGAATAAATGGACATGATCTTTATCGATGAAGACTTAAGGACAAAGACCGCTTTGGGTTTTCTCTTTTTGTGTATAACGGTCATATTGAGCAGCTGATAATTGGAGAAAGATCAGTACGATGGGTTTTCTAAGCAGACGTACAGACGTAACTGTCAATGAAAGAGAGATGCACAGCATCATCTACTGGACAGATCAGGAAAGTTTGAGACTTTTGTAGGCTATTTATTCCTGAAATGTTCATTGTTTTCATTGGAAACATCTTCATCCGTGTATGCTCTTCATTCTCGAAACCAAGTTGTAAGCTGAATATTTAAGATAATGTAAGGTTACATTTGGTAACTTACAATTACAATTTACAAACCAACGATGAAATTTGCTTTTATGCCACCAAGATACTAAAACTGTGCATACTCAGAGTAAACGCTTCAGTACATTTCAGGCACCAACATATGTAAAAACTTAACAACCAAATTAATTTTTATTACATGATAAAAAGGAAATTAATAAAGATGTCATGGGTGCATTAAGATCAGAGTGGGTATGTAATTTCACATTTGGAGAATCCTTATGCGGAATCAGTATTCAAATGGGGGTGGGGGGGGGGGGTGTATCAAGAGGTCCTTAAATCCTGCAAGGCTATTAGAACTTCAGAGTTCCTTTTGGGATTTGGAGAACCAAAACCTGGGACCAAGCTTGACCAAGAAAACGTCCTTAGGTTGGCATGTAGAGATAAATGTACCAATACAGTTCACAGCATTTAATGTTTGTGGCACAGAATACCAGCATACAATAAATGCTGAGGTTTCTAATCCTTTTGGTTTTGCGTTGAAATATCTTTTTCATCTGGAGCATCTTTGGTTGCTATAGAAACTGTAAACAATTACTTGAAGGCAGTATGTGTAATAGCAGATCTACAGCAGGGCTCGGGGTTAAATGAAAGTGTTTTCTCATTATTATTTTACCTTTTTCATCTATTTAATGATCTCTGCTCCTCTGTGTTCTACTGGTCACAGAGAAGCACAAACACAAAGACAAAATAAACAGTACAATTAGATGTACAACAAAATGATGTTACAACATAGATCTTGTATTCTGTATAGAACACCGTATGTTTTAAATAAAAAGTATTTGATCAGGTCTTGAGTTCTTGTTCGTGAAAGCTCTGGACTTTAAAGCAGACATGTGAGCATGTGAAATCACTATTGAAATCTACGGCTGCATTTTTTCTATTTCCATGGTAACAGAGATTTTCCCTTCAGCGTTACTTTCTCTTAAATTCAAGCAATTAAACACACAGATTTTTAACATGAGCTTAAAATGATATCGGTTTATATAGCCGAAAAAACATATATGCAGTAAGACACTTTGGATAAATTGTCTGTGTGCTGTTTAAATGTTATGTGAAATTTGAGTTTTTTACACACTGTGTGTGTTATTCATTTTAAAAGTCATGCGTGGATTTTAAAGGGACAAATGTGTTGTTCCCAAAATAATATACATATGTGTTTAGTTAAAGACAACACGTTAAAAATGTTTGTTGTGCATATTGTATTTTAATCAAAATATCAGAAAGAAATTGTAAAATGCATGGGATAAAGTTGTACTACTTGTTATTGTAAAACATAAATCTGTTAGTGTTAATACAAACCAACCTCTGAAACATTAAACTTGAATAGTTGAAGAAAAACTGTAATATGTTATGGCTGACCGTGCAAATTGATGTAGACGTCTTTCTTACTTTAAACATTGGCCTTTTCGTAAAGAAGGTTCAGTTCTGTACATATCAAGAACACAATTACATGCGTTCTCTTTACTTGTGCTCTTGAACTTTGTAACACAAGACCACCGAAGAATGCCCATTGAGAGACATCAAAACATCTATAACTATGACTCTATAACTGTCTGTCGGTCTGGATGAGAGAAAAAACTGGTATTAAAGTAAAGAGAGAGCAAAGAGAGAGAGAATCAGGAGTTACTGCATGATGCATGAGCACAGATCTAATATAACACACTGATCTCCGGGCAAACACAAATAAAGGCACAGCCATAAATGGACCAGGGTGGTGAAGACCAGCCTATGTGTGATAACATCACAGACTCGTCTCTGCGGAGCAGGAGGGCTGAGCAAATACAATCATTCGCACTCAATCAGAGTCACCGGCCGGCACTTTCACTGCACAGAAGACACCGACAGACCACAGAAGTCAATGTGTGCGTGTGGGGCCGTATGTGGGCGAACATCATGATAGATGATGAGTTATTCTCATTCGGCCACATGTGCTGGAGCCAAACAGTAATGCCCGCAGTAGTAAATAACTGTCATAAGAAGCTTCATCTTGATCTTTTAATGTTACAGTGCAATAGCAGGTTTTAAAGATGACCTTTTGCCAACTATATACAGTACATATAACCACATGGAAATATGACTGTGTTTGCCATCCTAAAGCATGTAAATAGATATCGTATTATTCATATTGTTTAATTCCATGAAAAGATGTACTTCTCCTTTTATGGGAACTGTAACTGCCATTAAGGGATAGTTCTCACAAAATATTGTCATAAGTGACTCACACTCAACTTGTGTAAATTTCAGGTGGAGAAGATATTTGGAAGAGCGTTTGCAACTGAGATGTCTGGTACACCATTGATCACCACTGTATGAGTAATAGTATTATTCTGCTAAAACATTGAAGATATTTTGAAGAATTTGTGGAAACACCCATTTCAGACTTTTTTCCACTGTTGTTGCTTACGATGAACCATAAATCTCAGTGGCATTACTCCCAAATATATCTCTCTTTATTTAACAGACCGAATACATTTATTTAGGTGTAGAACAACTTAAAGATTAGTATTCCTTCAGTAATTCATTTTCTTGGTGTGCTGCCCCTATAAACATGTTCTTTTGCATTAGAATATGCATTACATTAACAATTACTATAAAGCATGAAGTCAATAAGCATGTGACCATTATGACATCACTAGGGTTGATGTAAATTGATTGTATGCCTGAATTGATAAATGATGGGACACAGCTACATCTAGTGGTTTACAAAAGCAGTTAGGGAAAGATGAAGGATGTGTCTGAGATGCAGAGGATCTGAGTCTTTTCTCTTTATGATACATTACTTATTTATGTCAGGTATTGTTAACTTCATCCCCGAGCAGAAAGGGTGAGAATAAAGATCTTCAGGAGGTTACTACAGCATTTAAGTGTTCGGGACGCTGACAAATCGTCTTCCCACTCTGCTTGGGAAGAAACATTTCTATTTACAGCCTGATTGTGAAAAGCGAGACCCAATTTTTACTGACCCTTATTCCTTTGACCCCTTTGAACCAAGGGTCAAATACTTCTCCGTGCTGACCTATTCACCAAATGTTCTCGTAATTCACAAGGTGATGAGAACTGGTGTTGTGTCCCTAGAATAGGTTGCAGGCTTGTTCGGACATAGTCGCAAGCATAATGAAAGATATTTTGAAGAAAGTGGCCGACCAAACAGCAGCGACACATATTCACTCCTATTGCAGATCGAAAACTTGTTTCTGTCACAATTGTTGTATTACTTAAGGTTAGTACTGCAAAAGTTTAAAGGCTTACCAGTTTTATTTAAGGCAAACTCCTTATTGCTTCTATTTCAAATATAAACTCTGTATTCTGGAGCAAAATGGTTTGTTGGTTAAAGGCCTTTGAAAGGACACCCACGTACCAAAATGCCTTTCCCTCTTTTACAGGGGTATTGGTTGACCAGTTGCTGACCATTGTAAAACCAGAAGAAAGTCCAGCTAAGGTTTAAAAGACACATTTGAAGAGATCTCTTCTTTAAAGTATAGTTGTGGCTGCCCTGACCCATTCTTTTGATCTCCTGAGAGACGTGTGTATAATTCCTTCCTGTTGCTCCCAGCATCTGTACACCTCATCAGACATATACTGTAGAAGCTCTTCAGATGAGGTCCTGTGGGCGACCTTGATATCTCATCTCTGACCCGCTGCTCTGTTGGGTTTTAACTAGAGCCTCTTTCCTCTTTGGAGTTTGCTCTGTGGAAAGGAAAGCTCATTTACTGTGGAGGTCTCAAACTGTGGCCTACATTTCTATCTCAGCCCCCTTCACGGTCCAAGCCGGGGGCTTTCAGACGGAAGTGTAGTTAAGGACAGAGGAGCTTTTCCATGCTATACATTGTAAGCACAGCTTATTCAAACCAATGTCGGATCTATTAATGGCGTTACAAACAAATGCATTTGAGGGGTAATGTCTACAATAAAAGAAAGAACTTGTACTGTTTCTTCAAGTCAAAGATTATAAGAGAAATGTCTGCAGCAAAAAAAGGCAAAGATGTAAAACAGATCTTGAACAAGGATGATTTCTCCGAGATCAGCTCTGGACGTTTGAAATGTGTGGTATGGATTTAGTATGTGCGCAACATTGCAATCGTGCATTAGTCTTTCATAGCCAGGCTTTTGCTTACAGCCTACAGTCTGGTTCCCATTGAATTTTATTGATCCTGCATTTCATTGAACTGCTTGAAAAAGTGCAATCAAATGCCTGAATGTCTGAAGTCAGACTTCCAGCTTGGAAACACTAATTTGTGGATACGTTGAGCTGGAGAAACTATGCCATGCAGGGAAATGTACACAGCTTTAGGATGTATATATGCGAATTTCAACCCGGCTCCAGCCATCTGGGTATGGAGAACATGAGTTTACTCTTGCAATTGGCGTGTAACACATCTGCAAACGACCAATTTTGTGTGTAAACAAAACCTTCCCATGACATTGTGGTGGAACTTTGGAGGTTTTCTCTTCATCTAGATGTTCTGAGGTTCTCCTTGCCTCAAGCAAGCCCCAATATAAAGTTAAGGTAGTACGCTTACAGTGATACACTGAATGCAGTCGTAGGTGATGTTACAGTAGATCAAACGCGCTGTATGCATGAACAAACTTGTCCGATATCTTACACTGGAATGTACGCTGGCTTGCCTCTAAGCTGTAATTATTTTTTGCATCTTTTCTGACTGGGGATTTTACTGCAGTGCATGGTATAACCATCACATCAGATATCTAATGCACAATAAAACGCTAGATTGCATGTCTTTATACAATACACTTGTGTTTTCTTGACCTCTTCTCCTGTAAAGCTTCTTCAGAACAGCTCCAAGCCCCATTTTGAATCAAACCAGAGGTTGTTGTTGTTTCACCAAATAACAAAATTAACCGTATATAATTATTTTCTTCTTAACTGAGAAAAAGTGAATACCGTTGGTGAAGCAGAGGTTCAAATGTCGCTTTTCTTTAATGATACAGTGTAGCAGAAATGTTTCTCAGCCTGGAGTTGTTATATAAGCAATGCTGTCAAAAATATGAATTCTGCCACTAAAATACATTCAGATAAAGGTCAATTGCATCATTTCAAATATTCAAATATTTCTAGGACAAAGATATTGTTCACAAATGTCAGACCAGAGCACAATTGCATAAATTAACCTTTATTAATAATAATTAAAAGCTGTAATATAAAAATTGTATCAGTATATTATTTTCATTATTAATTCAACGTCTATATAATGTTTCGCCTTAAAGTCCTTGGTTCACCGGATTTTGAGGTTTACAACAGTTGTTTTATATTTTAAGTATGACTCACTTCTTTAGGTCACATAAAAACATTTTTAAATCTGATTTGTGTGTGCACTGTATATAGATACCTTTGATAAGAAATCTCTTCTATTACTTTAAATATTAACCTTACTGAAAACAGATATGCACTAACCAGGATTACTTTTAAAGTCTTTTTCGTTACAGTTACAAATGACTTTATTATAACAAGTATTCCATGACTTTTTATCTTATCTACAGTCATGTCATTTAATTACTTTTGGTTTTCTGCATGACCACTTACATAAAACATTTTTGTAAAAAATGTAAACATATGATGTCAAATATAACATAAAATATAGAAAAATATATTAAGGTTCAGAACAACTAAATATATTAAATAAACAACAATATATTTTATATAAAATATAATATAATCAAAATTTAAGAACATCTCATAAAATTTGATAAAGTATTAAGAAAGTGTGAAGTTTGATATATACGACGAGATGTCATGTTTTAACTCTTAAAATCAAACGATTGAATTGAATTTGCACATCATTCAGCAGGAGGCTATCAGTAAGATAAAGATCATGAACTACTGTATAATCAGACAGCTTTAAGTGTTCCTAGACAACAACACAGATGTTTTTAGTTTTGAAGCCATTTGAAGCCCTCTTTTCTTCCTAGCAGTTGTGAAATACAGTGACTTGTTTTTCATATCCTGATTAGGTAACATCATTCCACTACGTCCCAACCCTATGAATAACACAATGACATGTGACGTGTAGCCTCCGTCCATGTTTATAAAAGCATACAGTATATTTCCTATCGCATGCACGTTCTTGCCGAGGACAAAATGATGCCCTGCTAAACAGCTGTCTGTGCCTGTTTGCATGAGAGACGGGGTGTAGAAATCACTGACCAGGGGAACATTATTCTGTACATATCACATACACTTCAGTCAAGCAATGCCATAACCCCTCTACCTCTGCTGGGGTCTGAAGGGTAGCGGGGTTTTTTGTGTATGTCTGAGCGTGTAATGGTGAGACTCTGAAACGTGTCATAGACACATCTGCATTGATTCCGGTTCCACTATGAACCAGCACAGAGAACAAAAGAAGTAGGAACTTTTTTGAATTTTGTATGTGTTCCCTGGCATCTGGTTATAAAACATGTATACGATTATTTAAGAAATCGTTAATGAAAAGTCTAAGAGAAACCAGAAGCCAAATGTGTTGTTGTTGCTATTATCTTCAGATTACTCAGGGCTGGTGCCCATCTTCTTCAGTCGTGAACATGACTGTTAGACATCTAGCCCAGGGGTTCTCCATACTCTTACCTAAAGTCATTAGTATGGACCTCACTATTTGAAACTCATTACTATACAAACAAGTATAATTATACTTCGTTTGAGTCTGAGGTTTACCGCAAGTGCACTGTTGGGATGTTCTGGCACATATTTGATTTCCATCTGTTTCGATTCACGAAACTGACTGATTCCAGCCGACTGTTCAAGTCTGCTCGCAAGTCTTTGCTTAATTGTAAAAATATGAGGTTACAAATATCGTCTGCTAAATAATCATTACAATATCTTTACAAGTATCTTTACATCTTATAGCAATAGATGTGAAGTCATCTAGATGTATTTATATATCTGCTGTTGAAGCTGAAAGAAAAAAATGTGTTCAACCTATTATTATATTTTGCATGAATCCGATAAAGTACATCAGCGATTTCATATTTTTTTGAGGCGCTGTTAAGCACTCCAATACTCCAATATAAATAGGTTTTTTGAATGAGTTGAGTGGAAATGCCTAAAAGTGGTTAACAAGTTTTCAAAAATGTTATTCTATATCATAAAACACGCCAGTCATAATGCCCCCTGTCCTTTTTAAAGCTATATTGTGTCTTAAAAACAGAGCTTGCTTACAAGTTGTTAAAAGTGCGTAGATCCATTGGGGATGATAGTAACATCATCACGTATATTAATTGCACAAATTATTAATAACACAGACACAAATATATTTAAACGTGGATGGATATTTAATTACTGTGTATTTATATTAGTGAACATGTTTCAGATAAAGTTTGAATAAGTTCTTGGAGGCCGCTGGTGGTGATGTTGGCGCAGGCGTTTATTTCCATCCATATTTCCATGCACACCGCTCACTGTGACAATTCACTGTCCTCTTCATGTTCAATTCTTTTATTCTTTTAAGTTAACTTGCTATAGTCTCTCATAACCTATAAAACTGGATGCCAATAAATCTAAATCAGATGCAAATAAACGTATGGTATTTTTGCAATTTTTTGTCAGCAACGAAACTCTGTTTTTGTCAGAATAACGTAAAAAATGGTAATGTATGTGCAAATTATGTAACATATTGAGAATGACTGAGGCCTTGTGATCAAGAGGAACACCAGCTAGGAAATATTGTGAGCTGATTCTTGTTTCTGTAAAAGCCATTCTGGTTTAAACATATTGTAATACAGTAGAAACTGGTTTCCAGTAATGCACACATACGCAAAAAAATAGTGTTTAGAGAGCCTACCCAAAAATGATGCAATATTGTGTATGCCATTAATGTGAATCAAATAAATCCATTGTGTTTTTCCTGTTTACTTACAAGCAACAACATTCCATGTCTGTCAGATTTCTGTAAAAATTGGTTGAGTATTGCCAAAGAGATTGAGAATTTCAATGTGATAAGGATTAATAAAAGCAAGGAAGTATTCGAAACTGACAATCAACCTCTGGTTTCTGTAAAAGCCATCAGGGATTGAAGAGGAGCAAAGTAGGACAACAGGGCTGATGCTGTGGGAATCCAGGGGTTGTTTAGAAGGATGGTGAACATTTCTCAGGTTGGTTTCACTTCAGATGGTTTTCACATCAACTCTCCTTCCACCATCCGGAGAGCAGCTATCCTGACAGGCAGACAGAGCTTTGGAGATACCTGGAATGACCAAGGTGAACTGTGGGTAATAACACGCGTTCAGAAAGAGCATCTGGAAAATATAGATAACACACACACACACACACACACACACACACACACACACACACACACACACACACACACACACACACACACACATAATGTGTTTCATGCATCTGATTTTAACATTGCGCAACTCTACGTTTTTACGTGTCTTTAATTCAAACCAATCTATTTAAGGTTCATGGAAGTAACATCAGAACAATACTGGCTTTTGAGATAAGTGAATATCATCTATCCATTCAATAAATAAATTAAGAGCTTTTTCGCTGGGACCCCACATTCATTTATTGAAGTGTCATAAATGTAGCTGTTTTTAATTGTTCATGAACTCAAATTTTCCCTATTTTTGTGTCACTCAGCACAACTTGTAGTTGATATTTGTATTAGATAGAAAGTCATTTTCTTATATTTAAACATTACAACACAATCTTATTGTGTCATACAGATTTTAAGAGGAACAATACCATTCTTCAAATTAGAAGAATTTTCATTTCCACACATAAAGATGTGCTGAAAGCCAGAAGGAATTTAAGAAATGTTCTTCTTCCGTGGCCAATTTGATTTATTATCTGCAAGAGAAGATTTTATAAGCAATCAAATTCTAAGCAGAATATATTCTTAAGATTTTATTTACAAGTGCAGGAAAACTTACTTGCAAAAGTTTGCTATTTAATAAGTATGAGCAAACTGTAATCCCACTAGTGATCAATTAAAAAATGAAAACTAATTTAACTTTTATATAAGAACCACTTTATAAAATTAAACTTTAACAATTTTTCATCAAATACATAAAAGTCAAAATAAAGTAAGTACACATTTCTTACATCTCCAGCTATTTCTCCAGTGAGCTAAGTAAAGTAATAAATGCAGTATTTTAACACGGCCTAAAAGCCAAATTCCTGCTGCCATGTTCTCTCTGCTGACCAGTTTCTCAACCATTATCTCATCTGTGATACCCCTACATCCATTTGGACATGTGCCCAAACAGTGCTGCCCAGCCACTGAAGAATGCCAGGAAGGCCGAAGGGTTCAGCAGTTCTCATGAAGCTTGTTTGATGTTTCCTAATGTTGGTATTGTCTGTTGACAGCAAAAATGGATAAGGCAGATTCCAAAGCTACCAAGATCCATCTTCATGTTGTAATAAACCATAAGCTTGAGTTGACATCTCAGTCAAAGACCAACAGTCTGCCTTTTCAACAGATTTAGACATCTCAATGTTACTTTAAAACTGAATAAACTTCATAAAGCAAAATGATTGAACTAGATTTTGGACTGTCCTTGACTGTGTAGTCGCCAAGTCTTCCTGTCAGGAATTTAAGTATTTAGCCCGGTTAAACAACAGCTTTAGGGGGACTCCTTGCATCACCAGAGAGATCCAAGTATAAACCTTCCCATATGTGCTGTGCTGAGCCCTGAAAAACACTGTTTCATTCCACTGAAAGCTGCCATAAAACTCCGCATTCAGCAGAACTACAACATCTCATGTGTATGTGCTCATTGGTATCATGAGAATATTATCTATAGGCTGTCGCTCTATAGATAATGAAGTTCTTAGCCCAACATAAAATGAGAAGAGACTATTTTTCAAAAATGTCAAAGTCTTTCCATGAGTCATCTTAAAGATGTGAGTGACCTTAGATTACACTTCTTCAGATGTTTCCGAGTATGTCCCTTGTCTTTTCTTTCTCTATTATCATTCATCCAGGCTCTTGTTCTACAGACCAAACACTTCTTCAGGCCAGGACAACATTCGGCTTTCAGTTCTTCTGACTGGTTTCCAGGCGGTAGTACTTGCAGTCTAGCCCCAGTGTGGCAGGTGGGAGTTATTAAAAGTGTGCAGTTGCCAAATCCTTTCACAGTTTTCATCTGGAAGTGATGAAGTGTCGTATGGCAGGGCAGCACCTGTTGGCACACCTACCGAGCTCTGAAAAGAAAGCGAGAATTTTCTTCCCTCAGGAACTGGTCTTCATAAAGTCCTCGTGTATGGAACTAGTCAGTGATGCTTTGTTGGTGGTTATGATGGTAAGATGTTTAGGCATGTTTGATATTTGGACGTATTGGTTAATTCGGTTTTATGGGAAAGTTTTTCCGGTATCAAATAATGGTGATTGTATGTCCCCTCATTTGTGTTTCCAGATTACTGAGGTATTCAGAATTGTAAAGAATATCAAAGGCAACTTTTATTTGCTTTTTGGTTTGCAATCTTTCATCATGGAGTTTATTTAGAACCTAAAAGGTGAGATTAACATTTACAGCTTGCGCATTCTATCAACTCGCTGCCAAACAACCAATATTTCTCTGCTCGGTCACCGTTTATAAAATGTATTTTGCAGGCATAATAATTTATTTATTGCATTTTAGATTAATATATTTCGAGGTCGATATGAAAGTCTATGAAACATATTTTAGTGCTGTGAGTAATCTGGCTTTAAAAATAAAACTTTCATCTTTGAGTCTTAAAGGGAAAGCTTTAATAACCATCACATTTAAAACAGACAGATGGTAAGCTATTCCTTTCCATGAAAAATACTGTATTGAAGTGAACTTGGCCGACTTTTCAGCCGCATTTTATGTCTGAAGACAATTCCAAAAGACCACGCATACATGTATGAGTGAAAGGGTCCAGAACTAAGAGAAATTTACAGCAGCACAGTAATGGTGGGAAGGAACATGGCAGTCCAGCGGCCTCACCAGGCCATGGTTTTCTAATACTGGAAATGCTCAACAGAACACTCCAGCTGCCCAGATATATCATGCCAGGATGTGTTGTACTGGCTGGGGTCCATGGGCAAGAAGAACCAGCAGCTGGTTTTTGTCTGAACATTTTTCCATTTCCCCATTTCTTCAGAAGAGGAAACCACTCTGTCGAATGTGGGCGAAAGCATGTTGCAACAAATTAGAGGTGGGAGGTTTTGTTAGCGTGTGTTGTCTTTGCAAGCTGATTTAAACATATGCTTTTTGAGTAAGTAATTGCAATTGATTGTAATGGGAATCTATTGCTGCGACCGGATTGCTGTGTGGCTTCCAAGTCCCAGAAATTCCCCAAATATTCTTTACTCTCAATGAGGGGTGCTTTGGAATGCAAACAATTGTTTGACTGGGTGAGTAATAAACCAAATATCAGAAGACACGTTTAACACATACTGCACCAGCATGGAAACCCTGGAAATCCATCGCGAATTTACAATACCAAAAGTTTTGAGCCTAGATTTCATTATAAAACTCTATCTCAATCTTGTTTGAGCAAATAAAATGAAGTTTGAAATTGAATTGAAAGTAATAAAAGTCTGAAAACCGCTCAAATGTCTTTATTTTTAAAACCTTATTTATCTTTAGCAAATAAATATGAAGCACTGAAGAAATGTAGCTTTCCCTCATGATCTTCCTCCATCTTCTTTATCACCTGGAACTGCTCCCAACATCTTCATTAATCCTTCTTGTCCTTTGTTTGGATAGATATAAATACCACTTGCAGCTTCCATCAACCCTCTGAGATATTTCTCTTCCACGGTTGTTAATGAACTCGCCACACACTTGAGAGAAGCCAGAATTGATGCTGCATGAGTTCTGTGGAAACGCATGAGGGTCTGGTAAGAGTGGTAAAGAACAGTCCTCTGTGAGCAGGTAGTGAATTATACCCACAGCCGTGCCACCAGCCCCAGAGTCTTTACACACACAAGAGAAAGAAAAGAGTCGCTCAATATCACTGCTCAGCAACCTCTGCTGTCATTTGTTGATGAAACTGTTTTTCCACTCCTGGTGACAAGCGAGATCACATGCTAAAAGAAAAGGTGTCTCGGACAACACTCGAGAGATCATTTTCCATCCAGACATTGTGCTTCCAAACTAATTTGATTCTGACATCCACGCATTTTCATTAGACCTAATTATAATTACAAAATGTGGAATTAAAATAATAAATGGAAGCAATGAGCAACCGCTCAATGCTTTATAGAATACATTTGGGTAATTTGGCATGAGATAAAATAATTGGCAGTTGTTATTCTCATCCTTACTGATAAAGTCTAAAACAGTCGGAAGAATAAAAATTATTCAAGGCATTTTGACGTGGTGTGTTCCTTTCATTGAATCAAAAAAGGTCACGACTCGGAGGAAATCACACATCTGGCCTTAATTTCAAGTTATTAGCAAAGTGTGACTAAATAGTGTTTGTGAAATGAGAGCGACTTAACTTCAGCAACAAAGCCAACAGGAAATAATTGCACTCTGCCACAGGGATTCTCGGTTTCATTCACAACAGGGCAATTATTTTTATGTTCTTGCCTGGCTCTTGACACGTCTCTAATGCCTCCAGGATAGTTTAATAGACACATTTCTAATAAAGCGTAATGTCAGGTCATGGCGAAATGTAGAATCAGTATTGAAAAGGTGTGCTATTACTTCTCTAAAAGATAGTCTTTTTCGTCTTGAGGCAAAAATAACTAAAACCATTAAATTAAAAAGTGAAGACAGAGCTGGAATGTTATATTGTGGGCCAGTCTTTAACAACTTACTTACCCCACAGGTCTCTCTTAGCAACCAAATTGTTCCTAAACTGTCCACCATTCGACAGGCTTTATTCCAATAACTGTTGGGTTGAGTCTTTCGAAATTTGACACAATGATAGATTGAAAAAAAATAAACTTTTAGTGTGTTGGCAGAGTAATTTTAAACCAGGCAACTTGAAAACACTCTGAAAACCATCTGCTACAACTTAAAGTTTCCCTGAAAACCAATCTTTGTCCATCTAAACTACAAGGTGTCTTTGTGAAAATATTTCCTTCCTTGAAATAACTGAAATGCAACCCTACATCTCAGCTTCATTAAGTAAATGCCCATCCATCAACTAGCTGCTTAAACTGAAAGTGAAACTAAGATCTGACACAGTTGTTGAAGGATCTAGGAACTAAAGATCATATCATGTTTCCTAGAGTGATGATGGTTGGTGTAATCTACTAGAATTGACAGCGGTCCACTCATGCTTACGCTGATGCTATGTGTCTGTTATGCGTTGGAATGTTATATTTAATCCTCATATGATACACATGCTTACACTTTTTCTGAAGTTTTATGGTCTGCGGTGGTCCACTTGACCTGTTGCTTGTAGCCGCAATTTGCTGGGATTCAGTCATCCTTATTTTATCAGGACTGTGTGCGGCAGTCAAGAACATTTATTTTCTTAACATCCCATACAAACAGTTCTGTTATTATTACTTATCTCTTTATAGACCATTCCGCATGCAAGAGGCAAAGTAGAGAACAAATGTCTCAATTAAGACTCCTCCTGCTCTCCTGATTCTCTAACCGGAATCTTGGACGTCTTAACCAGTTATCATTTTAAATGTCGTAAGGTTTCCTTTATCATTTTCCTATATCATTTTGCATCTTTGTGCCATCTTTACTGTACATATCTTCTCAAACTAACGAGCCTCAGGTCGGATGTGATTGGTTACATTGGTTATTATTAACCACATTTTTTTCAAACCACATTTTTTTCGTAGACCTGAGTTTTAAGAAAAAACTGCAATAGTTTCAAATTATAACGTTGCACAGGTTGGGTCTTAAAGTGCATGAAAACATCACAGAAAAGCATATGTACAATATGTAGGAATACCTGTTTTATATTGTTCACCAGAGACTCTCTGACCACCTTTCAAAGAAACTAGCACTATATTAAATCAAGGTTTATTGATAATGTGTTAGACTGGAAATAATACTTAGTGATGAATACAGTATATGTGATGGTGCCTGTCCAAAAATAGTCTCAGTGATGACACTAATAAGAAAGTACATTAGAGTGGGAAAGACAACTCATGATTGCACATTAGAAAACCTTCAGCACGAGAACAAAATTTCCCCTGGGAAATAATGTATATATCTGGGTTCGGTTTATCCATATGTCACAGGTTTTTTATTACAGCCATGGACACTGTGTTAGTTTAGCATTCCTGGGCATCTCACTGAGCCCTGGTTAATGAGCTGAGAAGTGTGGAGAAAGCCACGCTCCTTCAGGAGAGGAAACCTATGTTTGGTAGCAGCCAGAGGCCACACTGTCCACCCACACTGTGAATAACCCTCTTAAATAATCTGTGAGAGCCTCAGCTCTTATAAACCACACAAGCAATGAGGCAATCTCATCATCTAACCTTCACGCATACCAATGCTAAATAATAGTTGCAAATTAGATTTTTACGTTTTATGCTGATGTGAGAGTGTGGGTGATAAACGTTTCAGATGTTGTTTCTGTTGGCTTGTTGCTTATTCACCCAAGTTAAAATATTCCGCAGTGTCGTTATGGAAAATTGTGTACTTTTGAAATGTTTCATGTACACACAACAACATAGAAACGCTGTATTATGCATGTCAGGTATGTGGAGAAACACGACATGGCTGCGCACACACACAGTAATAGGCCCAAACTGCATTGCGAGACCCTGTGTTGATGCATATGTGTGTTTGGAGTCAGGCAAATATACCTCCAGAGGTCTTACTGGTGCAGTAAACAATTATAACACATATTACCACAAACCCATAGTACCGGAGGCATTGACATTGTTTTCATATACTAGCGTGACTCAATGTTGTAAGTTTACAGTTTACACAGATATTACAATGTGAACAATTTCGTTGGATTCACATACAGAACTTTGTTTTTCAGCTAGTGCACAACAAAAATATCAAACTAATAATATTTGACTAGAAATGACTTAGATGCTGGTTTTGATGCTTGTATTAAGTACTGAAAATAGCTGAATATTATATATATCGTATATATTATATACATCAATTTGAGCATGAGGGCACATTTAGAGAGATCATCCAGCCTTTGCTGTACCGTTTTGAAGTGAAGACGTTCCGAATATAAAAAGAAAGCATTAGCAGCAGGTCACCTACGAATAAAGTGCCTGAGAAAACGGCGGCCCACAAGCTTAAAATAAACCCAACGTTATCCGTATCAGTCACTGATGTGGACATAAATATACACCATTTAAAAGTATCATTTTATTCACAAATAAACAGGCAATGATAACATGTCAAAACAGCAATAATGATCCAATCACGCCAAGCTAGATTCAAGGATTCCACAAAATAAAGGGCCAAAAGTCCTGTATGTACTTCAAGGTATATGCGTGTCTAGCTGATAAATCGTACACCACAAACTGCAAACTTGCGCTCCCAAAAGTTTGTTTTCAGGCGGTTCACTAAGCTGTGATTAAATTTCACAACACTCTTTGCCTCTATTTGGGCACATAATGAGTTGTATAATGAGACATTATGCAAAGCCTCTCCAGCCACCAACAGGGCCCTCCGAGCGAGCGCTGCTCTAACTTATAATAAATAATACCACAATAATATCATTTTCAAATCCTATTTTCTTATGGATACCACTGTGCTATTAAAATCAATCCAAACTTCTTCTGCCCTGTAAGGTCAGCAGCATTATTCCGAAAGTAAGAAAGTGCGGCATTAATATTGAGACCTGAGGTCATTCATCATCGCTGTCAGGAGTAATGTGGGAAACTAAGACGAACAGATCGCTTTACCTCTCTGTCTATCTCTCTGTTTGTCCTCCGGACCTTAATAATTACCATTCTTTAGCAGTGTTTAGAACTAGTTTGCAACTGAGCCAAAGCACAGAGCCAAATAATGTGCAGTCGTAAAAGAATATATTTGATTTATTAAGGAATTCTTCAATGCGTCTTTAAATATAATAACTGACAAACAAACTGTAGAGTATGTTTATTCTTCAGTCAGTATTTTTGCAGGGTTGGATGTGGATTTTTCTGAAACAATATCTTACTTTCTCCAATGATTTCTGTTATGCCTCCAGGTTAGTCTACCTGTCTCAATGTGTCCTCGGGTGAAGGTTTCTCAAGGTGTCCTTCCACTCCATGATTGTTTTGGCACCATGCTCTGTGTTTAGATGGGACTCTAAGCGCCGGCGTAGAAAGCAGTTAAATTAATTTGCCAGCTGTGGCTGGAAGACAGGGCTGGAATGATGAAAAGCACGCATTTCCTCTCACTGCTGGAGGAGGACGGAGAGAGAGAGTCATGAAGAGAAAGCAAAATGAGGGATCCCAATGTGTGTTCCAGGGTGCAAGAAGCGGTGGGATACGGAAAAATGTGCCCGTTGTTCGATTGTGTTGTGCGTATGCTGTAATCATGTGTGGGTTGAGTTTGTGCTGTTGTGTGTTCTGGAAAAGCACAGGTTTCTAAAATACAAAACTGAGAATGCTCAGAAAAGCTTTGCCAAATTCTTAACTGCGTGCAGTTATACAACTTCTTATAAATTGAAAACACTTGGAGAGAAATTCTTACTATTAACTAGTTGCTTGTTGACTTGTCGACCGGGTGTTATAGTGTGCATAATGCACATATTAATGCCTTATTCTGTATGGCCTTCTCCCATATTCTACATCCCTTAATCCTAACCATTAGTCAAACTTAAGCTACTTATTGTTATATACTTTACTGTAATCAATGCTTTTGGATTTTTAACACATGAAAGAGAGAAAATATGAGTAGACAAACAAATAATGCTGAAGGCTCAATTTCATGTCTTTTTTTTCACTGATGATCTAGTCTCGAGGAAACTTTAGAAGATGTAGGAAGTGTCTTCAGGTTAACACAAGTGTGGGAATATCAACGGGTGCAGTTCATCGCATTACGCTCTTTTGAAATCAAAGCCATATATGCAAAAACACACTCAGTAGGGCCATATGGAACTTTTTAAGGTCTTATGTATGAGTGTTAAATTGTGTGTGTGTGTATGTGTGTGTGTGTGTGTGTGTGTGTGTGTGTGTGTGTGTGTGTGTGTGTGTGTGTGTGTGTGTGTGTGTGTGTGTGTGTGTGTGTGTGTGTGTGTGTGTGTGTGTGTGTGTGTGTGTGTGTGTGTTTACATTCCAAAAATTACATTCCAAATTCTCATCTTTATTATTGTATCATAGCTAAATATGTTTTAATGGAACTTCAGTCGCAATAGGGGTTCAGGTATCTTTGAGATGTTTTTCAATAGGACCTACATTATATTTGTTTTTTAGTTTATTGTGCGGGTCAGGAAATAATTTTGTAAAGTTTAAGGTTAATGTGTTCAAATTTACTGTGTGACTTTATTTATTTAACTACACTAAGAGTTCAATAAAATGCATTTGTTTGTGTTGTAAGTAACTAGACTTGAATGTCTATTAAAATAAATGCTGACTTTATTTGTTAACAGCCGCCTATGTGACAACATGCAATAAGAGTTTGAAAATAATAGTTAATAAATAAATAAATAATAAAAGCTACAGTAATAAATAATAAATAAGCTTTACAAATTACTTTTATTAAAATGTATATTTTGTTTGTTTAAACAAATAGAACATGTAATAAATAAACTGAGCACCTTTGTTGAAATTACAAGCATTAATTTAGTCAATGACACATGTAAAACCGCATACAAGTAATGTTTTGTTTAAAAAATGTACAGAAACAGAGAAAGAAAGAAAAAGAGGGAAAGGGGGAGAGCAAGGCCAGAGCAAAAGAGAGAGAAAAGAAGCGACAGGGGGATAAACAGCCACCCCCACAGATCAGGAGGTGCAGGTATTGGAAGAAGAAAGAATTGGAAGAGGGATGGATGGAGGCCAAAACTCCCCGCACACCCTCCCCCTGTACGGGGCAGCTTGAAGAAGGAGTGAAGGTGGGAGTTAAGCACTTCTCCAGATGTAGTTGACTTCTGCTTTTAAAGTCTAACTTTCTCCAGCTGAGCCTCCATCACTCACAGCTCCCAACCGTTCCAAGGGTAACAGGGACAAACAGAATAGCGTGACCGTCGTCTTTAAACAATTACGCACTTCGCCTTCACTTGCAACATTTTCTTTCTGCGAATCTTGAGGTAAGACGCAATGTTTGTTCCAAGGGACTCAAGTTGAGATCTGTCTTAGCATCTTATTACCAAACATACAGTAGCATGACATTTTTCTTACTCATAAATATTCCATTGCATATGGAAATGTTTAGGTTAGCTTTTCTGAAATGTGTGTGGCATCTCTTCTATGAGGGAGACACTATGCATAACTTCTTTTACTTTTGAGATCATATCAGACTTTAAACATGTTTTTCCTACTTAAGTTAATTCACATCCATTCTGACTTATGACATAGATTCAAAAATATCATATAGGTTTCATCCTCATTTAAATAACATGTAAATCATTATGCTTGGACTAAGTTAATATTTTAGAGTTAAGGCTAGTCTAAAGACATAGGGGAAAAAGCTTAAAAGGATTGGATGTTTTAATAATTCACGTATGAATTAAAAAGTTAAGTTACTTAAAGACCATTCCATGTGTAAAATACAAGAAACTCTTTATTTGTATTATATACGTAATCTTTCTGTAAAAAAGTAACATATATTATGTGAATAAACTTCTAAAACTATAGCTTTGTTAAATCCCGATTTTTAAGATAATGTAGTATTTTGAAATATGCATGACTTATGATTTCTTTCAATATTGCTTCATATAAGAATGGTTTTCTCTATTGAGATTGCTCACAGATCCATGGAAATATTCATTGAGTTGGTATATGGTGTTGTTATCCTAGCAACAGCTGAAAGCAGCATTAAAGAAAGAAGAATGCTGAACGACTAAAAGTGTTCAAAAATGTCTGAGTCATCACGGGTCATTATTTGGCCTCTGACGGATAAATAAATCATGTCCGCCGTCTCACCTTTTTGGCTTTTCTGAACTGAACAGCGGACATTTGCTCTCAGGAAAGTAATAAAAATGCAAAACAGACTGCTGATCATCTTTCCCTGGAATACGACTGCTTTTGTATATATGCACTTGCTTCCTTCCCCTTGAAGATTGTTTGTATAATTGGGCTATGGTGAAGTTGCCAGCATGTGGTACGACCCAAGCAAAGCTCTTTCTGAGACAAATACTTGAGCAATGATTTATTACGTGTGGGCTCAGCGGCTCTGTGGGAAGGACAGATATTGCTCTATTTTGTAATGTATACACAAAGGCCTGGATCCTCAATCTTCTGCAAATTACAAATGCTGTCAAATTAGGTCACAGTTTACATTTACAGTGCACATACTGATTCAATGATTCAAGTAGTTTATGCAATTATTCAGTAATAAAAGGTGTAATTTCACCCTGGTACTAAAATTAAAAAGCGTTGTAAAATTGAAATAAGAGTTTGGTGGCTTCATATCTCATGATACCAATATTATGCTGCTAAATGTATTCCCAGACAGGAATTACTCACTTAGGTTAATGAGTTTAAGAATAACATTGACACAGACCTAAACACACTAAACAATGTTGGCTACTAAATATAAAGTGCACAGTGAATGTACAAAATATTGATATATTCTCTGTTTTACTTCAAATCAGATAATGGCATAAGAGGGACATGGCTCTTGTGGGTGTACCTGCTCTTTTAAGGTTGGCAGCTTTCTGCCTGCTGCTGATCTTCCCCTCATGCCTTTGTGCATGTCTGAGGTCTTGCAGTTGTCCCAACCCTAAGGAGGTCCACTGTACCTTCCGTCACCTGCCCTCTGCCCCACGCAACATACCCAAAGACACAGAAAGACTCAACCTAGGGTAAGATGTTCTGCTGAAATCCTTGAGTTCTGGCTTTTAGCTAACAGACAAAAAATATAACCTTACAGTGCCAAAAAGTTTGTACCCAGATCCTGGGACCTAAACAAAAGCATTTTATTTTGCATTCTTATGAAAAATGATCCTAGTGTTGTCGAATGACATAAGGGTGAATTAATGATGGCTGAATTGACATTGTTGGGTGAACTTTCCCTTTAAACGTATACCTTAAAATCGACAAATGAATAAGATAAACCAAAATAATAGTTTTAAACCAACAGTATAAATTACAGTATTGTTTGAATTTTACTTGCAACTGTAATGGTTACTCTGTGACTCACAAAATCACTTTGTCTACTGTAAAGCTATAACAGCATTGGAAATGTTGGGTCTTCAGATTTTTCAAATCTGCGGAAACTGGAAATGCTTATGCTCCACGGAAATGACATTGCCTCTGTGTCTTCAGGATCCTTTTATCATCTCCGTTCCCTTCAGGTACAGTATTAGAAAAGTGAATTAAGTATAATTTGCACGGTAGTGTTTTATTTTGTCAACTAACATAAAAATAATTTGGTGTTATTGTTGTTCCCTGTTGCCACAGATGCTTAAATTAAGCTACAACAAACTTAAAAGAGTTGACTCTAGCTTGTTTGATGGTCTGACTAGTCTCGTACGACTTCACCTGGACCACAACCTTATTGACTTTATTGAACCATTTTCCTTTAATGGACTCACCTCATTAAAGCTATTACAACTGGAGGCAAACCGATTACAAGACCTCCATCCACACACATTTATTACTGTGTCAGTTCTGGGCACATTTTGGACCTCAGGCCTCCGGCACCTGCATCTGGCAGACAACCAACTGAAATACCTTCTGCCTGGCACTCTACAGCACATCAGCAAGCTGGAGGTTCTCTCCATCCACGGAAATCCTTGGACATGTGATTGCCAGTTACAGTGGCTCTTGGAATGGGACAAGAACCATGAAGGTGAAACCTCTTCGATTGTTGTTTTTTTCAAACCTCTGAGATTGTTTTTACTCAGAACTTGACATGGTACTAACAAAAATGTCATTGCACACCAATAAATGAGAAAGTGTTTCATTCATTATTTTTTTCCAAATTGTTTCTTTGTCATAAATGTCTTAGATGCGCTGTAATTTTGCATCACATTTAAGATTAAATATGAGAACAGTTCTGCAGAGATCTCTAAGGTGACCGAAGCAAGGTTGTTTTCTGAAATATGCTCTCTTTTCAGGAGTTATCAAGTGCAAAAAGGACCGTGATCCTTCAGATAATGGAAGCTGTGCTGTATGTGCGTCACCACAGTCCCTGAACAACAGTCAGATCTTCCAACTTTCAACCAACCAATTTACCTGTGACAGACCCTCCCTCCAGTCTCCATTGAAAATTGGGGAAAGCAGCATTTGGGAAGACCAGGACCCAGATGTCCCATACATCAAGGACCTGGAAAGTCCTTTAGGCCAACTGACCTTTATCCTGTCTGACAGCCATGGGAATCAGGCCCATGTGGCTTGCGATGTAACACGACCAGTTGAAGGGACCACTATGATGTGGGAGCCGGTCAAAGGAACAGATGAGATTATTGTTAATGTGACTCTAAAGACTCTTATGGAATGTGAGATTGACAGGGATGCTTTACAGAACCTGTGGAGGTTGGTTGCCTATTATTATGAAAGCCCTGCTATTTTAGACCGAGGGACCAGACTTGGAAATTCTTCAAAGGTAACTTTTCAATACTCTCAGGCCACAAATGAGGACTCACCATACTTTACAGAGCTCAAAGGACACTTATCGGCTGAACCTTATTGGCTCTTACAACCAAGGGTTACCCTTCAGCTTAACAGGCGGAAAACCACAACGAAAAAACTAGTTATGAACTTTTCCACATTTATATCAAAACACATAATTGGAAAAGGGGATGAGGAAGATAAGGTCTCCTCTTGGGCTATCATCCAGAGGGAAGCTCCAGGAAGAATTCTAACTGTACTAGAGCAATCAGAGGTCAGTCTGGACTGTAGCGTGCACAGTTCAGGGAATCAGCCTGTGGGATGGATGCTTCCAGACTTAACAACTTTGGATCAAACTGACTCATATAAAGCGGCGGTGGAAAATAATAGATTGCTTATTAAAAACACAAGCATAGCAGACTCGGGGCTTTATTATTGCTTTGTGAGAACAGACACTAATGTAGACATTATGTCTTACAGACTCGCCGTTAGAATGCGCCTTCTGAGTCCTAGTGATTTAAATGGGAAGAAGATGTCTGTAGAAAATGGGGAATCTCTAAATCTTCCTTGTTTAGTAACTTCTATGGAACCAGTGGAGACAAGATGGTACTTGCCAAACCATCGGATTCTCAGAGCAACTGACATGAAGGGAAGGATCTATGTATCACAAAACAACACATTGATAATTAAAAAAGTGATTTATGAGGATGCTGGAGAGTACAGTTGTTTGGCAGCTAACCTTTATGGGGCAGACATGTTGTCTCATCTAGTTGTTGTAACCGGTGAAAAAGAAGAACAAAGAGGTATTACAATGTCTGAGGGTGAATTACCCCTCTTTGAAGATGAGGACAGCGAAGGGTCAGGATTTGAAGAAATCAAACGGCCATCTCCTAAACTTACACCTCAAAGGGTAGACGGAAAACTTAGAGGAGGAGTTTTCCGACAACATGCAAGACCAAATAAAATCAAAGAGAGTGTGAGGAAACCTAATAACTCTGTCAAAGAGGTTGACCCAAGCCGTTGGGAAGAGACTGTTGCTAAAGATAATGTAAAAGTAATCATTTCACCAACACCAGCTACAACACATTTAGAAATGACAAGCACATTAGAAGCAGTGACAGATGTTACAATGAAAATAACCACCACCCCTTTGTTACAAGATGTATATGAAAAAACTATATCAGATGTTAAAGCTAGCAGTACCAGCACAACTTCAAGTGTACAAAATTTAAATGTAACACAGCTGGAAGTGCCACCCCTCAGTGAGCACACAGAACAGGATACTTTACATGAATCAAAACAAAAGCCAAAATATTCCAACATTTTAGATTCATCCTTAAAACCCATAGACTCCACAGTATTACCAAAACATGAGAGTCCGTTGGATAAACACGTGGACAGACACACAATTGAAGAAAAAATAAGGGCCAACAATAATTCTATCTTCAACCAAAGACGGAGATTTCCACATAGACACCGTAGGCCTCCATTACGTAGGTTGCGTCCCAAACGTCCAAATTTTACCCCAGTTCCCACTACTGTAGCCCCATTGAATCTTTCATCTGAGAACATTCCATTGATGAACACTGACTTTTCAAACCAAAACAAAGAAACCACCGATTTAATGACTTTAGCAGTTTCTGTTCCACATCGACCAGTCACTGAAAGCTTATTTTTTTCAGTCACAGAAAATCCTCGGGTAGTAGCCGAAACAACATTTAGAAAAGAAGTCAGAATAAATGATGTTGATGGCAAGAAGAAACACCACGTACCAGGTCAACACAAAGTTACAACAACTTTGGAAGAAGCTAAAGAAGTTTCTGCTGAACATGCCCTTTTACCAAACAACAGGGATGAAAATAACAACAGAGAAATCATTTTAAAAATAAACAGCCAGACCAATAAAGAGAACACAAGGAACGTAACAGCAACAGCAGTTTCTAAGGGGCAAAGCAGCAACATCAATCCTTCACTGATTCAAAGAGCCCATGTGACTGAGAAACCAATCTTAACCAAAATAGAGGAACAGAAAGTTTTTAACTGGGGAATACGACCTGGTAATCAAGATGTGCCTATCCACCCCTGGCTAATACAGAAGAATACACCAAAAAATAACGCAGTCTCTTCACCTCCCTTGTGGGCCTACAACCATGGCTTTCCAGTCAGACCCACAGTTCACACAGCAAGACAGCATCCTTCCCAAAACAAAGATTGGTATTTCCTGCAGACAGGGCACATGAGTTTAGGGGTCACTAATCAACCCCAAATCACTGCTCAAACAGCAAAGCCCACAAATTTGGGTGTAGTGACAGCTTCTTTAGCAAGGACCATAGCTCCACATGTCAGTTCCTTGTCTCGTGTACGAGACCACTTGCTTTTCAACAGGCTCAGAAACAGATTCAGACAATCCCAGCTTGATGCATATAGATTGGCCCAACTGAAAAAGCTTGATACCTCAAAACCAAAGACATATCAGTCCACCCCGAAGCCTCATCAAACACCAAGCATGTACAAGCATGTGACTCCTGCATCTGTCCTGGCATATACAAACAAACCACCCTCCACAGCAAATGTGTCATTCGGTGGTCGATGGCACTACAGTCGTTTTGGAGTAAAGCAACTAACCACTGCCATTACTTTTCCAAACTTGATGGGAAGTGGCATCAAACCTAGAATCACAACTGAATCTGTTACTGTATCTGCTCTAGCAGAAGAAGAGGTGCACATGTTCTGTAAATCAACCGGGGATCCAAAACCGGATATTTCGTGGACCAAAGTTTCCACAGGTTGGTAGATTTTTCTTTCACCTCAGTCCACAGTTTTCCATGCATTCCCTTGGGGATGGGCAGTTCACATCAACATCTGGGAACTGCTTTAAACAAACAAAATATTGCTTAAAATATACAGAAGGATAAACCAGTAGTCATCACAGAGAGTCCTTATTGAATACTCCATTTACTACCAGATATTCAAAGCAGTCTGTGTTACTTTTGGAAGTTTTAAGTTTGATTCTTTCTTTCTTTTTTACAGGAGCAACCATTCAGGCAAACACAAAACATGGACAAAGATTTGAAGTCTTTCCAGATGGAACTTTTGTAATAAAGAATGTCCAGTTGCAAGACAGAGGCCAATACCTCTGCACAGCACAAAACAAATTTGGTTCGGACCGTATGGTAGTTACACTTGTTGTGCAAACCCAGCCTCCAAAAATCATGAGTTTAAAAGCCAGAGATGTTTCTGTGTATTTGGGAAACCCAGTCAGCTTGGACTGTATTGCTGTTGGTAAACCTGAAGCTCAGATCTCATGGATACTTCCAGACAAGACATTCGTGCGAGATGTTGGTATGCATAACCATAGAGTATACCTTTATCCAAATGGAACACTGAGCGTTCACTCAGCAAATGTTTCTAGTAACGGTGATTATAAGTGTATTGCCAGCAATGCAGCCGGAGCTGATACATTAACATATCATATTCGTGTCATAGTTTTACCACCAACAATTACTGAGAGTGCTTCTGAGAGTATTTCTATCAATGTTGGCAAAACCATATATGTGCATTGCACTGCTAAAGGGGAGCCGTCCCCTCTCATTAAGTGGATTCTCCCCGATGGATCACAACTGAAGCCCACACAATTTATTGGAAGGCGGTTGTTTATTTTCCCGAATGGAACACTTTTTATAAAGAATGCCAGTCCCGTTGATTCAGGGAGATATGAGTGTTTAGCCACCAATGGAGTGGGCATTGCTAAAAGAATGGTTAAGATTGACATTACACAAGACGCCCCAGATCCCTGGAAAAGATTATCTCAGCAACACAGTGTTACAGCAACCTATGGGTCTATAGTTTTCTTGCACTGTCCAGAGTCCACAGACTCCCACAGAGGAACAGTCTGGAGACTGCCATCTAAAATCTTGCTGGAACATCACTACAGGTATTTATGCATTTATGTATTTAAGAACAACTTTTGGTTTAAAATTTAAACGATTTCTTTTCACTTACCAATTAAAGGTGTTGTGAGCAATATTTGGGAATTAGGACTGTAATACAATATACATCTATTTTTTTCCGAATTGTATAAAGTAGGACCGAGCCATTGGTTTCCCAAACTCACCACTAGTTGTCACTAGAATGTACACACTGCTCCTTTAATTAAGTAATTCTTCATAAACGTATTATTTGTAAAACCATGACCTTTGGAATTGAGCTACATGCAAAATATATAATATACTACCACATATATACAACAACCATCTTAAATTTACCATCAGGCTGACATTTGCTTTTGAACATTTTACAGCATTATATTTTAAATTATAACAGAAAGCTTGTGTTTAATCAGTTAGTTTGAACAAAATGTTATTTGGGATTGAAAACAATATTAAAACAGGTTTCAAAGTACTAAATGACACTGATATTGTCTCTGTGTAAACTCTGTTAAAAATTCTGTTAAAAATTATTTAAAAAGTGAAATCGTGAATTACGGCCCGGTATAGTGCAGCAAGTTGAAAAAAAATTAAATCTTTGAGACCGGAGGTAATTTTGTTCACATGTTTTTTATTTCAGTTATTTTAAAACATTGTTCTCACATACTTTAAAGAAATGAGCAATTGTTGTCTCTCAATTTTACCACTATTTACATTCTTAAACTCACTAAATCACTTATATAGTTCAAACAATGTGTGGTATAAAATAAACACGCATCTTTCTCAAACAAGAAAGCCTAAACAACGGCTGCTGATCTAGACATTACAGTAACTGAGTGTAAACACAAGAACAACTGGTTTCGATTGCACAGTCCATCTGGACCACAGGATGCTGTTGGCTGACAACAAATAGTTATCATTTTTTAATCATTATTATGCAGCAACAGTTTTGTTAACCCTTTTAATGATTAGTAAATTAAATCGAACTGTCATACACAATGTAAATAAGTTATCTCTCTCTTGTTCCCAGTCCACAAAGACACATCACTGCCTTCCCAAATGGCACTCTGAGGATTCTAAGACTGACTGAGAAGGATGGCGGTAATTATCTGTGCATGTACCAAAAACCAAATGGTGAGGATATAGAGCTATTCCAAGTAGAGGTTCTCATGAGCCCACCAAAGATAGAGAATACAGGGGCGCAACAGAAGAGAGTGGCTAATGGAGACAACTTCCTGGCGCATTGTGTAGCTTCAGGTCTTCCAGACCCAGAGGTATCATGGAGCTTCCCAGATGGCACAATGATCAACAATGCTCTGCAGTCGGATGACAGTGGAATCCGTAATCGGCGCTTTATCATCTTTGACAACGGAACGCTTTTGTTGCAGCAAATGGGAAAGAATGATGAGGGCAATTATACATGTTATGCGAAGAACACCCTTGGAGAAGATGCCATGAAAGTAAGTGTACAAGTGGTTCCAAACTCTTCCCAAACATCCCTTCCCAACCAGATATCTATTTGGGGATCTTTTGGTAATTCTGTGGAAATGAAGTGTGAAGCTACAGGTGTACCACAACCCACAATCATCTGGATCTCACCAAGGAATGAGATGATAACCTCTTCTTCGGTCAAATACCAAATCCTCAATGATGGAACTCTAATAATAAAAAAAATTAATTTGGCAGATGAGGGAAAGTATGCCTGTGTGGCAAGAAACCCTGCCGGAGATCACATAAAAAACATTAAGCTTCTAGTTAAGATTGATGATCCGAAAATCGAAGGCAAAAGTGGCCAAACAGAAAAGAAAGTTTTAGCTGTGTATTACCAAACACTACTGCTGGACTGTAAAGCCGAGGGTATGCCTGAGCCACAAATAACCTGGACCACATCCCATGGTATGTCACTACCTACACCATATTTGGGAGGCAGATTTCAAGTCCACAGAAATGGCAGTTTTGAGCTAAGGGGCATTCGAAAAACCGATGAAGGTCGGTTTTTGTGCACAGCCAAAAATTACTTAGGGGAAGCAAGTCTAGCTATTGACCTGGAGGTTGTATCGCTTGCTGAGAAGCCAAGCTTTCTGGTGCCAAACATTGAGGTTCTTCCTCTTACACCAGACAGTGATGACATCGCTTTGGATTGCAGAGCAACTGGAAAACCAAAGCCAGAGTTTGTTTGGATTCTACCCAATGGGACGGCGCTATATCCAGGCATGAGACTACAAAGGTTTACACACTACCTGGGAAATGGAACATTATACATTTCACGGCCAGTTGTCACTGACAAAGGACTGTATCGATGCCTGGCCAAAAACATAGCTGGACAAGCAGAAAAGCGTTACGCTTTAGAACCTGGACAAAAGCCTCAAATGAGAAGTACAGCTGCAACTATGAAGATTTCATTTGGACAGACATTAAACATGCCATGCACTGTGGATGGGTGGCCTCAGGCAACAATTACCTGGACTCTTCCAAATGGCCTGGTCTTGGAAAAGCCTCAAGTGTTTGGAAGAGTGACATATTTATCTAACGGAACACTTCAGGTAAAAGACACTTCCAAATTTGATAGAGGCACATATACCTGCAAAGCCACAAACACATTTGGATCATCAATATTGTCATATCCAGTGAGTGTAATGGTGTTTCCCCCTCAAATCACTCATGCTCCCCCTTCGACAACAAGAGTCAGAAAGGGGTCTCCTGTGATTCTAAACTGTATAGCTGCTGGCGTACCCAAACCAGACATTTCTTGGACTCTACCGGGACGTACCACACTTGTACCCAATAATCGCTTCACGGGCCGGAATGGAATCCACATGACAGAAGAGGGTAATTTAGTCATACAGGACCCCGGCCTCATGAACTCAGGGATTTATAAATGTAATGCCAAAAATGCCTTGGGAACGGATTTCAAAGCAACATACCTTCAAGTGATCTGAATCAGATGTTATGATCTATAAGCTTAAAAAAAATGAACAGAACAACAGGAATGAACTTTACCTTACCCCAAAATGTTATAGGCACCTAAAACATCTACAATTATGTAAGCAATGTTTTTAAAGGGCATTAATGTTTTTACAGTGTCATGGCAAGGGGCCAAAGCTTACTGCTAAGAATTTTTATGGTAAACTGTATTTAATTTATGAAAATATTGGTTTGTACATATTAACATATTCCACACATTAAACCAGAATTATTTTACATGTGATTTTTGTAAATGTATAAAACCATTCTTGGGACCGGAGTGTAAATCAATAAGACTCACATTTCATGCATTTTAGTGACCATCATAACAAAAAAGCCAGTCACTGTCAGAGCAGTGTCGAGGCGGTGTATGGTACAAATGTTGCCATTGATGCTGTAGCCTAAAAAAAAACAAGAAGGCAATTATGTGTTAGCTACTTAATATGTATATATCACTTTTGTTCCATATCAGTTATACAGTTTAAAAAAAAGTATAATATAAAGAATACAATTTACTAAAGTATATAAATATAAAAAAAATTGAAACATCATCTGCTTGTAAACAGAATGTGTATTTGTAGAATTAAAACATATAGAATGTACAAATATAGAATGTAATATATATATATATATATACATATATACATATATTTAGTGTGTCCATTCCATCCTGTTGTCTGCTGAGGTTTAACAAAATCAAATGATAATAGTAAAATAAAATCATTTAAAAGCAATATGAAAGACAGACATCATGCCAAAACACATAACAATGGTCATAAAAACATATAACCAAGCAAACATTTATGTTTTTATATTACAAAACTGATATTTTATTTAAAATAAATTGAAGAAATAACTTTCAATAAGACACAGAATAGATAGTGACTTTAAAATACATGTCAGGGTGAGACATTTACAAGCTCCTTGAGACAATTCAGTAAAATCTAGTTAAGGGTGAATATTTTTTATATTATTTATTTTTAAGATAAATAATTTCCAAATATAAATAATTTTATATTTTTATATTATAAAATATGCATAAGTGAGTATGTGTCCCAAAACATTAATTGGCAGTAGAAGTTATGATCCCATAGATAATTTGCTGGATGATCTGGTGGCATCAAACACATTTATAAACACAAAAGAATGTAAATCAGATTTTTGGTTTATGGTCTTTGATGGTTTGTGGTGCAGGCCCAGTGTTTTGGGCAGGGAGAACACTTTCTATTCTTACTTGACATAACAGGGAAACCTATTAAACCCATGGTGTCACATATTAAACTATACATTCGGGTTTTCCAAAAGCATAAAAATGAAGCCCAGAGTGCTTCTAAAAACCTTCATAAACCCATCCCCCATCATCATCATCCCATCCCCCATCATCATCCTCACCATCATCATCCTCACCATCATCATCCCATCACCATCATAATCATCATCATTCTCACCATCATCATCCCATCTCCCATCACCATCCTCACCATCCTCACGATCATCATCATCATCACCATCATCACCATCATCATCATCACCATCATCACCACCATCATCATCCTGTCCCCCATCACCATCATCACCATCATCATCCCATCCCCCATCATCACCATCCTCACCATCATCATCATCATCATCATCATCATCATCATCATCATCATCATTATGTCATTATCCCATCCCCCATCATCATCCTTACCATCATATTCATCATCATCCCATCCCCCATCATCATCATCCTCACCATCATCATCCCATCCCCCATCATCATCCTTAACATCATCGTCATCATCATCCCATCCCCGATCATCATCATCATCCCATCCCCCATCATCATCATCCTCACCATCACCATCATCATCCCATCCCCCATCATCATCATCATCATCCTCACCATCACCATCATCATACTATCCTCACCATCATCATCCCATCCCCCATCATCATCCCCCATCATCATCATCCTCATCATCACCATCATCATACTATCCTCACCATCATCATCCCATCCCCCATCATCATCACCATCTTCACCATCCTCACCATCATCATCCCATCCCCCATCATCACCATCACCATCCTCACCATCACCATCATCATCATCATCACCATCACCATCATCATCATCATCATCATCCCATCCCCCATCATCACCATCACCATCCTCACCATCATCATCCCATCCCCCATCATCACCATCATCATCATCACCATCCTCACCATCATCATCATCCTCATCATCACCATCATCATACTATCCTCACCATCATCATCCCATCCCCCATCATCATCACCATCTTCACCATCCTCACCATCATCATCCCATCCCCCATCATCACCATCCTCACCATCACCATCATCATCCCATCCCCCATCATCACCATCACCATCACCATCATCATCCCATCCCCCATCATCATCATCATCATCATCATCACCATCATCATCATCCCATCCCCCATCATCACCATCATCATCATCCCATCCCCCATCATCACCATCATCATCATCACCATCATCATCATCACCACCATCATCATCATCCCATCCCCCATCATCATCATCATCATCCTCACCATCATCATCATCCCATCCCCCATCACCATCCTCACCATCATCATCCTCACCATCATCATCCCATCCCCCATCATCATCATCATCCTCACCATCATCATCATCCCATCCCCCATCACCATCATCACCATCACCATCCTCACCATCATCATCCCATCCCCCATCATCACCATCCTCACCATCATCATCATCATCATCATCCCATCCCCCATCATCACCATCCTCACCATCATCATCATCATCATCATCATCCCATCCCCCATCATCACCATCTTCACCATCATCATCATCCCATCCCCCATCACCATCCTCACCATCATCATCCTCACCATCACCATCCTCACCATCATCATCCCATCCCCCATCATCACCATCCTCACCATCATCATCATCATCCCATCCCCCATCATCACCATCCTCACCATCATCATCATCATCATCATCCCATCCCCCATCATCATCATCATCCTCACCATCATCATCATCCCATCCCCCATCACCATCCTCACCATCATCATCCCATCCCCCATCATCACCATCATCATCACCATCACCATCCTCACCATCATCATCATCCTCATCATCATCATCACCATCATCATCATCATCATCATCATCATCATCATCATCATCATCATCATCACCATCATCACCCCATCCCCCATCATCACCATCATCATCATCCTCATCATCATCATCACCATCATCACCCCATCCCCCATCATCACCATCATCATCATCCTCATCATCATCATCACCATCATCATCATCATCATCAACATCATCATCCCATCCCCCATCATCATCATCATCATCATCATCATCACCATCATCACCCCATCCCCCATCATCACCATCATCATCATCCTCATCATCATCATCACCATCATCATCATCATCATCATCAACATCATCATCCCATCCCCCATCATCACCATCATCATCACCATCACCATCCTCACCATCATCATCATCCTCATCATCATCATCACCATCATCATCATCATCATCATCATCATCATCACCATCATCATCATCACCATCATCATCATCACCATCATCACCATCACCATCATCATCATCATCACCATCCTCACCATCATCATCATCCTCATCATCATCATCACCATCATCATCATCACCATCACCATCATCATCATCACCATCATCACCATCACCATCCTCACCATCATCATCATCCTCATCATCATCATCACCATCATCATCATCATCATCACCATCATCACCATCATCATCATCATCACCATCATCATCATCACCATCATCATCATCATCATCATCATCATCACCATCATCATCATCATCATCATCATCATCATCATCATCACCATCATCACCCCATCCCCCATCATCACCATCATCATCATCACCATCATCATCATCATCATCATCATCATCATCATCACCATCATCACCCCATCCCCCATCATCATCATCACCATCATCATCATCATCATCATCATCATCATCATCATCATCATCATCATCATCATCACCATCATCATCACCCTCATCTTCATCATCATCATCATCATCATCATCATCATCATCACTCATCATCATCATCATCACCATCATCATCATCATCATCACCATCACCATCATCATCATCATCATCATCATCATCATCACCATCATCATCATCATCACCATCACCCCATCCCCCATCATCACCATCATCATCATCATCATCATCATCACCATCATCATCATCATCATCATCATCATCATCACCATCATCATCATCATCACCATCACCCCATCCCCCATCATCATCATCACTGCCGGATCAGTGAACACAAGGCTCGGCTCCATCAGCTCTTCTCCGTTATGGCACATGAATTCCCCGCCAGCAGAACATCACAGCACGCGTGTCTGACATCATCATGTGTAGATCTGAGCTCATCTCTGGAGCACAGCAGTGTTCAGACACGGATCTTTAAGATCATTGTCATCGGGGACTCGAATGTGGGCAAGACTTGTCTAACCTTCCGCTTCACCGGCGGATCTTTTCCCTGTAAAACCGAAGCCACCATCGGCGTGGACTTCAGAGAGAAAGCTGTGGAAATACAAGGAGAGACAATCAAGGTGACATCACCACCATCACCACAACATCACCACCATCACAACATCATCATCACAACATCACCACCATCACAACATCATCATCACAACATCACCATCATCATACATTAGCAGCCCGATGTTGTGGTGTGGTGTGTGTTGTGTCGTGTTGTGTTGTGTAGTGTGGTGTTTGTTGTGTTGTGTTGTGTGTTGTGTTGTGTAGTGTTGTGTAGTGTGGTGTGTTGTGTGTGGTGTTGTGTGGTGTTTGTTGTGTTGTGTGTTGTGTTTTGTGTAGTGTGGTGTGTGTTGTGTTGTGTGTTGTGTCGTGTCGTGTTGTGTTGTGTAGTGTGGTGTTTGTTGTGTTGTGTGTTGTGTTCTGTTTTGTTGTGTGTTGTGTTGTGTAGTGTGGTGTGTTGTGTGTGGTGTTTGTTGTGTTGTGTGTTGTGTAGTGTGGTGTTTGTTGTGTTGTGTGTTGTGTAGTGTGGTGTGTTGTGTGTGGTGTTGTGTGGTGTTTGTTGTGTTGTGTGTTGTGTAGTGTGGTGTGTTGTGTGTGGTGTTGTGTGGTGTTTGTTGTGTTGTGTGTTGTGTAGTGTGGTGTGTTGTGTGTGGTGTTGTGTGGTGTTTGTTGTGTTGTGTGTTGTGTAGTGTGGTGTTTGTTGTGTTGTGTGTTGTGTAGTGTGGTGTGTTGTGTGTGGTGTTGTGTGGTGTTTGTTGTGTTGTGTGTTGTGTTTTGTGTAGTGTGGTGTTTGTTGTGTTGTGTTTTGTTGTGTGTTGTGTTTTGTTGTGTGTTGTGTTGTGTTGTGTGTTTTGTTGTGTGTTGTGTTGTGTTGTGTGTTGTGTGTTGTGTTTTGTTGTGTGTTGTGTAGTGTGGTGTTTGTTGTGTTGTGTGTTGTATGTTGTGTTTTGTTGTGTTGTGTGTTGTGTTTTGTTGTGTGTTGTGTGGTGTGTTGTGTGTGGTGTTGTGTGGTGTTTGTTGTGTTGTGTGTTGTGTTTTGTTGTGTGTTGTGTTGTATAGTGTCTGTTGTGTGTTGTGTTGTGTTGTGTGGTGTTTGTTGTGTGTTGTGTTTTGTTGTGTTGTATAGTGTCTGTTGTGTGTTGTGTTGTGTTGTGGTGTGTTGTGTGATGTGTTGTGTTGTCTGTTGTGTTGTATAGTGTCTGTTGTGTGTTGTGTTGTGTGTTGTGTTGTATAGTGTCTGTTTTGTGGTGTGTGGTGTTTGTTGTGTTGTGTGTTGTGTTTTGTTGTGTGTTGTGTTGTATAGTGTCTGTTGTGTGTTGTGTTGTGTTGTGTTGTGTGTTGTGTTGTGTTGTGTGTTGTGTTGTGTTGTGGTGTGTTGTGTGGTGTGTTGTGTAGTGTGTTGTGTTGTGTGGTGTTTGTTGTGTGTTGTGTTTTGTTGTGTTGTATGGTGTCTGTTGTGTGTTGTGTTGTGTTGTGTTATGTGTTGTGTTGTGGTGTGTTGTGTTGTATAGTGTCTGTTGTGTAGTGTGTTGTGTGTTGTGTTGTGTGTGGTGTTGTGTGGTGTTTGTTGTGTTGTGTGTTGTGTTTTGTTGTGTGTTGTGTTGTCTGTTGTGTTGTATAGTGTCTGTTGTGTGTTGTGTTATGTGTTGTGTGTTGTGTTGTGTTGTGGTGTGTTGTGTGTTGTGTTGTATAGTGTCTGTTGTGTGTTGTGTTGTGTGTGGTGTTGTGTGGTGTTTGTTGTGTTGTGTTTTGTTGTCTGTTGTGTGTTGTGTTATGTGTTGTGTGTTGTGTTGTGGTGTGTTGTGTCTGTTGTGTGTTGTGTAGTGTGTTGTGTGTTGTGTGGTGTTGTGTGGCGTTTGTTGTGTTGTGTGTTGTGTTTTGTTGTGTGTTGTGTGTTGTGTTGTATAGTGTCTGTTGTGTGTTGTGTTGTATAGTGTCTGTTGTGTGTTGTGTTGTTTTGTGTGGTGTGTGTTGAGTTGTGTTTTGTGTTTTGTGTGGTGTGTGTTGAGTTGTGTTTTGTGTTTTGTGTGGTGTGTGTTGAGTTGTGTTGTGTTGTGTGTTGAGTTGTGTGTTGAGTTGAGGTGTGGTGTGTGTTGTGTTGTGTTGTGTGGTGTGTGTTGTGGTGTGGTGTGTTGTATGTTGTGTTGTATTGTGTCCGTTGTGTGTTGTGTTGTGCTGTGTTGTGTTGTGTGTTGAGTTGTGTTGTGTGTTGTTTGTGGTGTGTGTTGAGTTGTGTGTTGTGTTGTGTTGTGTGGTGTGTTGTGTTGTGTGTCCCTCTCTGTTTACATTCACGTGTTTTGTGTCGTTTTCGACTCTTTGAGATTATCGTGAAATAAACACGTATGATTGTACTGAATGAATACCCTGATGTTGGTCAGCAGTATGTTGTTTGGTGTTCATCTCAAACACATTCACAAGTGTTTATTATCAATACATTTAAACACAGATATCTGAGCTGTGGAACATCTAAACCCAGACAGTACAAACATCTGTAAGATATCTGAAGAAGATCAGAGAACATCTTCAAGAGCTTTTATACATTCATAAACACCTCACAAACATCTCGAAGTGTTAATGACGGAAGGATGAATGTGACATCGATGTGTTCCTGTGATTTCTAATCCATGTGTTTCTTTTCTCTAACAGGTTCAGGTTTGGGACACGGCCGGACAGGAGCGCTTTCGGAAGACCATGGTCGAGCACTACTATCGTAACGTGCACGCTATTGTGTTTGTGTACGATGTGACCAAAATGGCTTCTTTTCAAAACCTAAAGACCTGGATCCAGGAGTGCAACGGGCACGGGGTATCGTCCTCTGTACCTCGTGTGCTGGTGGGCAATAAATGTGATCTCGTCGACCATATCCAGGTGCCCTCCAACACTGCCCTGAAGTTCGCAGATGCCCATAATATGCTGCTGTTTGAAACATCAGCCAAAGATCCCAGGGAGAGTCAGAACGTGGACTCCATCTTCATGTGCCTGGCGTGTCGTCTGAAGGCCCAGAAATCATTGATCCACAGAGACGTTGTCAGAGAAGATGGCAAGATGAGGCTGAGCCATCAACCCGACCCCAAGAGCAACTGTCCTTGCTGAAGACCAAAAACTGTGAAATTATTAACATTGATCATTTATAATGAAAGAATGTGCCTGAAACTAATGACCTTTAACCTTATGACAGCTGCAATCTGTGTGTATGTTATACTTTATCATCAGTAGAAAACAGCTTCATGATGGTAACACCGACTTGTCTGGAAAACAAGAGATTTTCTTCTGCATCACGCTTTTTGGCACTAAGACATTATTTTCGTGACACTTTCTTTTTAGCCGGATGTATAAAAGATAAATTATTTTTAAAAACTATTTGTTAAACTTCCTCTATGCTGATGAAAACATTGCAGTTATTTCTTTAGCGTATTACAATAATGAGGGTCTGATGCAAACCACCATGAAGACTAATGGGAAATAACAGAACTTAAAGGGGGAAATGGAAAGTATAATGGAGAGGATTGTCATGAAAAAAAGTAGAATCTGTCAGTTTCAGTTCTGATGTTTTCATGAATTCTTCCGAATTAAGGGGCCGATTCTTCTGAAGGACTGTGTATCTTTTCTTTAAAGGTTTAAATGTGACCGTTGGCAGATCTAATTGTTTGTGTCACATTTATTTGGATTCACCCATCAGCACACAATAAACACAACCGTGCAATAAGATATGACATCAGTCTCTCAACAATAAGGCCAATTCACATGAGCAGGTTTGGTGGAGTTTGTTGTGTCAGTGTGATTGGTGATAGTTGGAATAATGTCCTGAGAATGCTGGTGTGGATGAGTTTTTAATGTACCAGCAGTCAGGAACTTCACGCGTACACTGAACCTTTAGGCATTAGAAATGTATTCAGTTCCATTAAGTTTTACTGTGAATATTCAAAGACTTCATTAGCATAGACTTCTACAGTTCAGAGACCTAGATACATAAATAATACATGAACACACACACTGTATAGAAGTCTTAAACATTACAAATAAATGTCAAACTTTATGTAATCAGATCAATGCTTCTCATTCACTACATGAGAATGTTAGAAAGAGTTTCTGTAAATCATCTTTATATTTCACCAGCTTAAAAGGATTCTTCCAGATGTACAAACACTTCTTCCAGATGAACAAACACTTCTTCCAGATGTACAAACACTTCTTCCAGATGTACAAACACTTCACTTCTTTCAGATGTACAAACACTTCTTCCAGATGTACAAACACTTCTTCCAGATGTACAAACACTTCACTTCTTCCAGATGTACAAACACTTCATCCAGATGTACAAACACTTCTTCCAGATGTACAAACACTTCTTTCAGATGTACAAACACTTCTTCCAGATGTACAAACACTTCTTCCAGATGTACAAACACTTCACTTCTTCCAGATGTACAAACACTTCATCCAGATGTACAAACACTTCATCCAGATGTACAAACACTTCACTTCTTCCAGATGTACAAACACTTCACTTCTTCCAGATGTACAAACACTTCTTCCAGATGTACAAACACTTCTGCCAGACGTACAGACACTTCTTCCAGATGTACAGACACTTCTTCCAGATGTACAGACACTTCTTCCAGATGTACAGACACTTCTTCCAGATGTACAAACACTTCTTCCAGATGTACAAACACTTCTTCCAGATGTACAGACACTTCTTCCAGATGTACAAACACTTCACTTCTTCCAGATGTACAAACACTTCATCCAGATGTACAAACACTTCTTCCAGATGTACAAACACTTCTTCCAGATGTACAAACACTTCTTCCAGATGTACAAACACTTCTTCCAGATGTACTAACACTTCTTCCAGATGTACAAACACTTCACTTCTTCCAGATGTACAAACACTTCATCCAGATGTACAAACACTTCTTCCAGATGTACAAACACTTCATCCAGATGTACAAACACTTCTTCCAGATGTACAAACACTTCATCCAGATGTACAAACACTTCATCCAGATGTACAAACACTTCATCCAGATGTACAAACACTTCTTCCAGATGTACAAACACTTCTTCCAGATGTACAAACACTTCATCCAGATGTACAAACACTTCATCCAGATGTACAGACACTTCATCCAGATGTACAGACACTTCTTCCAGATGTACAGACACTTCTTCCAGATGTACTAACACTTCTTCCAGATGTACTAACACTTCTTCCAGATGTACAAACACTTCTTCCAGATGTACAAACACTTCTTCCAGATGTACAAACACTTCTTCCAGATGTACAAACACTTCACTTCTTCCAGATGTACAAACACTTCTTCCAGATGTACAAACACTTCACTTCTTCCAGATGTACAAACACTTCATCCAGATGTACAAACACTTCTTCCAGATGTACAAACACTTCACTTCTTCCAGATGTACAGACACTTCTTCCAGATGTACAGACACTTCTTCTAGATGTACAGACACTTCTTCCAGATGTACAAACACTTCTTCCAGATGTACAAACACTTCACTTCTTCCAGATGTACAAACACTTCTTCCAGATGTACAAACACTTCACTTCTTCCAGATGTACAAACACTTCATCCAGATGTACAAACACTTCTTCCAGATGTACAAACACTTCACTTCTTCCAGATGTACAAACACTTCTTCCAGATGTACAGACACTTCTTCTAGATGTACAGACACTTCTTCCAGATGTACAAACACTTCTTCCAGATGTACAAACACTTCACTTCTTCCAGATGTACAGACACTTCTTCCAGATGTACAGACACTTCTTCCAGATGTACAGACACTTCTTCCAGATGTACAAACACTTCTTCCAGATGTACAAACACTTCTTCCAGATGAACAGACACTTCTTCCAGATGCACAGACACTTCTTCCAGATGTACAAACACTTCATTTCTTCCAGATGTACAGACACTTCTTCCAGATGTACAGACACTTCTTACAGATGAACAGACACTTCTTCCAGATGTACAAGCACTTCTTCCAGATGAACAAACGCTTCTTCCAGATGTACAAGCACTTCTTCCAGATGTACAGACACTTCATCCAGATGTACAAACACTTCTTCCAGATGTACAGACACTTCTTCCAGATGTACAGACACTTCTTCCAGATGTACTAACACTTCTTCCAGATGTACAAACACTTCTTCCAGATGTACAAACACTTCTTCCAGATGTACAAACACTTCACTTCTTCCAGATGTACAAACACTTCTTCCAGATGTACAAACACTTCACTTCTTCCAGATGTACAAACACTTCATCCAGATGTACAAACACTTCTTCCAGATGTACAAACACTTCACTTCTTCCAGATGTACAAACACTTCTTCCAGATGTACAGACACTTCTTCTAGATGTACAGACACTTCTTCCAGATGTACAAACACTTCTTCCAGATGTACAAACACTTCACTTCTTCCAGATGTACAGACACTTCTTCCAGATGTACAGACACTTCTTCCAGATGTACAGACACTTCTTCCAGATGTACAAACACTTCTTCCAGATGTACAAACACTTCTTCCAGATGAACAGACACTTCTTCCAGATGCACAGACACTTCTTCCAGATGTACAAACACTTCATTTCTTCCAGATGTACAGACACTTCTTCCAGATGTACAGACACTTCTTACAGATGAACAGACACTTCTTCCAGATGTACAAGCACTTCTTCCAGATGAACAAACGCTTCTTCCAGATGTACAAGCACTTCTTCCAGATGTACAGACACTTCTTCCAGATGTACAGACACTTCTTCCAGATGTACAGACACTTCTTCCAGATGTACAAACACTTCACTTCTTCCAGATGTACAGACACTTCTTCCAGATGTACAGACACTTCTTCCAGATGTACAAACACTTCACTTCTTCCAGATGTACAGACACTTCTTCCAGATGTACAGACACTTCTTCCAGATGTACAAGCACTTCTTCCAGATGTACAAACACCTCTTCCAGATGTACAAACACTTCACTTCTTCCAGATGTACAGACACTTCTTACAGATGTACAGACACTTCTTACAGATGTACAGACACTTCTTCCAGATGTACAGACACTTCTTCCAGATGTACAGACACTTCTTCCAGATGTACAAACACTTCTTCCAGATGTACAGACACTTCTTCCAGATGTACAGACACTTCTTCCAGATGTACAAACACTTCTTCCAGATGTACAAACACTTCATACAGATGTACAGACACTTCTTCCAGATGTACAGACACTTCTTCCAGATGTACAGACACTTCTTCCAGATGAACAAGCACTTCTTCCAGATGTACAAACACCTCTTCCAGATGTACAAACACTTCACTTCTTCCAGATGTACAAACACTTCACTTCTTCCAGATGTACAGACACTTCTTACAGATGTATAGACACTTCTTCCAGATGTACAAACACTTCACTTCTTCCAGATGTACAAACACTTCACTTCTTCCAGATGTACAAACACTTCACTTCTTCCAGATGTACAAACACTTCTTCCAGATGTACAAACACTTCACTTCTTCCAGATGTACAAACACTTCACTTCTTCCAGATGTACAAACACTTCACTTCTTCCAGATGTACAAACACTTCTTCCAGATGTACAGACACTTCTTCCAGATGTACAGACACTTCTTCCAGATGTACAGACACTTCTTCCAGATGTACAAACACTTCTTCCAGATGTACAAACACTTCACTTCTTCCAGATGTACAAACACTTCACTTCTTCCAGATGTACAAACACTTCACTTCTTCCAGATGTACAGACACTTCTTCCAGATGTACAGACACTTCTTCCAGATGTACAGACACTTCTTCCAGATGTACAAACACTTCTTCCAGATGTACAGACACTTCTTCCAGATGTACAAACACTTCTTCCAGATGTACAGACACTTCTTCCAGATGTACAAACACTTCTTCCAGATGAACAGACACTTCTTCCAGATGTACAGACACTTCTTCCAGATGTACAAACACTTCTTCCAGATGTACAGACACTTCTTCCAGATGTACAAACACTTCTTCCAGATGTACAGACACTTCTTCCAGATGAACAGACACTTCTTCCAGATGTACAAACACTTCTTCCAGATGTACAGACACTTTTTCCAGATGTACAAACACTTCTTCCAGATGTACAAACACTTCTTCCAGATGTATTCATAAGAAATAAATGTTTTGAGATGTTTCCAGGAAGGAGAAGATAAGTCTGTTAGCGGAAGAGATGAAAGTTTTGTCCCTGTAATATTCATTATAAACATGAAATATCACATATATTAAACACATTAATTAACACAGTTCAGTTGTATATATTACAGTTGATTAATATGGGATGACAGATATTCTGATGATTTCACTTTATATAAAGTTAAGAAGTTTCAGAAAAGTTTGACATCAACACTTACAGATTCTCTCAGACTTCAGGTTCTGTCTGTCGCGTTTACACCGATACTACAGAAATAAATGCTTTAATTTTAATATTCGGCTTTGGAACAAATCACTTACATAAGGTGTATATAATTCACAATATAATTTTGATTAATAATGTATTTATTTTGTACAGTCAAGCAGGATATAATTGTTTTAAATGTGTTTATAAGCCCAATGAGGAGAATAAACAGGATTTATTTTAGTAAGGGGATATGCTGTGATAAATAACAGTTTTACTTTATTTTATTCTTTATAAACTTTAATGTTTTTGTTTTGTGAAATATTTTAATAATTGTATTCATAGTTTAATCTGAATTATATTTAAAAGTCTCTTGATGTTAAACTTTATAATATTATCATGATAAAAGTCTCAGCACAAAAATACTTTTTTAATAAACAGTGTTTTCTGTGGTGTTATCATAAATTCTACAGTAACTGTATTACAAAAGTATAAATCTAAAACCTGTGATATTTAAGAGTGTTTATGACCGGTGGATGGCGCCGCGTGCTGAGAGCAGCTGAGGGACTTTTATTTTGAAAAGGTGCAGTAAAGTGTTGGTGTCGTCATCACTGTGTCGCGATCAGATTGTGTGTCGTCATCACTGAGTCGTGTTGTGTTGTGCTGTGATGGCGGAGTTCAGTCAGACGGGTCTGCTGTCAGCACTGCTGCTGTTTACACTCCTGACACTGAGAGATGTTTACATGGGCCAGCACAGCAGTAACAGTGAGAGTAACAGTGAGAGTAACAGTGAGAGTAACAGTGAGAGTAACAGTGAGAGTAACAGTGAGAGTAACAGTGTGAGTAACAGTGAGAGTCTCCTCCAGCAGCAGCACAGAGACAAACTCTACACTGGACCTCTGCTCAAGTTTCACTACTGGTGAGATATTATATATATATTATTATTATTATTATTGTTATTATATTATTATATATTATTATCATATATTATTATATAGTATTATTATTATTATATATTAATTATTATTATTATATATTATTATTATTATATATTGTTATATATTATTATTATTGTTATTATATATTATTATTGTTATATATTATTATTTATTATTATTATTGTGACATATTATTATTGTTATATATTCTTGTTATATATTATTATTATTGTATATTATTATTATTATTATTATATATTATTATTATTATTGTTGTTACATATTATTATTATTATATATTATTATTGTTATATATTATTATTATTATTATATATTATTATTATTATTGTTATATATTATTATTATTATTAGTATTATATATTATTAACCACAACTCATCCATTGTGGATCAAACACTTATTTATCACATTCTGAAATGTGTTCATTGAAATATAATTCATGTCAATATTAATATAGAAAGAGTAAAAATGACTGATATTATTTACTGCTTTATATACATTTAACAGTTCCTTTAAAGTGCAAACATCTTAACTTTGATATTTTTAAAGTGTGATGTTTGTGATTTTATTTATCTGCCTTTTTAAAACAAATATAAATCAAAATTATAATTCACTTTTCTTGGTTGATGTTGTGTTTTTAAGAACATGAGGTTTGATATCTGCAAATTAACATTATGTGAGAATAAGGCAGTTAGATTAAATATAAACACAATATATAACCACCTTCATCAAACACACTCTTCTTAAGTTTAATGATAGTTTAAAATTACTGTATGAGAGATTCTTATTAAATATTTATATCATTATATTATATTGTGCTCTAAAATGTCTCTTGATTAGTGATAACACTATTATTAATTGTATCCAGTCTTTAACTAGACATTATCATCATTATAACAAAACAAAAAACATATTATTATATCTTCATATCGTGTTTCTTCGCATCTTTCCTCGTGTCTGTACAACACTAACATTCAGTTCCTGACTCTTTAAGACACATCTCTCAGTGTGCTCTGATTGGTCAAACGGTCTAGTCTACTTTTATTGGTCAACTGGGCTCTCAGTTTGTGTATCCCCATCAGAGATCATGTGACTCACAGTGACTTCTGTAACGGATCTCTGATGACATCATGTGACTCACAGTGACTTCTGTAACAGATCTCTGATGACATCATGTGACTCACAGTGACTTCTGTAACGGATCTCTGATGACATCATGTGACTCACAGTGACTTCTGTAACGGATCTCTGATGACATCATGTGACTCACAGTGACTTCTGTAACGGATCTCTGATGACATCATGTGACTCACAGTGACTTCTGTAACGGATCTCTGATGACATCATGTGACTCACAGTGACTTCTGTAACAGATCTCTGATGACATCATGTGACTCACAGTGACTTCTGTAACGGATCTCTGATGACATCATGTGTCTCACAGTGACTTCTGTAACGGATCTCTGATGACATCATGTGACTCACAGTGACTTCTGTAACGGATCTCTGATGACATCATGTGACTCACAGTGACTTCTGTAACGGATCTCTGATGACATCATGTGACTCACAGTGACTTCTGTAACGGATCTCTGATGACATCATGTGACTCACAGTGACTTCTGTAACGGATCTCTGATGACATCATGTGACTCACAGTGACTTCTGTAACGGATCTCTGATGACATCATGTGACTCACAGTGACTTCTGTAACGGATCTCTGATGACATCATGTGACTCACAGTGACTTCTGTAACGGATCTCTGATGACATCATGTGACTCACAGTGACTTCTGTAACAGATCTCTGATGACATCATGTGATTCACAGTGACTTCTGTAACAGATCTCTGATGACATCATGTGACTCACAGTGACTTCTGTAACAGATCTCTGATGACATCATGTGACTCACAGTGACTTCTGTAACGGATCTCTGATGACATCATGTGACTCACAGTGACTTCTGTAACGGATCTCTGATGACATCATGTGACTCACAGTGACTTCTGTAACGGATCTCTGATGACATCATGTGACTCACAGTGACTTCTGTAACGGATCTCTGATGACATCATGTTACTCACAGTGACTTCTGTAACAGATCTCTGATGACATCATGTGTCTCACAGTGACTTCTGTAACGGATCTCTGATGACATCATGTTACTCACAGTGACCTCTGTAACGGATCTCTGATGACATCATGTGACTCACAGTGACTTCTGTAACAGATCTCTGATGACATCATGTGTCTCACAGTGACTTCTGTAACAGATCTATGATGACATCATGTGACTCACAGTGACTTCTGTAACGGATCTCTGATGACATCATGTGACTCACAGTGACTTCTGTAACGGATCTCTGATGACATCATGTGACTCACAGTGACTTCTGTAACGGATCTCTGATGACATCATGTGATTCACAGTGACTTCTGTAACGGATCTCTGATGACATCATGTGACTCACAGTGACTTCTGTAACGGATCTCTGATGACATCATGTGACTCACAGTGACTTCTGTAACAGATCTCTGATGACATCATGTGTCTCACAGTGACTTCTGTAACGGATCTCTGATGACATCATGTGACTCACAGTGACTTCTGTAACAGATCTCTGATGACATCATGTGACTCACAGTGACTTCTGTAACAGATCTCTGATGACATCATGTGACTCACAGTGACTTCTGTAACAGATCTCTGATGACATCATGTGACTCACAGTGACTTCTGTAACAGATCTCTGATGACATCATGTGTCTCACAGTGACTTCTGTAACGGATCTCTGATGACATCATGTTTCTCACAGTGACTTCTGTAACAGATTGCTGATGACATCATGTGACTCACAGTGACTTCTGCAACGGATCTCTGATGACATCATGTGACTCACAGTGACTTCTGTAACGGATCTCTGATGACATCATGTGACTCACAGTGACTTCTGCAACGGATCTCTGATGACATCATGTGACTCACAGTGACTTCTGTAACGGATCTCTGATGACATCATATGACTCACAGTGACTTCTGTAACGGATCTATGATGACATCATGTGACTCACAGTGACTTCTGTAACGGATCTCTGATGACATCATGTGACTCACAGTGACTTCTGTAACGGATCTCTGATGACATCATGTGACTCACAGTGACTTCTGTAACGGATCTCTGATGACATCATGTGACTCACAGTGACTTCTGTAACGGATCTCTGATGACATCATGTGACTTACAGTGACCTCTGTAACGGATCTCTGATGACATCATGTGACTCACAGTGACTTCTGTAACGGATCTCTGATGACATCATGTGACTCACAGTGACTTCTGTAACGGATCTCTGATGACATCATGTGACTCACAGTGACCTCTGTAACGGATCTCTGATGACATCATGTGACTCACAGTGACTTCTGTAACAGATCTCTGATGACATCATGTGACTCACAGTGACTTCTGTAACAGATCTCTGATGACATCATGTGACTCACAGTGACTTCTGTAACAGATCTCTGATGACATCATGTGACTCACAGTGACTTCTGTAACGGATCTCTGATGACATCATGTGACTCACAGTGACTTCTGTAACGGATCTCTGATGACATCATGTGACTCACAGTGACTTCTGTAACAGATCTCTGATGACATCATGTGACTCACAGTGACTTCTGTAACGGATCTCTGATGACATCATGTGACTCACAGTGACTTCTGTAACGGATCTCTGATGACATCATGTGACTCACAGTGACTTCTGTAACGGATCTCTGATGACATCATGTGACTCACAGTGACTTCTGTAACGGATCTCTGATGACATCATGTGACTCACAGTGACTTCTGTAACGGATCTCTGATGACATCATGTGACTCACAGTGACTTCTGTAACGGATCTCTGATGACATCATGTGACTCACAGTGACTTCTGTAACAGATCTCTGATGACATCATGTGTCTCACAGTGACTTCTGTAACGGATCTCTGATGACATCATGTGACTCACAGTGACTTCTGTAACGGATCTCTGATGACATCATGTGACTCACAGTGACTTCTGTAACGGATCTCTGATGACATCATGTGACTCACAGTGACTTCTGTAACGGATCTCTGATGACATCATGTGACTCACAGTGACTTCTGTAACGGATCTCTGATGACATCATGTGACTCACAGTGACTTCTGTAACGGATCTCTGATGACATCATGTGACTCACAGTGACTTCTGTAACGGATCTCTGATGACATCATGTGACTCACAGTGACTTCTGTAACGGATCTCTGATGACATCATGTGACTCACAGTGACTTCTGTAACGGATCTCTGATGACATCATGTGACTCACAGTGACTTCTGTAACGGATCTCTGATGACATCATGTGACTCACAGTGACTTCTGTAACGGATCTCTGATGACATCATGTGTCTCACAGTGACTTCTGTAACGGATCTCTGATGACATCATGTGACTCACAGTGACTTCTGTAACGGATCTCTGATGACATCATGTGACTCACAGTGACTTCTGTAACGGATCTCTGATGACATCATGTGACTCACAGTGACTTCTGTAACGGATCTCTGATGACATCATGTGTCTCACAGTGACTTCTGTAACGGATCTCTGATGACATCATGTGACTCACAGTGACTTCTGTAACGATCTATGATGACATCATGTGACTCACAGTTACTTCTGTTACGGATCTCTGATGACATCATGTGACTCACAGTGACTTCTGTAACAGATCTCTGATCACATCATGTGACTCACAGTGACTTCTGTAACGATCTATGATGACATCATGTGACTCACAGTGACTTCTGTAACGGATCTCTGATGACATCACCGAAATAACTGGATGACCACAATCCTTGTGTAGTCCAAGACATCTGATTTTTGTTAAAGAAGAGATATCCCTGACATTTTCTGCCACTATTATGTTAACCTTGAGTACCTGTAGTATAGAATCACATTGTCCATACCTCTGAAACCTAAAGAGGTTTAGAATCCGAGAGACACTTTAATGTAGTTATTATTATTCCCTTTCAGTTAGAAGATTATCTTTAATATTATGAAAAATCTCGACACGTATATCTGCATCATCTTGGATCAACACAACTAAATGAAATCAGAACTGGAATGAGTTTTTGGTTTGGGCTGTTGAGTATTGTAACACATCCCAACTGTTCTTGTTTTGAAGTATTTCCTGAGGGTACAATAAGGTGTTCCAGGAGTACTCCCAGGCCATCAACCAGCTGTACCCGGACATCAAAATAGAGGGAGGAAATTATCCTCCCAAACCCATCAACAAGTGAGTCTGCTTATCAAATGATTATGGATTCTGAGCCCTGTTTACAAGCATACATCAGTAACTTTGGTTGTTGAATTCTGTCTGTAATCCCTGTGTCATGTTTTCTCTAGATACCTTGCAAATTTGATCTCTTACTTTAAACTGCTTGCCATCGCTTTGATTGTTACCGGACAAAATCCTTTTCAAATGATTGGAATGGACACTCCCAGATTATGGTTGTGGGGACAAGAGAATAAGGTAATATTATTGCATCTTTATATATCATGATCTGATGTTAAAACCAAAGCTGATGTACTTTGACACGGTTATAAACTTGAAATGTGACTATGACCAAGCAAGTTTTTTGGAATGAACAGCATGCAAATCCACTGATGTTTTGTGACAGTTCAGGGCTAAAAATAACACACAATTACTAGAACGTATAGACTGTGTATGATAGAATGTTTGTTTATGACTTACTCCCCTGTTTAAAACAATGGTTTACCCATATTTATCGCTCAAAACAATGTCTCTCATCTACCAACTATGTTCCTTTAGAACCAAACAGTTTTAAAGGCATGATAAACAATAGCTTTTGAAATCTCCATCAAACCTGTCACCATGACTTTTCATTTGTGAAATCTGAATTGAACTTGTGGGTTTAGAGAACAATAAGGCAATGTTTTGCTGTACAGGTATATTAACAACAAAATAATAAACAGTAATTGTAATAAATGAATCATGACGCAGTAAGATTACAATTTCTTTAAAGCGCTTTTTGCTGATGTAGAGAATACGACAAGTATTGACCTGTTGTTAATGTTTCTCACGGTTGTTGTGTTGTATTGCAGATATTCTCGTGTCTTATGGCCTTCTTCCTCAGTAACATGGTGGAGACCCATTTGCTCTCCACTGGAGCTTTTGAAATTATATTAAATGGTAATGTGTTTAGAATGTTTGAATGAAATATATATAAACCCTATATGTGTGTCACTGATTACAAGACTTGTTCTTTCGGTTTAAGATGTACCTATTTGGTCCAAGCTGCAATCAGGATATGTTCCCAACATTCAGGAGCTTTTCCAAATCTTGGATAACCACCTTAAAATGAACCAGGTCGACAAATTAAACTTCCCATCACCGTAGTGCAGTTGTTGTTGCAGAGAGACAAGTAAGTGGTACCTTCTGTGTTTATCACAACAGAATAAAGTTCTGGCGTAATTTTGAATACCCTTTTAAAATTATTTCTACTATGGTAGTTAATGGAGAACTAGAGGTTTTGTTTTGTTAAGCATTTGTCCAAACATATTTATTTGTGTTCAACCAAAGAAGAATTTTGTAAAGGATTTTCAAAATATTGAAATATACATTTTCATATTTTGGTGATCACTTTAATATAACCTTTGGTGCAGTGTTAATCTTGCAAAGTTTACACATTTCCAATCTTCACTTTAGAAAGCTCAGAAACAAAAAGCGAGATGACAAATGAGACTAAATGTGTCCTGAATTAAACAACGTACCTAAAGCTTGAAAGTCTACACATCCTGTAATCTATAATTTAACAGAATTTTTTTTATTATCCTGTCCTTCACAGGTCTCCGGAGCTGTATCTCTGGTCGGTGGGACTGTGGACTGTGGTATAATGAAGGCCTGTGCAGAAAACATCTGATGTTGGTGCAGGCTGGATGCTCAGCCACTACACACACTCCTTCTGACCAGTGTCACACACCTTTGGATCGACTGGATCTCTTTAGAACATCAAGCTGCATGAATTCATAGTGGGAGAGTCATAAAATTTCTAAATCTGTTATTAAATGCTGATGTTTGTTGCATATGCTGGTGTTTATTCTAGTCTGTGACTTTGGTCAGAGATGTTTTTCTGTTTGTAAAAGTGCTTTAAGCTTGATTTGTATGGGGTATAACATCTTTCTCCAGGGCAAGTGTGATACGTTCATTTAAAATGTTAAAAATGACAAGATTTAAAGATCATTTTTGGTTTGCAGAGGTGTAGAAGTGTACTGTACTAGGAGTATCTGACTTTTTAAATGTGTTGGGAACAGCTATGTTCTGCAGAAACGCGTAGTTAGGTCAGAGAAAATCTTTTAATGCTTGAAACTGTAAATATTCTCTAGTTACAGCAGATGCCCTGAAGGAAATCTACTTATCTACTGGTGAACTCTAAAGACTGTTTGTTCAAATCAATGTTATAGCACTGCCTGAATAATCTGTTCAATCCTTGTACCTATTCAGTGTGAGGGTTTGGGTCGTGCCGTTGTGATTGTTGCATATCAAAAGATGTGAATGGTCGTTCCTAAGACTTTTGGGAATCATTTTCTATATTTCCAGCTCTCTCCATAACAATGTGGCCATGAAAATGCACTCCTTATGTTTTAGTGAACTTTAGTTAGATTGGTGGAAGAACTTGACCCTGTTTCACAGTAATGCATAATAAAGATTTTAAAAAGTAAATTGTTTTATTTATTATCATCAAAGAATGTAAAGCATCACCATAATTATCTTTTTGGATATTCTTCATCTAGTTCCTGTCCTACCTTTGATATAGACCCATGTATGAGGGCTCAGAACATGGACGTTGGTTCATTTCACTCCTGACTTGAAGTATTATCTTTCTAAGTGCCCAGTTTAGAGCTTTGCTACAGCAAGCATCACTCACATTTTCTCCAGAAGACTTTGTCCACTTCTGATCCTTAAAGTATGCTTTCAGTGGGTTTATATTGGAGACATGGTCAAAATAAATCAGGTATTAATAACAGAAAATCACTTTAACTATAGAAAGTATGTCGTGTAATTACACTTTCTATTTCTTGTCTACTACAACACTGTTTAGTTGTTGAGAGCGCCACAGAGATATTATAAAACTAGATGTTTTAAGTCAGCTGGAGTATCTACAGTCAGGTGTTAGGAGACTTCTGTTAAAGTCTGAAATATTGATAAGTTGTTTAGTGCTTCACAGATGGACCTGTGGTCATACTTCTCACCTACACAACAACACAGCACAACAGTGAAGCCCATCACATTATAAATGGTTTACATATTTGAAACAAACTTCAGTATAAGCATAAATGAAGATTTTAATATTTTCTAAAGATATGTTTTAATACTTAAAAAATCAGTCTGCAATTTTAAGATGTTAAAGTATTCTATCATCAAAACATTACATTATTGTCATTGTATAATTTTAATATCACAAACACTATACACGGCTTATAAAAGATGGCCCTCAGTTTTGTGTTGGCCTCAGTTTTGTGTTGGGCTCAGTTTTGTGTTGGGCTCAGTTTTGTGTTGGGCTCAGTTTTGTGTTGGGGCTCAGTTTTGTGTTGGGGCTCAGTTTTGTGTTGGGCTCAGTTTTGTGTTGGGCTCAGTTTTGTGTTGGGGCTCAGTTTTGTGTTGGGCTCAGTTTTGTGTTGGGCTCAGTTTTGTGTTGGGCTCAGTTTTGTGTTGGGGCTCAGTTTTGTGTTGGGGCTCAGTTTTGTGTTGGGCTCAGTTTTGTGTTGGGGCTCAGTTTTGTGTTGGGCTCAGTTTTGTGTTGGGGCTCAGTTTTGTGTTGGGCTCAGTTTTGTGTTGGGCTCAGTTTTGTGTTGGGGCTCAGTTTTGTGTTGGGGCTCAGTTTTGTGTTGGGGCTCAGTTTTGTGATGGCCCTCAGTTTTGTGTTGGGACTCAGTTTTGTGTTGGGCTCAGTTTTGTGTTGGCCCTCAGTTTTGTGTTGGGCTCAGTTTTGTGTTGGGCTCAGTTTTGTGTTGGGGCTCAGTTTAGTGTTGGGCTCAGTTTTGTGTTGGGGCTCAGTTTTGTGTTGGGCTCAGTTTTGTGTTGGGCTCAGTTTTGTGTTGGGCTCAGTTTTGTGTTGGGGCTCAGTTTTGTGTTGGGCTCAGTTTTGTGTTGGGGCTCAGTTTTGTGTTGGGGCTCAGTTTTGTGTTGGCCCTCAGTTTTGTGTTGGGGCTCAGTTTTGTGTTGGGCTCAGTTTTGTGTTGGGGCTCAGTTTTGTGTTGGGGCTCAGTTTTGTGTTGGGGCTCAGTTTTGTGTTGGCCCTCAGTTTTGTGTTGGGCTCAGTTTTGTGTTGGGGCTCAGTTTTGTGTTGGGCTCAGTTTTGTGTTGGGCTCAGTTTTGTGTTGGGCTCAGTTTTGTGTTGGCCCTCAGTTTTGTGTTGGGCTCAGTTTTGTGTTGGGCTCAGTTTTGTGTTGGCCCTCAGTTTTGTGTTGGGCTCAGTTTTGTGTTGGGGCTCAGTTTAGTGTTGGGCTCAGTTTTGTGTTGGGGCTCAGTTTTGTGTTGGGCTCAGTTTTGTGTTGGGCTCAGTTTTGTGTTGGGCTCAGTTTTGTGTTGGGGCTCAGTTTTGTGTTGGGGCTCAGTTTTGTGTTGGGCTCAGTTTTGTGTTGGGCTCAGTTTTGTGTTGGGGCTCAGTTTAGTGTTGGGCTCAGTTTTGTGTTGGGGCTCAGTTTTGTGTTGGGCTCAGTTTTGTGTTGGGCTCAGTTTTGTGTTGGGGCTCAGTTTAGTGTTGGGCTCAGTTTTGTGTTGGGGCTCAGTTTTGTGTTGGGCTCAGTTTTGTGTTGGGGCTCAGTTTTGTGTTGGGCTCAGTTTTGTGTTGGGCTCAGTTTTGTGTTGGGGCTCAGTTTAGTGTTGGGCTCAGTTTTGTGTTGGGCTCAGTTTTGTGTTGGGGCTCAGTTTTGTGTTGGGCTCAGTTTTGTGGTGGGGCTCAGTTTTGTGTTGGGCTCAGTTTTGTGTTGGGCTCAGTTTTGTGTTGGGGCTCAGTTTTGTGTTGGGGCTCAGTTTTGTGTTGGGCTCAGTTTTGTGTTGGGCTCAGTTTTGTGTTGGGCTCAGTTTTGTGTTGGGCTCAGTTTTGTATTGGGGCTCAGTTTTGTGTTGGGCTCAGTTTTGTGTTGGGGCTCAGTTTTGTGTTGGGGCTCAGTTTTGTGTTGGGCTCAGTTTTGTGTTGGGCTCAGTTTTGTGTTGGGCTCAGTTTTGTGTTGGGCTCAGTTTTGTGTTGGGCTCAGTTTTGTGTTGGCCCTCAGTTTTGTGTTGGCCCTCAGTTTTGTGTTGGCCCTCAGTTTTGTGTTGGCCCTCAGTTTTGTGTTGGCCCTCAGTTTTGTGTTGGCCTCAGTTTTGTGTTGGGCTCAGTTTTGTGTTGGGCTCAGTTTTGTGTTGGCCCTCAGTTTTGTGTTGGGCTCAGTTTTGTGTTGGGCTCAGTTTTGTGTTGGCCCTCAGTTTTGTGTTGGGCTCAGTTTTGTGTTGGGCTCAGTTTTGTGTTGGGCTCAGTTTTGTGTTGGCCCTCAGTTTTGTGTTGGGCTCAGTTTTGTGTTGGGCTCAGTTTTGTGATGGCCCTCAGTTTTGTATTGGGGCTCAGTTTTGTGTTGGGCTCAGTTTTGTGTTGGGGCTCAGTTTTGTGTTGGGGCTCAGTTTTGTGTTGGGCTCAGTTTTGTGTTGGGCTCAGTTTTGTGTTGGGCTCAGTTTTGTGTTGGGCTCAGTTTTGTGTTGGGCTCAGTTTTGTGTTGGGGCTCAGTTTTGTGTTGGGCTCAGTTTTGTGTTGGGCTCAGTTTTGTGTTGGGCTCAGTTTTGTGTTGGCCCTCAGTTTTGTGTTGGCCCTCAGTTTTGTGTTGGCCTCAGTTTTGTGTTGGGCTCAGTTTTGTGTTGGGCTCAGTTTTGTGTTGGCCCTCAGTTTTGTGTTGGGCTCAGTTTTGTGTTGGGCTCAGTTTTGTGTTGGGGCTCAGTTTAGTGTTGGGCTCAGTTTTGTGTTGGGGCTCAGTTTTGTGTTGGGGCTCAGTTTTGTGTTGGGCTCAGTTTTGTGTTGGGCTCAGTTTTGTGTTGGGCTCAGTTTTGTGTTGGGCTCAGTTTTGTGGTGGGGCTCAGTTTTGTGTTGGGCTCAGTTTTGTGTTGGGCTCAGTTTTGTGTTGGGGCTCAGTTTTGTGTTGGGGCTCAGTTTTGTGTTGGGCTCAGTTTTGTGTTGGCCCTCAGTTTTGTGTTGGGCTCAGTTTTGTGTTGGGGCTCAGTTTTGTGTTGGGCTCAGTTTTGTGTTGGGCTCAGTTTTGTGTTGGGGCTCAGTTTTGTGTTGGCCCTCAGTTTTGTGTTGGCCCTCAGTTTTGTGTTGGGCTCAGTTTTGTGTTGGCCCTCAGTTTTGTGTTGGCCCTCAGTTTTGTGTTGGGCTCAGTTTTGTGTTGGGCTCAGTTTTGTGTTGGGGCTCAGTTTTGTGTTGGGCTCAGTTTTGTGTTGGGGCTCAGTTTTGTGTTGGGCTCAGTTTTGTGTTGGGCTCAGTTTTGTGTTGGGCTCAGTTTTGTGTTGGGGCTCAGTTTTGTGTTGGGCTCAGTTTTGTGTTGGGGCTCAGTTTTGTGTTGGGCTCAGTTTTGTGTTGGGCTCAGTTTTGTTAGTTTTGTAAGGTCATGAGTCGGGAACAGAAGATGTAATTTAATTGTTCTTGAAGTTTGCTTAGGACAAACACATTCATTTCATATATATTGATGAGAAAGACAAGTTTGAGACGAGAGGCTGGCCGGATCTGTGGAAACACCTCACAATGGAGTGAAATACCCAACATCCAGCTTTATTCCCTATAGAACTATAATGGGAAGGGATTCCCAAAGACATCTTACATGTCATATCTTCACACTACAGTTTATAAAGACTTAAAGTTGGCTCATTTTATTCAGCCAACAATCTATCTTTAAAACCTGCTTTTAGTGTATTTTGCTGTGTTTGTGGTTTAATGAATTTATATGTTTAAAGATCAGAGATATAGCTTTACATTATTGATGCCCCAATCTTTAGTTTAAGCACAAATAAGTGTTTATCACTACTGTAAAACTGTCACATGTTGTATTGTACCGGAGATACACAGAAATGTAAATAGTGTGAACACATTTGACGGGTTTGGGACATCTCTGAATGCAGATGACCCGCTGCCGTATGTATCAATGTTTACAGTAGAGTTGTGTTGTGTGTTGTGTTTACAGTAGAGTTGTGTTGTGTGTTGTGTTTACAGTAGAGTTGTGTTGTGTTGTGTTGTGTTTACAGTAGAGTTGTGTTGTGTTTACAGTAGAGTTGTGTTGTGTTTACAGTAGAGTTGTGTTGTGTGTTGTGTTTACAGTAGAGTTGTGTTGTGTTGTGTTGTGTTGTGTTTACAGTAGAGTTGTGTTGTGTTGTGTTGTGTTTACAGTAGAGTTGTGTTGTGTTTACAGTAGAGTTGTGTTGTGTTGTGTTTACAGTAGAGTTGTGTTGTGTTTACAGTAGAGTTGTGTTGTGTGTTGTGTTTACAGTAGAGTTGTGTTGTGTTGTGTTTACAGTAGAGTTGTGTTGTGTTTACAGTAGAGTTGTGTTGTGTGTTGTGTTTACAGTAGAGTTGTGTTGTGTTGTGTTTACAGTAGAGTTGTGTTGTGTTTACAGTAGAGTTGTGTTGTGTTTACAGTAGAGTTGTGTTGTGTGTTGTGTTTACAGTAGAGTTGTGTTGTGTGTTGTGTTTACAGTAGAGTTGTGCTGTGTGTTGTGTTTACAGTAGAGTTGTGTTGTGTTTACAGTAGAGTTGTGTTGTGTGTTGTGTTTACAGTAGAGTTGTGTTGTGTTGTGTTTACAGTAGAGTTGTGTTGTGTTTACAGTAGAGTTGTGTTGTGTGTTGTGTTTACAGTAGAGTTGTGTTGTGTTGTGTTTACAGTAGAGTTGTGTTGTGTTTACAGTAGAGTTGTGTTGTGTGTTGTGTTTACAGTAGAGTTGTGTTGTGTTGTGTTTACAGTAGAGTTGTGTTGTGTTGTGTTTACAGTAGAGTTGTGTTGTGTGTTGTGTTTACAGTAGAGTTGTGTTGTGTGTTGTGTTTACAGTAGAGTTGTGTTGTGTTTACAGTAGAGTTGTGTTGTGTGTTGTGTTTACAGTAGAGTTGTGTTGTGTTGTGTTTACAGTAGAGTTGTGTTGTGTTTACAGTAGAGTTGTGTTGTGTGTTGTGTTTACAGTAGAGTTGTGTTGTGTTGTGTTTACAGTAGAGTTGTGTTGTGTTTACAGTAGAGTTGTGTTGTGTTTACAGTAGAGTTGTGTTGTGTGTTGTGTTTACAGTAGAGTTGTGTTGTGTTGTGTTTACAGTAGAGTTGTGTTGTGTTGTGTTTACAGTAGAGTTGTGTTGTGTGTTGTGTTTACAGTAGAGTTGTGTTGTGTGTTGTGTTTACAGTAGAGTTGTGTTGGTTTTGTGTGTTGTGTTTACAGTAGAGTTGTGTTGGTGTTGTGTGTTGTGTTTACAGTAGAGTTGTGTTGTGTGTTGTGTTTACAGTAGTGTTGTGTTGTGTGTTTTGTTTACAGTAGAGTTGTGTTGTGTGTTGTGTTTACAGTAGAGTTGTGTTGTGTGTTGTGTTTACAGTAGAGTTGTGTTGTGTGTTGTGTTTACAGTAGAGTTGTGTTGTGTTTACAGTAGAGTTGTGTTGGTGTTGTGTGTTGTGTTTACAGTAGAGTTGTGTTGTGTTGTGTTTACAGTAGTGTTGTGTTGTGTTTACAGTAGAGTTGTGTTGTGTTTACAGTAGAGTTGTGTTGTGTGTTGTGTTTACAGTAGAGTTGTGTTGTGTTGTGTTTACAGTAGAGTTGTGTTGTGTGTTGTGTTGTGTTTACAGTAGAGTTGTGTTGTGTTGTGTTTACAGTAGAGTTGTGTTGGTGTTGTGTGTTGTGTTTACAGTAGAGTTGTGTTGTGTGTTGTGTTTACAGTAGAGTTGTGTTGTGTGTTGTGTTTACAGTAGAGTTTTGTTGTGTTGTGTTGTGTTGTGTCTGTTGTGTTGTGTGTCGTGTTGTGTCTGTTGTGTGGTGTGTTGTGTTGTGTGTTGTGTCTGTTGTGTGTTGTGTTGTGTTAGTGTTGTGTTGTGTTTGTTGTGTGTTGTGTTGTGTCTGTTGTGTGTTGTGTTGTGTAGTGTAGTGTTGTGCTGTGTGTTGTGTAGTGTTTTGTTGTGTGTTAGTGTTGTGTGTAGTGTGTTGTGTAGTGCTGTGTGTTGTGTAGTGTGTTGTGTTGTGTTTTGTGTGTTGTGTAGTGTGTTGTGTTGTGTTGTGCTGTGTGTTGTGTGTTAGTGTTGTGTTGTGTGTAGTGTGTTGTGTATTGTTTTGTGTAGTGTGGTGTGTTGTGTGTTAGTGTTGTGTAGTGTGTTGTGTTGTGTTTTGTGTGTTGTGTAGTGTGTTGTGTTGTGTTGTGCTGTGTGTTGTGTGTTAGTGTTGTGTTGTGTGTAGTGTGTTGTGTAGTGTTGTGTGTAGTGTTGTGTGTAGTGTGGTGTGTTGTGTGTTAGTGTTGTGTTGTGTGTAGTGTGGTGTGTGTTAGTGTTGTGTTGTGTGTAGTGTTGTGTGTAGTGTGCTGTGTTGTGTGTTAGTGTTGTGTTGTGTGTTGTGTGTTAGTGTTGTGTGTTAGTGTTGTGTTGTGTGTAGTGTGGTGTGTGTTAGTGTTGTGTTGTGTGTAGTGTTGTGTGTAGTGTGCTGTGTTGTGTGTTAGTGTTGTGTTGTGTAGTGTGGTGTGTTGTGTGTTAGTGTTGTGTTGTGTGTAGTGTGCTGTGTTGTGTGTTAGTGTTGTGTTGTGTGGTGTGTTGTGTGTTTGTGTTGTGTTGTGTGTAGTGTGGTGTGTTGTGTTGTGTAGTGTGGTGTGTTGTGTGTTAGTGTTGTGTTGTGTAGTGTGGTGTGTTGTGTGTTAGTGTTGTGTTGTGTGTAGTGTTGTGTAGTGTTAGTGTTGTGTTGTGTGTAGTGTTGTGTGTAGTGTGGTGTGTTGTGTGTAAGTGTTGTGTTGTGTGTAGTGTGCTGTGTTGTGTGTTAGTGTTGTGTTGTGTGGTGTGTTGTGTGTTAGTGTTGTGTTGTGTGTAGTGTGGTGTGTTGTGTGTTGTGTTGTGTAGTGTGGTGTGTTGTGTGTTAGTGTTGTGTTGTGTAGTGTGGTGTGTTGTGTGTTAGTGTTGTGTTGTGTGTAGTGTTGTGTAGTGTTGTGTGTAGTGTTGTGTGTTAGTGTTGTGTTGTGTAGTGTGGTGTGTTGTGTGTTAGTGTTGTGTTGTGTAGTGTGGTGTGTTGTGTGTTAGTGTTGTGTTGTGTGTAGTGTTGTGTAGTGTTGTGTGTAGTGTTGTGTGTTAGTGTTGTGTTGTGTGTTGTGTTGTGTGTAGTGTTGGTGTAGTGTGTCTCCTGTCCTGCAGGTGTCTCTGTGTTCTTCTTCTTCTGTTATCTGACACCGACAGCTGACTCCTCTGTGTGTGTGTGAGACTCTTTCTGCTCTTCTGTGAGATTGTGTGAGATTGTGTTGAGATTGTGTTGAGATAATGATGAGATTGTGTTGAGATAATGATGAGATGTGTGTTATGAACACTTGATGAATTAAACAGGTTTAACATTACTGCGGTATGTCGAGATGTTCTGTGCGCTTGATAGCTAACAGGCTAACTCTTGCTGTCTTACAGACCTTAATAATCGAGTAATTCTATTTTATATTCTACAATGAAAGATTAACTCAGAACATCTCCACATGTTTGTTTGTAGAGTGTTTAAATGCTAACATTAGCTTCATTGTGTTAGGGCTAACTCACAGGAACTAGCGAATACTCTGCTAATGTAAACATGACTGAAGATAAAGAATGATGTCAACATCATGTGATCATCAATACTGATCATCAATACTGTGATCATCAATACTGTGATCATCAATACTGTGATCATCAATACTGTGATCATCAATACTGTGATCATTAATACTGTGATCATTAATACTGTGATCATCAATACTGTGATCATCAATACTGTGATCATCAATACTGTGATCATCAATACTGTTCATCAATACTGTGATCATCAATACTGTGATCATCAATACTGTGATCATCAATACTTTGATCATCAATACTGATCATCAATACTGTGATTATCAATACTGTGATCATCAATACTGTTCATCAATACTGTGATCATCAATACTGATCATCAATACTGTGATCATCAATACTGATCATCAATACTGTGATCATTAATACTGTGATCATTAATACTGTGATCATCAATACTGATCATCAATACTGTGATCATCAATACTGTGATCATCAATACTGTGATCATCAATACTGTGATCATCAATACTGATCATCAATACTGTGATCATCAATAATGTGATCATCATTACTGATCATCAATACTGATCATCAATACTGTGATCATCAATACTGTGATCATCAATACTGTGATCATTAATACTGATCATCAATACTGTGATCATCAATACTGATCATCAATACTGTGATCATCAATACTGTGATCATCAATACTGATCATCAATACTGATCATCAATACTGTGATCATCAATACTGTGATCATCAATACTGATCATCAATACTGTGATCATCAATACTGTGATCATCAATACTGTGATCATCAATACTGTGATCATCATTACTGATCATCAATACTGATCATCAATACTGTGATCATTAATACTGATCATCAATACTGTGATCATTAATACTGTGATCATTAATACTGTGATCATCAATACTGTGATCATCATTACTGATCATCAATACTGTGATCATCATTACTGATCATCAATACTGATCATCAATACTGTGATCATTAATACTGTGATCATTAATACTGTGATCATCAATACTGTGATCATCATTACTGATCATCAATACTGATCATCAATACTGTGTTCTGATCTGTGATAGAAGCTGGAGTCGTGATTGGATCGATTATTCGGCATGAGTAATTCTGTGAGTATCCCATGACAACACACTTGATCCATTTCAATTATACTTCAGTCAGTTACTCACACAACATCAGTAATGTTTCTGACACAACATCAGTAATGTTTCAGACACAACATCAGTAATGTTACTCACATAACATCAGTAATGTTTCTGACACAACATCAGTAATGTTACTCACACAACATCAGTAATGTTTCTGACACAACATCAGTAATGTTACTGACACAACATCAGTAATGTTTCTGACACAACATCAGTAATGTTTCTGACACAACATCAGTAATGTTTCTGACACAACATCAGTAATGTTTCTGACACAACATCAGTAATGTTTCTGACACAACATCAGTAAATTTACTCACACAACATCAGTAATGTTTCTGACACAACATCAGTAATGTTTCTGACACAACATCAGTAATGTTTCTGACACAACATCAGTAATGTTTCTGACACAACATCAGTAATGTTTCTGACACAACATCAGTAATGTTTCTGACACAACATCAGTAATGTTACTCACACAACATCAGTAATGTTTCTGACACAACATCAGTAATGTTTCTGACACAACATCAGTAATGTTACTCACACAACATCAGTAATGTTACTCACACAACATCAGTAATGTTTCTGACACAACATCAGTAATGTTTCTGACACAACATCAGTAATGTTTCTGACACAACATCAGTAATGTTACTCACACAACATCAGTAATGTTTCTGACACAACATCAGTAATGTTACTGACACAACATCAGTAATGTTTCTGACACAACATCAGTAATGTTTCTGACACAACATCAGTAATGTTACTGACACAACATCAGTAATGTTTCTGACACAACATCAGTAATGTTTCTGACACAACATCAGTAATGTTACTGACACAACATCAGTAATGTTTCTGACACAACATCAGTAATGTTTCTGACACAACATCAGTAATGTTTCTGACACAACATCAGTAATGTTTCTGACACAACATCAGTAATGTTTCTGACACAACATCAGTAATGTTTCTGACACAACATCAGTAATGTTACTCACACAACATCAGTAATGTTTCTGACACAACATCAGTAATGTTACTGACACAACATCAGTAATGTTTCTGACACAACATCAGTAATGTTTCTGACACAACATCAGTAATGTTTCTGACACAACATCAGTAATGTTTCTGACACAACATCAGTAATGTTTCTGACACAACATCAGTAATGTTTCTGACACAACATCAGTAAATTTACTCACACAACATCAGTAATGTTTCTGACACAACATCAGTAATGTTTCTGACACAACATCAGTAATGTTTCTGACACAACATCAGTAATGTTTCAGACACAACATCAGTAATGTTTCTGACACAACATCAGTAATGTTTCAGACACAACATCAGTAATGTTTCTGACACAACATCAGTAATGTTTCTGACACAACATCAGTAATGTTACTCACACAACATCAGTAATGTTTCTGACACAACATCAGTAATGTTTCTGACACAACATCAGTAATGTTACTCACACAACATCAGTAATGTTACTCACACAACATCAGTAATGTTTCTGACACAACATCAGTAATGTTTCTGACACAACATCAGTAATGTTTCTGACACAACATCAGTAATGTTTCTGACACAACATCAGTAATGTTACTCACACAACATCAGTAATGTTACTCACACAACATCAGTAATGTTTCTGACACAACATCAGTAATGTTTCTGACACAACATCAGTAATGTTTCTGACACAACATCAGTAATGTTTCTCACACAACATCAGTAATGTTACTCACACAACATCAGTAATGTTTCTGACACAACATCAGTAATGTTTCTGACACAACATCAGTAATGTTTCTGACACAACATCAGTAATGTTACTCACACAACATCAGTAATGTTACTCACACAACATCAGTAATGTTCTCACACAACATCAGTAATGTTTCTGACACAACATCTGTAATGTTTCTGACACAACATCAGTAATGTTACTCACACAACATCAGTAATGTTTCTGACACAACATCAGTAATGTTTCTGACACAACATCAGTAATGTTACTCACACAACATCAGTAATGTTACTCACACAACATCAGTAATGTTACTCACACAACATCAGTAATGTTACTCACACAACATCAGTAATGTTACTGACACAACATCAGTAATGTTTCTGACACAACATCAGTAATGTTACTCACACAACATCAGTAATGTTTCTGACACAACATCAGTAATGTTACTCACACAACATCAGTAATGTTACTCTCACAACATCAGTAATGTTACTCACACAACATCAGTAATGTTTCTGACACAACATCAGTAATGTTTCTGACACAACATCAGTAATGTTTCTGACACAACATCAGTAATGTTTCTGACACAACATCAGTAATGTTACTCACACAACATCAGTAATGTTACTCTCACAACATCAGTAATGTTACTCACACAACATCAGTAATGTTACTCACACAACATCAGTAATGTTACTCACACAACATCAGTAATGTTACTCACTCAACATCAGTAATGTTACTAACACAACATCAGTAATGTTTCAGACACAACATCAGTAATGTTTCTGACACAACATCAGTAATGTTTCTGACACAACATCAGTAATGTTTCTGACACAACATCAGTAATGTTTCTGACACAACATCAGTAATGTTTCTGACACAACATCAGTAATGTTTCTGACACAACATCAGTAATGTTTCTGACACAACATCAGTAAATTTACTCACACAACATCAGTAATGTTTCTGACACAACATCAGTAATGTTTCTGACACAACATCAGTAATGTTTCTGACACAACATCAGTAATGTTACTCACACAACATCAGTAATGTTTCAGACACAACATCAGTAATGTTTCAGACACAACATCAGTAATGTTTCTGACACAACATCAGTAATGTTTCTGACACAACATCAGTAATGTTACTCACACAACATCAGTAATGTTACTCACACAACATCAGTAATGTTTCTGACACAACATCAGTAATGTTTCTGACACAACATCAGTAATGTTTCTGACACAACATCAGTAATGTTACTCACACAACATCAGTAATGTTACTCACACAACATCAGTAATGTTTCTGACACAACATCAGTAATGTTTCTGACACAACATCAGTAATGTTTCTGACACAACATCAGTAATGTTACTCACACAACATCAGTAATGTTTCTCACACAACATCAGTAATGCTACTCACACAACATCAGTAATGTTACTCACACACCATCAGTAATGTTTCTGACACAACATCAGTAATGTTACTCACACAACATCAGTAATGTTACTCACACAACATCAGTAATGTTCTCACACAACATCAGTAATGTTTCTGACACAACATCTGTAATGTTTCTGACACAACATCAGTAATGTTACTCACACAACATCAGTAATGTTTCTGACACAACATCAGTAATGTTTCTGACACAACATAAGTAATGTTACACACACAACATCAGTAATGTTACTCACACAACATCAGTAATGCTACTGACACAACATCTGTAATGTTACTCACACACCATCAGTAATGTTTCTGACACAACATCAGTAATGTTACTCACACAACATCAGTAATGTTTCTGACACAACATCAGTAATGTTACTCACACAACATCAGTAATGTTTCTGACACAACATCAGTAATGTTTCTGACACAACATCAGTAATGTTACTCACACAACATCAGTAATGTTACTCACACAACATCAGTAATGTTTCTGACACAACATCAGTAATGTTTCTGACACAACATCAGTAATGTTTCTCACACAACATCAGTAATGTTTCTGACACAACATCAGTAATGTTACTCACACAACATCAGTAATGTTTCTGACACAACATCAGTAATGTTTCTGACACAACATCAGTAATGTTTCTGACACAACATCAGTAATGTTTCTGACACAACATCAGTAATGTTTCTGACACAACATCAGTAATGTTTCTGACACAACATCAGTAATGTTTCTGACACAACATCAGTAAATTTACTCACACAACATCAGTAATGTTTCTGACACAACATCAGTAATGTTTCTGACACAACATCAGTAATGTTACTCACACAACATCAGTAATGTTTCTGACACAACATCAGTAATGTTACTCTCACAACATCAGTAATGTTACTCACACAACATCAGTAATGTTTCTGACACAACATCAGTAATGTTACTGACACAACATCAGTAATGTTACTCACATAACATCAGTAATGTTACTCACACAACATCAGTAATGTTACTCACACAACATCAGTAATGTTGCTCACACAACATCAGTAATGTTACTCACACAACATCAGTAATGTTTCTGACACAACATCAGTAATGTTACTCTCACAACATCAGTAATGTTACTCACACAACATCAGTAATGTTTCTGACACAACATCAGTAATGTTACTGACACAACATCAGTAATGTTACTCACATAACATCAGTAATGTTACTCACACAACATCAGTAATGTTACTCACACAACATCAGTAATGTTACTCACACAACATCAGTAATGTTACTCACACAACATCAGTAATGTTTCTGACACAACATCAGTAATGTTTCTGACACAACATCAGTAATGTTACTCACACAACATCAGTAATGTTTCTGACACAACATCAGTAATGTTGCTCACACAACATCAGTAGTGTTACTCACACAACATCAGTAATGTTACTCACACAACATCAGTAATGTTTCTGACACAACATCAGTAATGTTACTCACACAACATCAGTAATGTTACTCACACAACATCAGTAATGTTACTCACACAACATCAGTAATGTTTCTGACACAACATCAGTAATGTTGCTCACACAACATCAGTAATGTTTCTGACACAACATCAGTAATGTTACTCACACAACATCAGTAATGTTTCTCACACAACATCAGTAATGCTACTCACACAACATCAGTAATGTTACTCACACACCATCAGTAATGTTTCTGACACAACATCAGTAATGTTACTCACACAACATCAGTAATGTTACTCACACAACATCAGTAATGTTCTCACACAACATCAGTAATGTTTCTGACACAACATCTGTAATGTTTCTGACACAACATCAGTAATGTTACTCACACAACATCAGTAATGTTTCTGACACAACATCAGTAATGTTTCTGACACAACATAAGTAATGTTACACACACAACATCAGTAATGTTACTCACACAACATCAGTAATGCTACTGACACAACATCTGTAATGTTACTCACACACCATCAGTAATGTTTCTGACACAACATCAGTAATGTTACTCACACAACATCAGTAATGTTTCTGACACAACATCAGTAATGTTACTCACACAACATCAGTAATGTTTCTGACACAACATCAGTAATGTTTCTGACACAACATCAGTAATGTTACTCACACAACATCAGTAATGTTACTCACACAACATCAGTAATGTTTCTGACACAACATCAGTAATGTTTCTGACACAACATCAGTAATGTTTCTCACACAACATCAGTAATGTTTCTGACACAACATCAGTAATGTTACTCACACAACATCAGTAATGTTTCTGACACAACATCAGTAATGTTTCTGACACAACATCAGTAATGTTTCTGACACAACATCAGTAATGTTTCTGACACAACATCAGTAATGTTTCTCACACAACATCAGTAATGTTTCTGACACAACATCAGTAATGTTTCTCACACAACATCAGTAATGTTGCTCACACAACATCAGTAATGTTACTCACACAACATCAGTAATGTTTCTGACACAACATCAGTAATGTTACTCTCACAACATCAGTAATGTTACTCACACAACATCAGTAATGTTTCTGACACAACATCAGTAATGTTACTGACACAACATCAGTAATGTTACTCACATAACATCAGTAATGTTACTCACACAACATCAGTAATGTTACTCACACAACATCAGTAATGTTACTCACACAACATCAGTAATGTTACTCACACAACATCAGTAATGTTTCTGACACAACATCAGTAATGTTTCTGACACAACATCAGTAATGTTACTCACACAACATCAGTAATGTTTCTGACACAACATCAGTAATGTTGCTCACACAACATCAGTAGTGTTACTCACACAACATCAGTAATGTTACTCACACAACATCAGTAATGTTTCTGACACAACATCAGTAATGTTACTCACACAACATCAGTAATGTTACTCACACAACATCAGTAATGTTACTCACACAACATCAGTAATGTTTCTGACACAACATCAGTAATGTTGCTCACACAACATCAGTAATGTTGCTCACACAACATCGATAATGTTACTCACACGACATCGATAATGTTACTCACACGACATCGGTAATGTTACTGACACAACATCAGTAATGTTGCTCACACAACATCAGTAATGTTTCTGACACAACATCAGTAATGTTACTGACACAACATCAGTAATGTTTCTGACACAACATCAGTAATGTTTCTGACACAACATCAGTAATGTTACTCACACAACATCAGTAATGTTGCTCACACAACATCAGTAATGTTTCTCACACAACATCAGTAATGTTTCTGACACAACATCAGTAATGTTACTCGCACAACATCAGTAATGTTACTCGCACAACATCAGTAATGTTACTCACACAACATCAGTGATGTTACTCACACAACATCAGTGATGTTACTCACACAACATCGGTAATGTTACTCACACAACATCAGTAATGTTACTCACACAACGTCAGTAGTGTTACTCACACAACATCGGTAATGTTACTCACACAACATCGGTAATGTTACTCACACAAAATAGGTAATGTTACTCACACAACATAGGTAATGTTACTCACACAACATCAATGATGTTACTCACACAACATCAGTAATGTTGCTCACACAACATCGATAATGTTACTCACACAACATCAGTGATGTTACTCACACAACATCGGTGATGTTACTGACACAACATCGGTAATGTTACTCACACAACATCGGTAATGTTACTCACACAACATAGGTAATGTTACTGACACAACATCATTAATGTTACTCACACAACGTCAGTAATGTTTCAGACACAACATCAGTAATGCTACTGACACAACATCAGTAATGTTACTCACACAACATCAGTAATGTTTCTGACACAACATCAGTAATGTTACTCACACAACATCAGTAATGCTACTGACACAACATCAGTAATGTTACTGACACAACATCAGTAATGTTACTCACACAACATCAGTAATGTTTCTGACACAACATCAGTAATGTTTCTGACACAACATCAGTAATGTTACTGACACAACATCAGTAATGCTACTGACACAACATCATTAATGTTACTCACACAACATTAGTAATGCTACTGACACAACATCAGTAATGCTACTGACACAACATCAGTAATGTTACTGACACAACATCAGTAATGTTACTCACACAACATCAGTAATGCTACTGACACAACATCAGTAATGTTTCTGACACAACATCAGTAATGTTTCTGACACAACATCAGTAATGTTTCTGACACAACATCAGTAATGTTGCTCACACAACATCAGAAATGTTGCTCACACAACATCAGTAATGTTGCTCACACAACATCAGTAATGTTGCTCACACAACATCAGTAATGTTACTCACACAACATCAGTAATGCTACTGACACAACATCAGTAATGTTTCTGACACAACATCAGTAATGTTTCTGACACAACATCAGTAATGTTACTCACACAACATCAGTAATGTTACTCACACAACATCAGTAATGTTACTGACACAACATCAGTAATGTTACTCACACAACATCAGTAATGTTTCTCACACAACATCAGTAATGTTACTCACACAACATCAGTAATGTTACTCACACAACATCAGTAATGTTGCTCACACAACATCAGTAATGTTGCTCACACAACATCAGTAATGTTTCTCACACAACATCAGTAATGTTTCTCACACAACATCAGTAATGTTACTCACACAACATCAGTAATGTTGCTCACACAACATCAGTAATGTTGCTCACACAACATCAGTAATGTTGCTCACACAACATCAGTAATGTTACTCACACAACATCAGTAATGCTACTGACACAACATCAGTAATGTTACTCACACAACATCAGTAATGTTTCTGACACAACATCAGTAATGTTTCTGACACAACATCAGTAATGTTACTCACACAACATCAGTAATGTTGCTCACACAACATCAGTAGTGTTGCTCACACAACATCAGTAATGTTACTCACACAACATCAGTAATGCTACTGACACAGCATCAGTAATGTTACTCACACAGCATCAGTAATGTTTCTCACACAACATCAGTAATGCTACTCACACAACATCAGTAATGTTTCTGACACAACATCAGTAATGTTACTCACACAACATCAGTAATGTTACTCACACAACATCAGTAATGTTACTCACACAACATCAGTAATGTTTCAGACACAACATCAGTAATGTTTCTGACACAACATCAGTAATGTTACTCACACAACATCAGTAATGTTGCTCACACAACATCAGTAATGTTTCTGACACAACATCAGTAATGTTTCTGACACAACATCAGTAATGTTACTCACACAACATCAGTAATGTTACTCACACAACATCAGTAATGTTTCTCACACAACATCAGTAATGTTTCTGACACAACATCAGTAATGTTACTGACACAACATCAGTAATGTTGCTCACACAACATCAGTAGTGTTGCTCACACAACATCAGTAGTGTTACTCACACAACATCAGTAATGTTACTCACACAACATCAGTAATGCTACTCACACAACATCAGTAATGCTACTGACACAACATCAGTAATGTTACTCACACAACATCAGTAATGTTACTCACACAACATCAGTAATGCTACTGACACAACATCAGTAATGTTACTCACACAACATCAGTAATGTTTCTCACACAACATCAGTAATGTTTCTGACACAACATCAGTAATGTTGCTCACACAACATCAGTAGTGTTGCTCACACAACATCAGTAGTGTTACTCACACAACATCAGTAATGTTACTCACACAACATCAGTAATGCTACTGACACAACATCAGTAATGTTACTCACACAACATCAGTAATGTTACTCACACAACATCAGTAATGCTACTGACACAACATCAGTAATGTTACTCACACAACATCAGTAATGTTACTCACACAACATTAGTAATTATACTCTTGTGTGTGTTTTCGCAGACACAGAGGAAGAGACGGACGACTTCTACTTCATGCTCCAGACGTAACAACAGCAAGAGAAGACAGAGACAGATGAATGAGATGGAAACCATCGATGTGCTGGAAAATCTGAGTACAAACAGTAAGTTCTTCAATCGAGTGACACTGAGTGTTTGCGTTCCAATGAAGAAATAATACAACGAGTCAGAAACCTGTTCAATAACCAGTGCATGTGGGCACTAAGGTGAAGGTCATGGCATACACTGTTGAGAAGTGATGTGTGTGCAAGTGTGGTGTCCCATACATGAATTTGTGCTCTTCGTTTAACCCATCCCAGTGTACAAACACACACACACACACACACACACACACACACACACACACACACACGCGTGTGTGTGTGTGTGTGTGTGTGTGTGTGTGTGTGTGTGTGTGTGTGTGTGTGTGTGTGTGTGTGTTTATTCACAGTGTGTGTGTGTGTGTGTGTGTGTGTGTGTGTGTGTGTGTGTGTGTGTGTGTGTGTGTGTGTGTGTGTGTGTGTGTGTGTTCATTCACAGTGTGTGTTTGTGTGTGTGTTCACTGTTGTGTGTGTGTGACGTGATATAAAAACCCTCTTAGAATCGTGACTGGTAAACAAAACTAACTGTTTATATCATACCTAACTCATGTTGATAGATTTTAAACATCATACCAATTTCAGCATATGTACAAGCGTTCTCTTTTAAAAAGAGGTGAATGCACCTGAGTTATGGACGCAACAAAAAACGGACACGTCTTTGGTAGACAACAAACTTCTTGAGATTTATAAGATTTAAAATGTACAAGCCAGAAAATATCCAACAAAAGGGATATGTCTTTATGTAACTTAATATAATTACTGTACATATGTGTGTCCATTTTGGAGCAATACTTAGAGTTATGGATTTGACAATTCTGAAAATCTCCCTACTTGACTATAAAACAATCATGCACTTAAAATTAAATGAATACCATGAAACCTACAGAGGGACTTCACATGGGTATTTGAACCACTAGATGTTAACCGCTATGCTTGAAGTATACGGAAATCATTTGGCAAAAACTTGTTCGGCAGCAAACAATCATCAAATGAAATGAATTAAAGTTTACATGTCATCTCTTTCCTTCTCTCATTTTTCTGTAAGGTGAAGATGTGGTGGATTTAACATGTGAAGGGTCAGAACCTGCGGTTGTTGACCTCACCAATAATGATTCTGTTGTGGTAAGTTCTGGGTTCATGAATTCTGTTTCATTTATCTTTCATTCATTCTTGTTTGATAATGAGTTCTAATGACTTACTGTCTCTTTTTCTGGTTTCTCATTGGCTGATGGGAGAAAGGTAGTGGAAGATGGTAATGTATCATCATGCTTTTATTTATTGATCTAAAGTGATAATTATTAAGATGTGTTGGTTAAGTGTCTGCTAAGTAGTTGCAAATGAATTATTTTAACCGAATACTTTACCCAAAAACCAAAGTTTGTGACAAATTTGTTTCAGGCCACATTTGACATCTATAATATAATTTAGTCTCACTATAAGAGTCAATATAGGGCCAAAATGACTCTGATAGAAACTTTTATTCCAATCTTTTCAATCGTTTTCAGCGCAACATTTTCATAGGGTTTTTGTTCCAGGTAAAATGTTTATTCCTGTAATACGAATAATTGCTAATAATAACATCAAGAATAAAAGTTGTTTACATCATAAATGTATGTGTACTATTCATATTAATTTTGTTTCAATGAACACATGTACAAGCATTGATGTATTTATTTGAACAAAATGAAATGAATAAAACATTTTGTCATTTAAATTATTGACAATACATACACAAATTTTAGGATAATATTTCCTAAAAACATGTCAATATATGGATGTGAAAAATGCATATGCACAGTATACAAACATTTACGATTTAAAAGAACACTTATTCTGGTATTATTTTACAATACTGATATTCAAGGAGTTATTTTAATATGAACATGGTAAATCAGCCATTGCCATTGATCCCATTATATGTTAATTGTTTTTGTGTTAAAGGTGTGCAAAATCGTCCCGCACAAGGTGCAGAAAGTTATGTACTTAGCAGTGATGAAGAGGATGAGTCTAGTTTAAGACTTAGTCCTGGCTTACTCTCCACTCTTCAAGCCAGCTCCAAAGCCAGGTGCCTACACAACACCATTACCATATATGGTTTAGATCCATCTCGACCGGGGTGCTTAAGCAATGTTTAAGCTAGTGTCGTTGTACTCAAGACCGGTCTGAAGACCTTTTTTTTGATGATCTTGGTCTTGTCTCTCTTGACTGTCTTTGGTCTTTACTGTTGTCATCGCTGACTTTTACTTCAAGACCACAATTGCATTGTGAGATTAATGTTCACATCATTCATGTGCTTGGAAAATCTCTGACTTTTAGGCATTTAAGGACTTGTTTCTTATCTTTAACCTTTTCAAACTTTTGTTTCTCTTATTGCCAGTTAGACATCTGTCAAAAATCTGTCAACAAAATGAATACATACAAATATATTTGAGATGTCTTTGTCTTATACTTTGTTTTTCAAACGCGATATTAATTTAAAAACATTTTGGTATTATCCTTTAATTAATAACTTACGTTTCTTGAATTAATGACTAAAGTTTAAGACGAAAATAAACACAATTTTACAGTTTGTTTTCTTTGGTACACAATAGTTTCTGCAAAATAAATAAATTACTTCCATCTATTTGATAAAAAAATTTTTCTTGGTCCCGGTTGAGGTGAACTTGACTACAGCACAAGTTATAGCATAGTGTTGCACAAATACTTTTTATAATTATATCATTGCATGTAGGTTCTGGAAGATAGCCCAAATTATATTTAAACTTGGAGTTATATGTTTAAAGTAAATGTTTAGGATTTTTGATTTATATATTATATTTACCTTTGCTGTTTTAGGTCTACACCAGGGGCGGTTAGTTGTCCTGTGTGCATGGATGCTTATTCAGAGGTGAGTGCTTCATGTGTTATTTTAAGAGCTGGCTGCTGTTTAATATGATTCTGTTAAACTATATTGTTCCTAACCTTGACCTGATCAATGTCGCTTCATTTTTATAAGGTGTAAGATATACCTGTAGGGGCTGAAACCCCAATGCAATGTATATGTCCTTTCCCACAATAAATGAAATCAAAGGGGCTTTTCTATTGCATTGTTTTGTCTTCATGGCGAAGAATAAACAGCTTTGTGATGTGTAAAATGTGGGATGGTGGGATAAAAAATAAAATGTGGATTCTGGGAATGGGACCAAAATTGAAATTCAAGTTTAGAGACATTTAAGCATTTTTTATGATTTTGACTGGTGTCCTGCTTGGCTATTATTATGTCTTGTTTAAATGTACATGCAAATATATATATTAACCGGTTATTTTGAATGTAATTTATGTGCCTTTATTTTCAGATCATTGACAGCGGAAGACTGATGGTTTCAACAAAATGCGGTCATCTGTTCTGCAGTCAGTGCATACGTGACTCTCTCAGTAGAGCTCACAGCTGCCCCACTTGTAGAAAGAAACTCACACATAAACAATATCATCCTATATATATATAATGATAATAGATCAACCCTGTGGCAGTCATTAAAACCGGCATTCATTTAAAGGAGTCTGCTTCTTATAAAATTCAGCTGCACTCTCACGTCACACATTTGCATACGGCATGATATAATGGTTGTCTCATATTTTATACAATCTCGCAAAATTGATGGCATTTTGTCCAAAATATATTTTAAATGTAAATAATATTTGCTGACATGGGGTTGTCTGGGTGAAAGGACTTGGCTGCTAATGTTCATTTTTGTTTATGTACTCAACTGCTCGGTTGATGTTTGAGTGAAGCAGTTATGTTGTCAATATTAAACGGAGATCAATTGCCAGCCAACACAAATGCAAGTGGTTTATAAAAATGTTTGAGCTTTCTTTGAAACTTGGGACAAATCACACAAACAATTTGGAACAAATTGGATTTCCCCCAGTAACTATTAATTAGTAAATCCTTGGTGCCAACCATACTGGCTTTTGTTGGTTGCTATAACTCATGGTTATGTAGTTTATCTTTAGGACATAAATTGATCACAGTGGTCAGATATCTTGTAATCAATATCTATGACGCTGCTTCACCAACTATTTATGTAAATGTAAAGGAATTGTATATAGTTAAGTGTATAAAGCCTAGGTAAGTTAAGAAGTGTTTGTTCTGTTGAAGCCCTTTTTTTGGTTTAAATAAAAGTTTTTTTGATCACTGATTGTCATTTTATTTCTGATATGGAGTTTTATTTGGTCAACAATGTAGATGATAAAATAGTTTTGATGATAGCTGTTCAAATAAAGTCAACCATTTGTTTTATGAGAAACTTTTCAAGGTCTCTTCCAAAACTAGATAAGTTCCAAATGTAATAAAAATATGAGTTTGTCATGCCATTATGTTGTGTATTAAGCCTATTCTCTGAGCCATTAATGTTTCATGCCAAATGAATATTTTCTGATTAAAATGTACTGTAAAATGAGGATTTATTCCAAAACACTCTAATCCAGAAGCTGATTGAAGTCTAAATGCAATATTATTTGTTCAATGTAATCCATGATGGGAAGTTTTTTATTTGTGTTTATTCTTTAAAATAAGACCTTTATTAAGACTTTTGCTGTCCTGGATGAGTCAGTGAGAAATACAACTGGGGTAATACTGACAATGAATATACATTTATACATTTATATTAAGAGTCCCTGATGTCATAAATGTCATGTTATTTTTCATTTCCTGTAAGAAATAAACATTTGAAACAACAAAAAGGCAGAAAAATAAACTTTGAATTTATAATGTTAATATTGCTGTCTTATTTCATCATTGTTTATCATGTTCAGACTGAGCCAACAAACAATATTATCAGGATTATAATAATAATCAAATATATGAGTGAAGGTGAAAACACATTTAATGAAAGACTTGTTAATATATTCAGTGAAGAGTTTATAAATCATTACCCAAGCTCTCCACTAGAGAGAGTTGTAAACATGTGCATGACAAGAGATTAACACTTTACTATCTGCAGCAGAGATATACTTTAAATAATACACCACTGATTAAATATGTCATTACAATAAATTATAGTATAAAGTTGCTGTTTTAATAATGTTATCAGTGTTAATACTAAATTTTGTTGCTTCTTTTGTAGATGAACACACACAAACCATACAGAGTGACGTCACGCAGTAACAGACACATGCAGATGTGCAGTGACGTCACGCAGTAACAGACACATACAGATGTGCAGTGACATCACGCAGTAACAGACACATACAGATGTGCAGTGACGTCACGCAGTAACAGACACATACAGATGTGCAGGGACGTCACGCAGTAACAGACACATACAGATGTGCAGTGACGTCACGCAGTAACAGACACATACAGATGTGCAGGGACGTCACGCAGTAACAGACACATACAGATGTGCAGTGACGTCACGCAGTAACAGACACATACAGATGTGCAGTGACGTCACTCAGTAACAGACACATACAGATGTGCAGTGACGTCACTCAGTATCAGACACATACAGATGTGCAGTGACGTCACGCAGTAACAGACACATACAGATGTGCAGGGACGTCACGCAGTAACAGACACATACAGATGTGCAGTGACGTCACGCAGTAACAGACACATACAGATGTGCAGTGACGTCACTCAGTAACAGACACATACAGATGTGCAGTGACGTCACTCAGTAACAGACACATGCAGATGTGCAGTGACATCACTCAGTAACACACATACAGATGTGCAGTGACGTCACTCAGTAACACACATACAGATGTGCAGTGACGTCACTCAGTAACACACATACAGATGTGCAGTGACGTCACTCAGTAACACACATACAGATGTGCAGTGACGTCACTCAGTTACAGACACATGCAGATGTGCAGTGACGTCACGCAGTAACAGACACATACAGATGTGCAGTGACGTCACTCAGTAACAGTCACATGCAGATGTGCAGTGACGTCACGCAGTAACAGACACATACAGATGTGCAGTGACGTCAAGCAGTAACAGACACATACAGATGTGCAGTGACGTCACGCAGTAACAGACACATGCAGATGTGCAGTGACGTCACGCAGTAACAGACACATACAGATGTGCAGTGACATCACGCAGTAACAGACACATACAGATGTGCAGTGACGTCACGCAGTAACAGACACATACAGATGTGCAGTGACATCACGCAGTAACAGACACATACAGATGTGCAGTGACGTCACGCAGTAACAGACACATACAGATGTGCAGTGACGTCACTCAGTAACAGACACATACAGATGTGCAGTGACATCACGCAGTAACAGACACATACAGATGTGCAGTGACGTCACGCAGTAACAGACACATGCAGATGTGCAGTGACGTCACGCAGTAACAGACACATACAGATGTGCAGTGACATCACGCAGTAACAGACACATACAGATGTGCAGTGACGTCACGCAGTAACAGACACATACAGATGTGCAGTGACATCACGCAGTAACAGACACATACAGATGTGCAGTGACGTCACGCAGTAACAGACACATACAGATGTGCAGTGACGTCACGCAGTAACAGACACATACAGATGTGCAGGGACGTCACGCAGTAACAGACACATACAGATGTGCAGTGACGTCACTCAGTAACAGACACATACAGATGTGCAGTGACATCACGCAGTAACAGACACATGCAGATGTGCAGGGACATCACGCAGTAACAGACACATACAGATGTGCAGTGACGTCACGCAGTAACAGACACATGCAGATGTGCAGGGACATCATGCAGTAACAGACACATGCAGATGTGCAGGGACATCACGCAGTAACAGACACATACAGATGTGCAGGGAAGTCACGCAGTAACAGACAAATGCAGATGTGCAGTGACGTCACGCAGTAACAGACACATACAGATGTGCAGGGACATCACGCAGTAACAGACACATACAGATGTGCAGTGACGTCACGCAGTAACAGACACATACAGATGTGCAGGGACATCACGCAGTAACAGACACATACAGATGTGCAGTGACATCACGCAGTAACAGACACATACAGATGTGCAGTGACGTCACGCAGTAACAGACACATACAGATGTGCAGGGACATCACGCAGTAACAGACACATACAGATGTGCAGTGACATCACGCAGTAACAGACACATACAGATGTGCAGTGACATCACGCAGTAACAGACACATGCAGATGTGCAGTGACGACACTCAGTAACAGACACATACAGATGTGCAGTGACGACACTCAGAAACACACACATGCAGATGTGCAGTGACGACACTCAGTAACACACACATGCAGATGTGCAGTGACGACACTCAGTAACACACACATGCAGATGTGCAGTGACGACACTCAGTAACACACACATGCAGATGTGCAGTGACGACACTCAGTAACACACACATGCAGATGTGCAGTGACGACACTCAGTAACACACACATGCAGATGTGCAGTGACGTCATTGAAGATGCTGATGACCTTGTGTGACGTGTTTACTCAGCTGTCTATCACATTTCTTTTGGGGGGGTTAGTTGTTTGTTTGGTAACTGTTTACTAATTTGAGTTAATAAGACTGAAAATAAAATGTGCAGTTATTTTTAATGTCAGTGTTTAGTTTGATTCATGAACACATAATAAATAGTTTGATTCATGAACACATAATAAATAGTTTGATTCCTGAACACATGATAAATAGTTTGATTCATGAACACATAATAAATAGTTTGATTCCTGAACACATGATAAATAGTTTGATTCATGAACACATAATAAATAGTTTGATTCCTGAACACATAATAAATAGTTTGATTCATGAACACATGATAAATAGTTTGATTCATGAACACATAATAAATAGTGTGATTCATGAACACATGATAAATAGTTTGATTCATGAACACATAATAAATAGTGTGATTCATGAACACATGATAAATAGTGTGATTCATGAACACATAATAAATAGTTTGATTCATGAACACATAATAAATAGTTTGATTCATGAACACATAATAAATAGTTTGATTCCTGAACACATGATAAATAAAGTGATTCATGAACACATGATAAATAGTTTGATTCATGAACACATAATTAATAGTGTGATTCATGAACACATAATAAATAGTTTGATTCATGAACACATAATAAATAGTTTGATTCATGAACACATAATAAATAGTTTGATTCATGAACACATGATAAATAGTTTGATTCATGAACACATAATAAATAGTTTGATTCCTGAACACATAATAAATATTGTGATTCATGAACACATAATAAATAGTTTGATTCATGAACACATAATAAATAGTTTGATTCCTGAACACATGATAAATAGTGTGATTCATGAACACATGATAAATAGTTTGATTCATGAACACATAATTAATAGTTTGATTCATGAACACATAATAAATAGTGTGATTCATGAACACATAATAAATAGTTTGATTCATGAACACATAATAAATAGTGTTATTCATGAACACATAATAAATAGTTTGATTCATGAACACATAATAAATAGTTTGATTCATGAACACATAATAAATAGTGTTATTCATGAACACATAATAAATAGTTTGATTCATGAACACATAATAAATAGTTTGATTCATGAACACATAATAAATAGTTTGATTCATGAACACATGATAAATAGTTTGATTCATGAACACATAATAAATAGTTTGATTCCTGAACACATAATAAATATTGTGATTCATGAACACATAATAAATAGTTTGATTCATGAACACATAATAAATAGTTTGATTCCTGAACACATGATAAATAGTGTGATTCATGAACACATGATAAATAGTTTGATTCATGAACACATAATTAATAGTTTGATTCATGAACACATAATAAATAGTGTGATTCATGAACACATAATAAATAGTTTGATTCATGAACACATAATAAATAGTGTGATTCATGAACACATAATTAATAGTTTGATTCATTAACACATTATAAATAGTTTGATTCATGAACACATAATAAATAGTTTGATTCCTGAACACATGATAAATAGTGTGATTCATGAACACATAATAAATAGTTTGAATCATGAACACATAATAAATAGTTTGATTCATGAACACATAATAAATAGTGTGATTCATTAACACATAATAAATAGTTTGATTCATGAACACATAATAAATAGTTTGATTCATTTTAAAAAATAGTTTGATTCATGAACACATAATAAATAGTGTGATTCATGAACACATAATAAATAGTTTGATTCATGAACACATAATAAATAGTGTGATTCATGAACACATAATAAATAGTTTGATTCATGAACACATGATAAATAGTTTGATTCATGAACACATAATAAATAGTTTGTTTCATGAACACATGATAAATAGTGTGATTCATGAACACATGATAAATAGTGTGATTTATGAACACATGATAAATAGTGTGATTCATGAACACATAATAAATAGTTTGATTCATGAACACATAATAAATAGTTTGATTCATTTTAATAAATAGTTTGATTCATGAACACATAATAAATAGTGTGATTCATGAACACATAATAAATAGTTTGATTCATGAACACATAATAAATAGTGTGATTCATGAACACATAATAAATAATTTGATTCATGAACACATAATAAATAGTTTGATTCATGAACAAATAATAAATAGTTTGATTCATGAACACATGATAAATAGTTTGATTCATGAACACATAATAAATAGTTGAATTCATGAACACATAATAAATAGTGTGATTCATGAACACATGATAAATAGTGTGATTCATGAACACATGATAAATAGTGTGATTTATGAACACATGATAAATAGTGTGATTTATGAACACATAATAAATAGTTTGATTCATGAACACATAATAAATAGTTTGATTCATGAACATATAATAAATAGTTTGATTCATGAACACATGATAAATAGTTTGATTCATGAACACATGATAAATAGTGTGATTCATGAACACATGATAAATAGTTTGATTCATGAACACATGATAAATAGTTTGATTCATGAACACATGATAAATAGTGTGATTCATGAACACATAATAAATAGTGTGATTCATGAACACATAATAAATAGTGTGATTCATGAACACATAATAAATAGTGTGATTCATGAACACATGATAAATAGTGTGATTCATGAACACATAATAAATAGTGTGATTCATGAACACATAATAAATAGTGTGATTCATGAACACATGATAAATAGTGTGATTCATGAACACATGATAAATAGTTTGATTCATGAACACATGATAAATAGTTTGATTCATGAACACATAATAAATAGTTTGATTCATGAACACATAATAAATAGTGTGATTCATGAACACATAATAAATAGTGTGATTCATGAACACATAATAAATAGTGTGATTCATGAACACATAATAAATAGTTTGATTCATGAACACATAATAAATAGTTTGATTCATGAACACATGATAAATAGTTTGATTCATGAACACATGATAAATAGTTTGATTCATAAACACATAATAAATAGTTTGATTCATGAACACATAATAAATAGTTTGATTCATGAACACATGATAAATAGTGTGATTCATGAACACATAATAAATAGTGTGATTCATGAACACATGATAAATAGTTTGATTCATGAACACATGATAAATAGTTTGATTCATGAACACATGATAAATAGTGTGATTCATGAACACATAATAAATAGTTTGATTCATGAACACATAATAAATAGTGTGATTCATGAACACATAATAAATAGTTTGATTCATGAACACATAATAAATAGTGTGATTCATGAACACATAATAAATAGTTTGATTCATGAACACATAATAAATAGTTTGATTCATGAACACATAATAAATAGTTTGATTCATGAACACATAATAAATAGTGTGATTCATGAACACATAATAAATAGTTTGATTCATGAACACATAATAAATAGTGTGATTCATGAACACATAATTAATAGTTTGATTCATGAACACATGATAAATAGTTTGATTCATGAACACATAATAAATAGTTTGATTCATGAACACAATAAATAGTTTGATTCATGAACACATGATAAATAGTTTGATTCATGAACACATGATAAATAGTTTGATTCATGAACACATGATAAATAGTGTGATTCATGAACACATGATAAATAGTTTGATTCATGAACACATGATAAATAGTTTGATTCATGAACACATGATAAATAGTGTGATTCATGAACACATGATAAATAGTGTGATTCATGAACACATAATAAATAGTTAGATTCATGAACACATGATAAATAGTGTGATTCATGAACACATGATAAATAGTTTGATTCATGAACACATGATAAATAGTTTGATTCATGAACACATGATAAATAGTGTGATTCATGAACACATGATAAATAGTTTGATTCATGAACACATGATAAATAGTTTGATTCATGAACACATGATAAATAGTGTGATTCATGAACACATGATAAATAGTTTGATTCATGAACACATGATAAATAGTTTGATTCATGAACACATGATAAATAGTGTGATTCATGAACACATGATAAATAGTTTGATTCATGAACACATGATAAATAGTGTGATTCATGAACACATAATAAATAGTTTGATTCATGAACACATAATAAATAGTTTGATTCATGAACACATGATAAATAGTTTGATTCATGAACACATGATAAATAGTTTGATTCATGAACACATGATAAATAGTTTGATTCATGAACACATAATAAATAGTGTGATTCATGAACACAAGATAAATAGTTTGATTCATGAACACATGATAAATAGTGTGATTCATGAACACATGATAAATAGTTTGATTCATGAACACATGATAAATAGTGTGATTCATGAACACATAATAAATAGTTTGATTCATGAACACATGATAAATAGTGTGATTCATGAACACATAATAAATAGTTTGATTCATGAACACATGATAAATAGTGTGATTCATGAACACATGATAAATAGTGTGATTCATGAACACATAATAAATAGTTTGTTTCATGAACACATAATAAATAGTTTGATTCATGAACACATGATAAATAGTGTGATTCATGAACACATGATAAATAGTTTGATTCATGAACACATGATAAATAGTTTGTTTCATGAACACATAATAAATAGTTTGATTCATGAACACATAATAAATAGTGTGATTCATGAACACATGATAAATAGTTTGATTCATGAACACATAATAAATAGTTTGATTCATGAACACATAATAAATAGTTTGATTCATGAACACATGATAAATAGTGTGAATTATGAACACATGATAAATAGTTTGATTCATGAACACATAATAAATAGTTTGTTTCATGAACACATAATAAATAGTTTGATTCATGAACACATGATAAATAGTGTGATTCATGAACACATAATAAATAGTTTGATTCATGAACACATGATAAATAGTTTGATTCATGAACACATGATAAATAGTTTGATTCATGAACACATAATAAATAGTGTGATTCATGAACACATGATAAATAGTTTGATTCCTGAACACATGATAAATAGTGTGATTCATGAACACATGATAAATAGTGTGATTCATGAACACATGATAAATAGTTTGATTCATGAACACATAATAAATAGTGTGATTCATGAACACATGATAAATAGTTTGATTCATGAACACATGATAAATAGTTTGATTCATGAACACATGATAAATAGTTTGATTCATGAACACATGATAAATAGTTTGATTCATGAACACATGATAAATAGTTTGATTCATGAACACATGATAAATAGTTTGATTCCTGAACACATGATAAATAGTGTGATTCATGAACACATGATAAATAGTGTGATTCATGAACACATGATAAATAGTTTGATTCATGAACACATAATAAATAGTGTGATTCATGAACACATGATAAATAGTGTGATTCATGAACACATAATAAATAGTTTGATTCATGAACACATAATAAATAGTGTGATTCATGAACACATGATAAATAGTTTGATTCCTGAACACATGATAAATAGTGTGATTCATGAACACATGATAAATAGTGTGATTCATGAACACATGATAAATAGTTTGATTCATGAACACATAATAAATAGTGTGATTCATGAACACATGATAAATAGTTTGATTCATGAACACATGATAAATAGTTTGATTCATGAACACATGATAAATAGTTTGATTCATGAACACATGATAAATAGTTTGATTCATGAACACATGATAAATAGTTTGATTCATGAACACATGATAAATAGTTTGATTCATGAACACATGATAAATAGTGTGATTCATGAACACATGATAAATAGTGTGATTCATGAACACATGATAAATAGTTTGATTCATGAACACATAATAAATAGTTTGATTCATGAACACATAATAAATAGTGTGATTCATGAACACATAATAAATAGTGTGATTCATGAACACATGATAAATAGTTTGATTCATGAACACATGATAAATAGTTTGATTCATGAACACATAATTAATAGTGTGATTCATGAACACATAATAAATAGTGTGATTCATGAACACATGATAAATAGTGTGATTCATGAACACATGATAAATAGTTTGATTCATGAACACATTATAAATAGTTTGATTCATGAACACATGATAAATAGTTTGATTCATGAACACATGATAAATAGTTTGATTCATGAACACATAATAAATAGTTTGATTCATGAACACATAATAAATAGTGTGATTCATGAACACATAATAAATAGTGTGATTCATGAACACATGATAAATAGTTTGATTCATGAACACATGATAAATAGTTTGATTCATGAACACATGATAAATAGTTTGATTCATGAACACATGATAAATAGTTTGATTCATGAACACATAATAAATAGTGTGATTCATGAACACATAATAAATAGTGTGATTCATGAACACAAGATAAATAGTTTGATTCATGAACACATAATAAATAGTTTGATTCATGAACACATAATAAATAGTGTGATTCATGAACACATGATAAATAGTTTGATTCATGAACACATGATAAATAGTTTGATTCATGAACACATGATAAATAGTTTGATTCATGAACACATAATAAATAGTGTGATTCATGAACACATAATAAATAGTTTGATTCATGAACACATAATAAATAGTTTGATTCATGAACACATAATAAATAGTGTGATTCATGAACACATGATAAATAGTTTGATTCATGAACACATAATAAATAGTGTGATTCATGAACACATGATAAATAGTGTGATTCATGAACACATAATAAATAGTGTGATTCATGAACACATAATAAATAGTTTGATTCATGAACACATAATAAATAGTGTGATTCATGAACACATAATAAATAGTTTGATTCATGAACACATAATAAATAGTTTGATTCATGAACACATGATAAATAGTTTGATTCATGAACACATAATAAATAGTTTGATTCATGAACACATAATAAATAGTGTGATTCATGAACACATAATAAATAGTTTGATTCATGAACACATAATAAATAGTTTGATTCATGAACACATAATAAATAGTGTGATTCATGAACACATAATAAATAGTGTGATTCATGAACACATAATAAATAGTTTGATTCATGAACACATAATAAATAGTGTGATTCATGAACACATGATAAATAGTTTGATTCATGAACACATGATAAATAGTTTGATTCATGAACACATGATAAATAGTGTGATTCATGAACACATAATAAATAGTTTGATTCATGAACACATAATAAATAGTGTGATTCATGAACACATGATAAATAGTTTGATTCATGAACACATGATAAATAGTTTGATTCATGAACACATAATAAATAGTGTGATTCATGAACACATGATAAATAGTTTGATTCATGAACACATGATAAATAGTTTGATTCATGAACACATAATAAATAGTGTGATTCATGAACACATGATAAATAGTTTGATTCCTGAACACATAATAAATAGTGTGATTCATGAACACATGATAAATAGTGTGATTCATGAACACATAATAAATAGTGTGATTCATGAACACATGATAAATAGTTTGATTCATGAACACATAATAAATAGTTTGATTCATGAACACATGATAAATAGTTTGATTCATGAACACATGATAAATAGTTTGATTCATGAACACATAATAAATAGTTTGATTCATGAACACATAATAAATAGTTTGATTCATGAACACATGATAAATAGTTTGATTCATGAACACATGATAAATAGTTTGATTCATGAACACATGATAAATAGTTTGATTCATGAACACATGATAAATAGTTTGATTCATGAACACATGATAAATAGTTTGATTCATGAACACATGATAAATAGTTTGATTCATGAACACATAATAAATAGTGTGATTCATGAACACATGATAAATAGTTTGATTCATGAACACATAATAAATAGTTTGATTCATGAACACATGATAAATAGTTTGATTCATGAACACATGATAAATAGTGTGATTTATGAACACATAATAAATAGTGTGATTCATGAACACATAATAAATAGTTTGATTCATGAACACATAATAAATAGTGTGATTCATGAACACATAATAAATAGTTTGATTCATGAACACATGATAAATAGTTTGATTCATGAACACATAATAAATAGTTTGATTCATGAACACATGATAAATAGTGTGATTTATGAACACATAATAAATAGTGTGATTCATGAACACATAATAAATAGTTTGATTCATGAACACATAATAAATAGTGTGATTCATGAACACATAATAAATAGTTTGATTCATGAACACATGATAAATAGTTTGATTCATGAACACATGATAAATAGTTTGATTCATGAACACATAATAAATAGTGTGATTCATGAACACATGATAAATAGTTTGATTCATGAACACATAATAAATAGTTTGATTCATGAACACATAATAAATAGTTTGATTCATGAACACATGATAAATAGTTTGATTCATGAACACATGATAAATAGTTTGATTCATGAACACATGATAAATAGTTTGATTCATGAACACATGATAAATAGTTTGATTCATGAACACATGATAAATAGTTTGATTCATGAACACATAATAAATAGTTTGATTCATGAACACATATTAAATAAACACAGAATATATTTATTGTGTGTGTGAGTGTGATGCTGAAGTCGGGCTGTGATTGGTTGGAAGTTGTGTGTGGGAGGGGCTTCAGTATGTGTGTGCGCTCGGATTATAACGGTGTTTGAGTTTCTCTCCGCGTCTTTAAAACTCTTCTCTCGTCTCTGAGGTGTTTACAGTGTTCTCTGACGTCATCCCTCACTCACTTATATCATCACTGCACGCGTGGCTCAATCAGAGGTGACGTCACACTTATTATTATCATGTCAGAATGATTTCTTCTTTAACTTCAGACTCGAGTTTCTGCGCTTCCGGTGAGTGAGAGAACTTCTCTTCTGTATATATAAATGTGTGACATATTAATACTATATAATGATATATAATGATATATAATGTGACATATTAATACTATATAATGATATATAATGATGTATAATGAGACATATTAATACTATATAATGATATATAATGAGACATATTAATCCTATATAATGATATATAATGAGACATATTAATCCTATATAATGATATATAATGAGACATATTAATCCTATATAATGATATATAATGAGACATATTAATCCTATATAATGATATATAATGAGACATATTAATCCTATATAATGATATATAATGAGACATATTAATCCTATATAATGATATATAATGAGACATATTAATCCTATATAATGATATATAATGAGACATATTAATCCTATATAATGATATATAATGAGACATATTAATCCTATATAATGATATATAATGAGACATATTAATCCTATATAATGATATATAATGAGACATATTAATCCTATATAATGATATATAATGAGACATATTAATCCTATATAATGATATATAATGAGACATATTAATCCTATATAATTATATATATTAATCCTATATAATGATATATATTAATCCTATATAATGATATATAATGTGACATATTAATGATATATAATGAGACATATTAATGATATATAATGTGACATATTAATGATATATAATGAGACATTAATGATATATAATGAGACATATTAATCCTATATAATGAGCCATATTAATGATATATAATGAGACATATTAATGATATATAATGAGACATATTAATGATATATAATGAGACATATTAATCCTATATAATGATATATAATGAGACATATTAATGATATATAATGATATTTAATGAGACATATTAATGATATATAATGAGACATATTAATCCTATATAATGATATATAATGAGACATATTAATGATATATAATGATATTTAATGAGACATATTAATGATATATAATGATATATAATGAGACATATTAATCCTATATAATGATATATAATGAGACATATTAATCCTATATAATGATATATAATGAGACATATTAATCCTATATAATGATATATAATGAGACATATTAATCCTATATAATGAGACATATTAATGATATATAATGAGACATATTAATGATATATAATGGGACATATTAATGATATATAATGATATATAATGATATATAATGATATATAATGAGACATATTAATCCTATATAATGATATATAATGAGACATATTAATCCTATATAATGATATATAATGAGACATATTAATGATATATAATGGGACATATTAATGATATATAATGGGTCATATTAATGATATATAATGAGACATATTAATGATATATAATGAGACATATTAATGATATATAATGTTATATAATGTGACATATTAATCCTATATAATGATATATATTAATGATATATAATGAGACATATTAATGATATATAATGAGACATATTAATGATATATAATGATATATAATGAAATATAATGAGACATATTAATGATATATAATGGGACATATTAATGATATATAATGAGACATATTAATGATATATAATGAGACATATTAATGATATATAATGTTATATAATGTGACATATTAATCCTATATAATGATATATATTAATGATATATAATGAGACATATTAATGATATATAATTTGACATATTAATGATATATAATGATATATAATGATATATAATGAGACATATTAATGATATATGAGACATATTAATGATATATAATGATATATAATGAGACATATTAATGATATATAATGATATATAATGAGACATATTAATGATATATAATGAGACATATTAATGATATATAATGATATATAATGATATATAATGAGACATATTAATGATATATAATGAGACATATTAATGATATATAATGAGACATATTAATGATATATAATGTGACATATTAATGATATATAATGAGACATATTAATGATATATAATGAGACATATTAATCCTATATAATGAGACATATTACTGATATATAATGAGACATATTAATGATATATAATCAGACATATTATTGATATATAATGAGACATATTAATGATATATAATGAGACATATTAATGATATATAATGATATATAATGTGACATATTAATCCTATATAATGAGACATATTACTGATATATAATGATATATAATGAGACATATTAATCCTATATAATGAGACATATTACTGATATATAATGATATATAATGAGACATATTAATCCTATATAATGAGACATATTAATGATATATAATGATATATAATGAGACATATTAATCCTATATAATGAGACATATTACTGATATATAATGAGACATATTAATGATATATAATCAGACATATTATTGATATATAATGAGACATATTAATGATATATAATCAGACATATTATTGATATATAATGAGACATATTAATGATATATAATGAGACATATTAATGATATATAATGATATATAATGAGACATATTAATGATATATAAGTGTTTATCTCTGCAGATTAACCTGACACTCATGATGGACTTCTGGAGCATTTCTTTCTTCATCTTTCACATGATGTTCATCACTGATTGTGCCAGAGGTCAGACTCACATTATTCTCTCTTATTCTTTTATACATATTTATTTATTTATTAGTTTTGTTGCAGTCACATGTAGTGTGCATGAAGATTATAAAGAACACTTATAATTAACACATGGTTATATTTCATATAAAGATTATGTTAAAGTACATCAGAAGCTGTCAGAATCATTGATATATTAATATTCATGTGGAACATTTGTTAACAGTTTCTTATTGTTGTTAAAAGTTTCTTATTGTCGTTAAAAGTTTCTTATTGTCGTTAAAAGTTTCTTATTGTTGTTAAAAGTTTCTTATTGTTGTTAAAAGTTTCTTATTGTTGTCTACAGTTTAATGTTAGAAATAAGATGCTGTTGTGTCGTGTTTAGATCCTCAAATACTCACAAGAAGTTCAGATATTTATTTACATTATATTTTAATATGTATTGAATGCAGAGTCAGTCTCTTTTTACATTTACATTTAGTCCTTTAGCTGACGCTTTACAAATGAGGTTTACATAAGAAGCGTTTAGAACAAGAGGTTACAAAACATGGTAAGTGAAATAATACCGGTCAGTAATTTACACAAAATTTGTTTATTAAGTGAGGATGTAAAGCGCTTTATTTGTGGTTATAAGCTGTAAAGATTGAAGACATGTTTAAAGATGCAGAGTTTTTATTTGCCGAGTTGAAATTCAATCTAAACCTGTCCATGGACTCAGATCTCGAGACTTTCTTTCATTGTTTGCTGAGTTCAGTCCTCCCACGAAGCCATTCTGCAGTCTTCATCATTTCCATTGAGTCCGGGCTGAATGGGGCCGCTGATGGGCAGATAGTACAGCTCACTGACTCCACTCCATCAGGGCCGCATGTGAAGCGTGATGGAGTCTCCGTAGTGTACACCTCAGACTCAACAGTGTGTCACCGGAGCTGGCCGAGACAGGGAAGCCCAGCGACTTCTGCGCAGATTGCATCTGTGAGGGACTCGGAACAATGCGGCATTCACGGTCACATAGCCCCGGCCTTCAAGGAGACGCTTAGCCGAAAGTAAACAGAAATGCAGAAAGCAATGCGATTAGATTAGCCAATTATGTTTGTTTGCTCTGCAGTACCTACGGTTTGCCTTCCAAGCGGTCAACAGCTTTGTGTTTGCGAGGAAGCTCAGACCATTTGCTCGTATCCAGGGGCGTAAAACTGTGGGCATGGTTGATACGTCTGCTTGTTGAACAAAAGCTTGGACAGTGAAATGAAGATTGTTTAGGATGATGGTAGTATAGTCTTGAAGATCAGATTTTCAAGTCTCCTGCAGTCAAGGAGTTTGAACGTCGAGATTGCATTGGGACAAGTTTGGGCAGTTCAACGCTTTGTTTAAAGACAGACTCCTGAAAAAGACACGGTGAATATCATGATACTGCTAGGAAGTGTCAACCTATGATGAATAAGTCATATAGAAAAAGTTATAATGGAAGTACATGGAAAGTAGATTCTAAAGGTTGAATTTTTCTTTTACATTTATCGCAAAATAGTCAGGTGGGCTCGTTGGGTAAAAAAAAGAAAAACATTGTAATTCTGTAGTCAACAGTCTGACAAAGTTTTGTCCCACATGTTTTGCACATTATACAATGTATATTATATATATATATATATATATATATATATATATATATATATATATATATATATATATATATATATATATATACATACATAAAATATGTATATAATATTTATAATTCATTTTTGTAATGTAAGCAGAAAAACTCTAAAGACATAAGGAGCTGATGATAATAAAAATGATGTAATTATAGTAATTATGACAAAATACATTCATATATTTTATTAATTGATGCTTTTTAACATTTTGAATAGATTGTTCTTAGGATGTGTTGCTGTTTGAATTCAGTAGAAAATGTGCAAATTCAGAAAAAAGATTGCCCTGATTTATCGTTTACATTTGCATTTCATGTTTTTTGGCAGACTTTGGTTTCTAAAACCATAAAAGTTGTGCTATGGAAACACAAGACAAGGTGAATAAGCAAATTCAGTTTGGACATAATGATAATTGTAAAGGTACATTTTTTTGAGTATTTTGATTAAATTGCATTGCTGAAATAAGATCATAATCAAATTGGTTTCATGCCCAGTATTTTTCTGTAAATGTAAGACTTGTAGAGAAAGGTTCGTCTCTCCTGGCGTGAAAGGCTTAGATTTCAACAGATGACAAATATTTTCCGTTGTTAACGGAAGTGTTGTTCGTTCAGCAAGATTTTGAGATGTTTACGGGTCCAGGCATCCCGATGTGGAGGAATTAGCATTCAGTTCCGTCAGCTGACCTCTCATTCCAGCTGGCCGGTGTGAATGTTTGGGGATACGGCATAAATCAGGTCCCCTCTGAATTTGGCATGTTGACCAGTCCTGCTAGTGGCATGTTTTAACGATTCAATGCTGATTTTCAAAAATGTATTAAACATTAAAATGTGAAGTATATATTATTTGATGCCCTGATATCTTAAATAGATAGCTGTGTATATAAGACATTGGGGTATTATGAAAAAACCTATAGCTGTGTCGCATGCCCATTTTAAGCTTTTACAGATTATATAAATGAAGTTATTCATCAGACAACATTAGGTCTTAACTTCAACCTCATGCTATGGATATGAACAGGATCTGCTTTTGATTCTTTAAGACCAAAATTTGCCTGTAAAATAAGTAGTTTGTTTGAAAAATTATTCAAATCATTTAAATAACAGGTTAGAGAAGCAACATGTGGTCGTGCGGTTGTGGGGGTCGGGATTTGAAGATGGGCTGAAGTGTTTGTAGGCACACACTGATTGGTTTACACTGATGTAGACCACCCTTGCAGCACAGGTCTATAGTCAATGATATGTTGGATCCAAATTCTCAATGAAGCAAACAGTTAGATGGTCTGCTTGCAAAATAAACACCCTTCTAAAGCTCAGATCGGATGGAAATTCTATCTCCGTCTCGGAAAAAAAACGCATGAAGACTTCAATTTCCCAAATCAAGAACCAAGAAAATAATCCTGTTTTTCTCTTTCTTACCTTGTATTTCTCTTTACCATAATTAACTTCAGGAAGTTCGGTTATAAACATGCTGTTACAGTTGGTGGTCATTTCTTCAAAACTTGATTTAAAAGTCAAAGAAGTCTCAAACCAGTGGAAGAGTCGCTGATTATCCTTAAACTTCCTGTGCTTCAGGAGAAAGACCCCGGTACTCCTCGGGGGTCTATGATTTACTGGATGAATGGATGGATAGACAGGAATAGCAGAAATAAGTGAAGTGGTAAATAACTGGAAACTGTTAAACTTTTATGTTGAGGAAGACACAATGAAGAATGGCTGTTCAGTTGACCCAATTAAGTTGTTATTGTAAAGTCAAATGGTGTTTACAAAGTGGGCATTCTTGTGTCACCTACTCTCATTTGTGATACACTGTGAAGAACATTCTTCTGTAATGAGGCAGAAAGTATAGGGGAGGATAGAATACTCCTATTTATTCACCAATACAGACAGTTTTATAGTTCAAATGTATAGTCGGCTTTACAACATATTTAGCTATTATTAAAATACTATATTTTAAAGAATTGATAAACAATTCTAAAGCTATTCTAAAGACACCATTTAAAAAAAGTCTGATTTGGAAATTAGGAATACCATAGGGACCACTGCAGCAGTGTGTCATGATAGGATTATAAATCACTCTATAGTATTAGATTTTGTCTTTGAAAAGAGACCAAAAGGTCCGCAGTCACAGGATGAGTGGCATATGGTGACTCTTCTGGTGGCTAATAGAGGTTTGCAGATCCAGCAGTGCTATGGGACGTTGGGGAGTTCCTCTGCTGGCCTTGGCGCCTCACGGTGCCTGGATGCTGGTGCAGGATCTTGTTACCCAATGGGGGAGGTGCTCCTAATGATGGAAGTGTGAAATGAGGAAAAACAGCCCAATTGGAACTGGGGGTTGTACAAACATTTTGTTAAATGTGTGACTTAAAGCATGAGCCCACAAAGCAGTTGCGTCCAGTATGTGAACTATTCCAGACTGGAATTTAAAATGCAGATCTTATTGGTTTCAATATAAGGTGAAATGTACAACTCATCAGCAGGTAGATTTCAACGATACATTGACTGTACTTGTGCGTGGTACAGATGAATTTGATATTTGTTGGCTTTCCCAATTTAATTCTGATTGAGGTAAACATCCGGCCAATAATATGTTGATTGTTGTTGGGAATAGGGCAGAGGACCGAGAAGCATTCCAGGTTTCGAGACAAAGCAAAACTGAAAGATTGTCAGGAGTCAGTTACCTTAATGTGTTCTCAACAGCCATAATACATCTCACTAAAATATGAATCAGTGGTTCCTTAATAATCTGACTGATGTATTTTTACAGTTATTTTCATATTACCCAATGTTTTTAAAAAGTGCTAAAAGAATTATCATGAAATCATTAAGGCATAGAATCCAATCCAAGATCATTCAGTTCCTCATGACTTGTTTGAAGCTTATTTGGAACTAGACCGTGTTTTACACGCTCACTTCCCGGTTCTAGTATTAGCTGAATAGCTCATTGTTGTGGGCCGGTGGTCTGTGTTTGGCCAGTGTTCAGCAAAAAAGGTCAGAGGTCGGTACAGAGGACCAGGTTGGGTCGCATGCCTGACCCCACACCAGAGGTCTTACAATAACATGTCAGTTCTCCTATTTTGTCTGCCCACGCATCAGTTTCCGATCACTTCCCGTTTTTCAAATCCGATTCGACTTCTTGGCTCGGAGTTCCTGTCCGCTGTCTGGGACTGCACCCGCCCCCATAACCCCAGCTGTTCTTTTGGTTGCATTACAAATGAGATGTTGAAAAGTAATCGTAAGACTGGAGACAGCTCCCCTTGTTTTCTTTGGGATTTGGCATGTCAGTTTGTGTTGGGGCCTGTGCCTCACCAGCAGCTGTGTATATGTCATATGTCAGATGCGGCTCTGATGCTTTCCGTACAACAGAAGTCCACGCCAGCCTTTAACAATAAAGGTATGCACATGATTGATGGAAGGCATCTCGAACAGTCACACTGTAACACGCAACTTGCATCAGCTTCCCGAATGCTTTATTGTCTACAAGAGGCAGAGCACTTAACAGTACAGCCCTCTAAGTCTTCCAGGCTTCACATATCGACCGCTTTAAGAAGTCTGTGATGGCCTCCACATGCCATCTGCCAGGGCTGAGTCACAAGATAGCAGTGTCCAAAGCAAAGGGTCATTTACAATCCGTTGCCTTGCCGTTTGAACTTTGTGACACATTTGGAGTTGATGTGAAGATTGTTTTTAGTTTGAGCCTCGAAAGACTTTCTGGTCTCGTAAGTGTTCACTCTACATGCATTACATTGTCTGCCATTCTGCTGTAAAGGTGTTTGAGCTCCTTTAAGATACCATGCTGCAAAGCTCATTACCGCTCTACTTCTATTTCACACTCATGACCTTTTGCAATTTGTTTGTAGGGCAATTTGGAATGTAACCTCCTGACCCTCTCAATACCAGTCAACCTCTTTGTCCCTGAAATGTCATGACATGTCCCTCCCCTGCTGGCATACCCTGTTCAAGGTGAAAGGTTTTCCGTGCCTAAACAACACAGAGTTGATGGACGCTAAGTGGCCGGTGGAATGCCAGGGTGTCTCTTCGCCATTATGAATCAGTAGTTCCTCTCAACACCGTCACGTTTGAAATTTGAGGCACTTTTTGATTATTTGGCGTATGGTGCTGAACTTTTGTTGCACCTTTACGCAGTACAAAAATCCCAAGACTCTGTAATAAAATGATATGGTTAGTCCTAGACAGCTGTGGGATTAAACGGAGAGCAAATAAAGATACTGAGGTTTTCCATGTCTCCTAATGTCTCTTGAGAAAGATCCCATTAATCTCACGTGTTTCATTCAGAGAGATGTTAAGAATGTTTCAGGCCGAGCTCACTTTTATGAATTGGCAGATCTCATAAAACTTCAGAAACAAAATTAACTAGAATGAAAAACATAATTTCACATATTAACAAATTCTTTTGTCTTACCCCTTATTCTTTGACTAAATAGATGTAAACATATTAGTTATGAGCTCTTAAAACCTTTTCTCTAAATGGCTGAGAGCAATTTTCCCTAAGGAATAGAAAAAAATCTATTATCACGAATGATGCCAGCGAGGTTTCCAACTATGCCTACAATGACTGACTGATATGGGATGGTTCTCTGTCAGTGATGTAATCCTTGAAATATTGTAGATTGTAACGAGATATCACATTGTCATATTTATAAAGATAAAATATGCAATATTTAAATAAAAATGTAGTGTCACAAATAAAATAGGTAAACCATCACTGTCCTGTCCGAAACCTTGCATGTCCAAATAGTCGTTTTTCAGCAAGAAGCGCTGACAGCACAGTATTTAATAATTTAACAAATATATTTAATTATAAAAATATATTTAGCAAATGTTTCGATTCTGGCAAAACCCAGTAGCATACAAAGATGACATATGAGATATTAATGCTAATAGATATTAATGATGTATCCGAAATATAGAGGTACAAGGTTTTGAAGAAACACTCACAATGCGAACAGCTTCTGTAAGTGTCTGCCATATACATTTTACATTTATGCATTCGGCAGATGCTTTGTCAAAAGCGACTTACATTGCATTACATTTTACATTTGGATTCTTGGATAAAACCCATGTCTGTGATAGGACCATGCTCAACCAACTGGACTACAGAAAACTATTTCTTGTAAACGACAAACAAATACGACTTTAAAATAACGACAAACAAATACGACTTTAAAATAACGACAAACAAATACGACTTTAAAATAACGACAAACAAATACGACTTTAAATAAACACACTAAAATAATCATAGCTGATACCATAACTATTAAATCCATTCATTTTTTAAAAGCTCCTCATTAAGAAATGCTTCTAAAGTTTGCTCTTTCCCTAGCAGATGTAGGAGCTGTTTTAGATTTCAAAATCTGCAGTGATCCGGAGGTCAACCAAGCACTCAGATATAAACCCAAGCAATGCCACCATACGTCTGTTTTTAATTTTTTCCCCCACTAATATTTAAGAAATCTGTTTCACCCAATAATGGTTATTTGTGGTGAGTTTTCCCAGTTGTGTTGTCTGTAGCGGTGAAAAGCAGAGACAGCTGTTGAGTTTGAGATCCACACAGCAGTTGGAATGTGTAATGTTTGTGACAGATGCGGGAGGAGCTTCAGCTCTTGGGAATGAGAGAAGCTGGACAAGAATTTCACATCAGTTTAGCACTCTATAGAGTTAATAGACTTTAAACAAAGCAGCTGATGTACAGAATGCCGGTCAATACAGAGAAAGCCATCTCCTAAATGTCTTCATGACGTTTAGTGTTCGCCTGCACCTGTTGAAGTCTTCATCCGCTACTGGCTGTGAAACATATCTCAGCAACTCAAGCCTGATAAATGTACCTGTACGTGCATATGAGAGACTCTTTTATAGCAGATGAGGTGTCTTTTCTCCACCCTAAATCTACTCTCTTTTGGAGAATATTCTCAAACTTTTCACTTTCCTAACAATCGTGTCTGCGATAAACTTCTCATGTCATGAAAAATGTTCATTTCACATGCTAAAGCTCAGAGGACCTGTGTCTAAAAATATTTAGCAGGATATTTGATTCACGAGCGGCTCCCATGTGCCTGATCATTTTATTTTGAGCAGGAAGGGAAACGGACATGGAGGTTGTTCCTTGGTCAGAATCGCTAGCCGAAGACCCTCCCGGAAGGGAAAATAACCCCACGGCAGATGACAGATCAGCGCCGCGCAAGACCAAATTCAAAGCGCACTGACAGGTACAAGTGCCATGACGACGGATTCATTTGGGACAATATTCCTGGATTGCCGGCCACGTGAGGTTCCCCTTCTGTCAATGAGCACTTTGTCGTGCCTGGCCGTGCTTTTCGGGTCAGGGTATTCTTCTCATGTGGCGCCGAGATGAATGCAGGGCTAAAGCGCTTACAAGGACAAGCCGTTCGGGGGATGGGGTACAGGGAGGGGGTGGTTGGCACTGAGAAACTATAGAAGTGCTACGTTTGTAATCGTATACAGGTACTTCACGTGGGCCCCATTATGCAAAAACCACAAAAAGAGTCCTGAACCAAAAACGACATTACTATATCCGTGGAGCTCTTTACCGTTTTTTTTTTATCTTAAAGTGATACAAAGACCCTCTATGAACCAATTTTACAGCCCACATTAAGAACACATGTAGTTCTCCGGCTAGCACATGGCCTGAGCATCAACCCAGAGCAACTTCATTCACAGCTGCCATTTTTTGAGTGCAAGAGCTTAAACAGGAATGTTCCGCCACCCCCTTCCATCGCACCGAATCTCCAAACAAGCGCAAGGTTTTCATTCCTGTTCTTCTTTTCTCAAGGTGTCCGACGTACCCACTCGGACTGGTCAGTTGCCCACAGAGCGTGTAGATTAAACATTTTCTGATGGAGACCTGCACAGAACAAATTAAGTTAGTCATGGCTGAGACGCGATGTGGAATTTGGGAGGCAGGAGGAGCAGGGTGCAGACAGACTCCAGAGGAAGATGCAGCAAACATTCAATGGGGAAGGATGAGGAGTGGGAGGGATTCGCGTTCTCATCTTTGATTTTGTTTTTGAAACGCTTGTTATTTAAGATTTATGTCGGGAATGTAGAGAAGAAAATACTTTTGTATTTATGTAAAGATTGAATTTTCTCCTTTTTTTATCTGCTGTTACGGAGCGAACACATGGCTCCAAGATAACAAATATAGAAAGCAGATTAGAAACGTAAGCTAATGCAGGTGCTGGTCACCAATCCAGAGAGGGGTTAGTGCCCTGACTGCAGATAAAGCCAACAAGTGTGATCGTACTGGCTCGTTCCGTTTCTTTATCAGGTGGCTGAAGGCCGCCTATGTTAAATATTAGCCATGGAGATATCGGCCACTCGTCTGTTAACAGTGCAGCTTTTTTAATCCTTTCAAAATGAAGTCCTCCTTGTGCCATGGACTATGAAATCACTGGGTTTCTCCACTGAAACAGTATTCCATCCACTTTTCAACGGAGAATTTCTTCTGTCATTTACCCTAATCCGTACCTTGACCTCTGCTCTGACCTCAGCCCACAATTCAATCCCACCCGAAGCTTCACATTCCCATTTCATGTTCTTTTTACAATGCAATTTCATACCAGCGACTTATGAAACATTCATCATCCGGTGATTCCAAATCAAAATCCTTCGCAGTGTGATTGTCAGCATAACATAGGGTTTCGAACATTTCATAATGTTTCATTTTTTGGAATACCACCAGTTGTTTCTCTTAAGGACCCAAATTGCAGACGGCTTGTTGACTGGTGTGCGATGGCCGACCATTTATAGCCCTGTTTTTCCTCTTTGTCGTCCGAGGGGGAGGGAGCTGCGGATATCTTATATACTCATGCCCTGCATTCCGTGCCTGTGTGAGCTGTTTGTCTGAGCGGTAAAATGGAATTAGCCCGCTCTGTCCTGCCAAAGAGCACATACTAGCATGTGCGACTGGCTGGGTGTGTTTGTCTAGCATAAGGCCGTGTTTCTGCAGTTCCGAGACGCAATGTTTGCGGCATATACTCCGAACATATACCCTACGTCCTTGCGTCTCTTCCTTGCACCAACATTTGTCCCCTTCCGTGTCCACATCATTGAGTCCACACAGCTAACGTGGCACCCCGTGGAGGTCATTTTCATCTCCCCCCTGTGAAACATAAAGCCCCCGCAGCAGCCACGTGTAATTGAAGTTGTGGCCTTTTACACAGTTTTTCGCCAGCACGCAATAGGAAGGTTACTTTTCCTTCAGCTTCCCGGCCGAGGTTGCAGCCCTGGGAATTCTCTGCTGCAGCTATATTTTTTCAGGCTCCCCTTTCACATCCAATACATCTGGATAATTGTCATCCAGACCCAAGTTTCTTCTATTGAGTTCCCATAAAAGTCTTTATAACCAGAGGAAGTATGTCGTCGATTAAAATCTCCTTCAGGTTTTTGGCTTGTCGCTTTGCGCAAACAGCGTCTTTGAGACGTGTCCTTTTCATAGCTTTTCAGCACTCTGCTTTCCAGACTTTATTGCAGCATTTCATTCTTCGATTCGTTTGCACCCAAAGACAGGTGCTGTTTGAAATGAACATGATCCGGGTTAATTTGGAAGGACAGAGCAGGCTTTGTTTCCAGTGAACCTGTGGCCGTTATATGGGGTGAGATGAAGGTTTATGGTCTTCCGAACTGACAGATTTAAATGCATCTGGACTGAGGTCTGCTCTTTAGTTTTTCTCGGACATGGTGACCAACATTATTATTTCTTTTCAGTTCTTCCTACAATGAAAATTACAGACTTATCCTTTGTTTAAAAATGTCCTTGGAGCTGAAGTGTGTCATTTCGTTTGAAATTGCAAAATTAAAATGAAAGGTTACTCTTTACAATAAGGTGCTGTTTGCTTAAATCAACTAGCAATGATCAATAGTTCTGTAGCTTTTATTAATGGTAATTAACACTAATTGTAGTATTTACTGATACATCATTAAAATCAAAAGCTATACCTGTTAACATTAACAAGGATTAATAAATGTTGAAAAACTTTTAGCTATGGCATTTACCAATGATAAGAAATGCCACATTATTGCGACCAAAAACTGTAAAAATTGTAGATACACATTTCCGGTTTTGCCAATAAAAAATAGTTCAGTTGTTCTAAGAGGAATCCAGTTTTTATGATATGATCACAGTACCGCTTCCGTGTCTCGCCTGCCTCATCTCTTGCCAGAACATGGAAGAGAACTTTAAAGACTTTATGGAATCTGCTGACTGGTCGACATGGCAACATTATCCGCTCAGCACCCAACACCCTACTGGCTTCTGGTCCTGAGATTCCCAGAAAGTGTCTCTCTGCAGTGGCAGAACTGGAGAGTCAGCCAAACCTCTCTTTTCCCACCGCTTGCACCCTTCCATTAGATCAACCGCTCTCTCAATCACTGCTTCAGCTCACGGAGTCTTGAGCCCTTCACACAGGGAGTTTTTATTTCTGATCTGGAATGTCAATCAGTTGTCCTATTAAGCGATTGTAATTATGTTGATTAAAGGCCCATGTAACCATTCATTGTGATATACCACAATGACTCGACTTAAGCAATATTTATTTGCAACTTCTATCGAGCCTTTTTATAAGATGATTTTCACACATCACATGAAATAAAAAATTCTCCAAAGTTCATTTTTAAATGCAAAAGCTTCAGTTTTAGATCCATAAAGTAGTGCCTGCCAGTGACTTAAGCTTGCCATGTTTGAGTGCATTGCTTTGTGTTTTCTAGGGGTGTTCTTGGTGGTTTATAGGGTATGGTTGCTCGTTTCTAGGTCATGCATTGGTCCCACATTGTATGTACAAGGTATACAGGATTGGATACATTTGTGTAGTCTACTTTTTCAGGTTTTAGAAAGGTTTTTAGAAAAGTAACAGCGCATCCAAGACGTTGAGGGATCATGCATGTCCATTACACCGTCGAGCAAAATTTATCACATAATACTTTGTCCAAAAATGCAGAGATGGTGGTTTACCACTAAACATTAACGTTCTGACTTACAAACTGTATTGTAGAGCGCTTGAAAATCTTTTACATGAAGTGAAGTGAGTCCTGGCCCCCCCTCAAGCTAGTGTTAACTGTCATGCTCTGACAATTGCTTGCAATTGACCTTTTGACAGCAGGGGAAATGACTGCTTTTACCTGTCTGAATAGGCTACGGTCTGTGTAAATGGAATATTAACTTCACTTTGACTTGTCACCCGAGGCAATGACAGAAAAACAAGTCCAGCAGCGGGTGCTGAGCCATCGCTTGAAGATTTACAGTGTCTTTAAGCTCCATTAAATTACAGTGTTTCCAAGCCAGCATTGTACTTTTGTTTATTTTATTAAACCATTCCGGTTATGGTTACGGATGCATCACTGAACCTATAAAAGGGATTCAACCTAAACAGCACAATGTATAGACAAAGGTTTTGCTGAAAGTTTTAGCCTGAGGTGTGCAATATATCTACGTGTATCCACAACCAGTTTGCTGTCTAGTAAAGCATATCATAAAGGTATATGTTCTGATTTAAGAAAAGCATCCATGCACGATTGTCATTACTGGAATTTTGTTGGATCCAAATATTCCTGGTAAAAATACGCACAGTGTTTCAGTCAAAGATAGTTTAACATTGAAGACTTTTTTAAGCTGGATGTTATATATGTACAGCGTGTACTAGAAAAAAAGGTTTTAAACATGAGACACATATCGTCTATATGTGTTTTGGTTTGGTCATTACACTTAATCACGGAAATAGATTACTCTTTGTAAAATTAAGAAAACAATTTCTGTTTTATTTTGATATTGGACCTTTTATTAATAAAAGGCCTAAATCTTGAAGACCAACTGATCTTGAATGTAGCTTTGTTTGCCAAACGAAATAGAAAATGATACCACAAGGGTTGTTTTTCTAGCTTTTGTTTGAACATTCCAGAATCTAGTTAAATTATAGTGTAGTTTGTAATAACAATTTTGACATACAATGTGTGTCATTTTCTGAGGATTTATGTAGGTTAAAAATCTATGAATGTTATAAGGTTGTTCAAATAAAAGAAATGTATAATACAAAATAAAGAAAACCAGTTAAAGTTTCCAAACGATTTTTATTCACCTATTAAATGTATGTTTGATTTGTAGCACTGGCCTTGAAAATTGGAAATCTGGTATTGGAAAAATGAAATACTTTATATGCTATGTCCATTCTAGATCTGATTTTTTCATTTTGGTGGGGTATTCAAAAATATTTGTGGATGATGGACATAGCTTTTTCAGAGTCATCCTGTCTTTTTGCTTTATTAGTTGTTTGCGCTCAAAACCTCATGGTGGCAACATGTGATATCCCACAAAACCTCTCATTCCAGTTTTTCCCAAGGGAGACCCGTACACAGTCCTTTCAGAGGGTTTTTATTTCCTCTGTCTCTTTTCTTCCCCTTAGCCTACTATTCATGATAGTTCAGAATCTGGAGCCTTGCAAACTTAGAATGCCCTGTGCAGTGTTTATTGTGCCATTCATTTAAAATGAAATATGCATGAATTTTTACTGCTTGTTCCAGGAGTAATATTGCAGTTGTTACTGGTTCCATTGACACAAGTGAGGTCAGATAATTCCTCTGTGATTGTGTCACCTTGGGAAAGTCTTAGTGTGGATTCAAGGCCAACCGCAGCTGTTTGGAGACCATACCATAAATCATAACTGCAGTATGTTTACATTCCCCATTTATATTTGCAGTCAGCCATGAACCATCATACAAGAAGGTGCAAATCCACCAATTACTCCATATTTTTGTATTATTTTATCAGACTCATAACATCAATAATGCGTATTCTGGTGTTAATATGAGTTTTGAGAGTGTTTATCGATTGATAATCATTGAGTTATATCCATTTATTATGTATTTATGTGAGGGAATAACGTTCAATATTATATACCTTTTATCATAATACTAATTTTTATTTTAATTCCATGATTTCAGAGCTGCATGCATTCGTTTAGCAGAATGTACAACAAGGGATTTATTTCAAATTCATTTATTCACAAAATGTGACTCTGAGACAAAGTTTTAGATACAAAATAGATAGTATTCCTAAAATATTTAAAAATGGAAAACCACAGACCGTTATCTCTCATGCCCTTCATTGAAAAAATACCCTGGAGCATGTCGTCTTCGACCAACTCTCCACCTACCTTACTATGCACAACCTTCTGGACAGCAACCAATCAGGTTTCAAGAAGGGACACTCTACAGATACGGCGCTGCTTTCAGTTGTTGAAGACCTAAGGCTGGAAGGGCGGCCTCTAAATCATCCATTCCCATCCTGCTGGACCTCTCTGCTGCCTCTGACAGCATTAAACACTGCATTCTCCTTTCAACTCTCAAGGCTATGGAATTATCCAACACGGCCCTACAGTGGTTCCAATCTCACCCCTAAAGTAGATCTTTCAGGGTACCGTGGGAGGTGAAGTTTAGGGGTCGCAACATCTTGGCACCGGTGTACCTCAGGGCACAGTTCTTGGACCGTTGCTCTTCTCAATCTACATGACATCACTTGAATCCGTCAATCGAAAGCATGGCTTCTCCAATGACTGTTATGCGGATGACACGCAACCTTGCTTTCCATCCGGATGATCAGATGATTTCGGCCAAAGTCTCAGCATGCCTAAGCGACATCTCGCTCTGCATGAAGCATCATCACCTACAGCTTAACCTTGCAAAAACTTCTTGTCACTCCCACCAATCCGAAGAACCGTCACTTCTTCTCTATGCAACTAGGATCATCAACCATTTTGCCCTCTAGGAATGCTAGAAACTGAGAAGTAATAATCAATGATCAGCTTAACTTCACTGATCATGTTGCCTCCATTGCCAGATCGTGCAGATTCCTGCTCTACAACATAAGGAAGATCAGCTCTCTTGCACCTTCTCTGCATCGGTTCCTTAATGGTGTAACGATCTACCCCTTTCAACATGTTTGGCATACTCAGTCTCTATCTTTAAAAAATGCCTAAAATATCGTCTTTTCCTTCTAGACCTAACCCACAAAGAACTCTTTCTGAACCCACTCAGGTTTTATCTTGCATTGTGTAACTTAGTGACCTCGTTGTAGCACTTGTTCACCTATTTCTATCTTTGCTATTTAACGCTTCATTGTCTCCCTTTTTTGTAAGTTTCTTTGGATAAAAGCATCTGCTAATTGCCTAAATGTAAATGTAAATGTAAAATGCTGGATGTTTTAGAGGTAGAATGCAAGATCCAAGCAAGTCTTCTTTATGTAAGACAGAGGAAGTTAAGGAAGGCTGAGGGTTATCTTTGTCAGTGGCCGCTTTCTGACCTTGAATACATTGGCACTCGTAAGCCTAAACTTGCTTAAGAAATTAGAATCAAATTCATTCCTGAGCTGCAAATCACCTCGTGTGCTTCCCAAATAAGGCCAAGAAAAATATTATGCATAAACTTTTTATGCACCAAAACACCCTTTCTAGCCGGCCATGATAGATATTAATTCTTAACGGAACGCTATATTTACAGAGATCACAAATAATGCCCTGAGGAGGCTCATTGGCAAAGGGAGTTGAAGCGTATATATGATTAAAATGCTACTTGTGTTGGCCTCTCTTTTTTCCTGTCATTAGTGGACATACCAGACATGCATGTTGGTCTACCTTAGGCCAGAAGGCCGTAAAGGGGAGAGCGGGACGTGGAGGGGGGCAGAAGGCGAGGGGGAACGTCCACAGACAGTGCCTTGCGGTCGACTGCAACAGAAGGAAATGCATTTATGCTGAATGAAGAAAACAGATTGCCTTTTAAAGAGTTTGACCTGTCGTCCCACCATTCACAGAGTGACTTTCCCACAAATTCCCTCACACACAAACAAACAGGGCCAATATTTACACAGACACGCATGTTTTCAAAAGCGAAATGTTTACCGCCACACACCAGGGCACATTTATTTATTTGGGCACAATAAATATTGTTGCACTCACTTGTCATTTCTGTCTTGCACCCTTTGTGGTGGGCTAAAAAATGCTTGCTTGACCCTGCCTTTGACTGTATGACTTTTGGGAGTTGTGTGGTAGATGTTACATCAATCATCGCTGTCTTCAGGCAAAAGGGAGAAGAATTGGAAGCCAAACCGAGCGTGGCTTGTGAAAGTTTAAGGCCTTTGTTTTCTCCCGAGCACCTCTGATCAGCGAAACGTGCAGTGCTGTCTGCCTCCGGGCTTCTGCGAAGGGGGGAGGCCACGGGACTGACCCACCAACAGAAGGGACCGGAGCAGGACGGCCATAAATCTGCTCTAGGAGTGGGCGTACAGTATTTTCAGAGAGAGAATGAGATTTCAATCTGTGAGAACAACTCACCAGGACGGTTGTACTCTGATGAGAAAGCCATTCAAAACCGAGCGGTAGAAGAAGGCTTTGCGAGTTCCCGCCTGTGACTAATTTCTTTTTCACACTTTCAACGCTAATCTATCAAAATGTCAGCTACTCGCTTCTCTCTGTGAAACACAGTCATGTGCTGTAGTCAAGCTGGCCTCATACCTGTCGCAGAGACTCCCACTGGGCACCGAATCATTCCACGGCGCAGTTTCAAGCCATGCACACGATACATTTTTCACTGGAAGCTTCTTTGATTCGACATCAAACAGCTTATGTGGTGCTGCTGTTCGTGGACAACTGGTTTATATTGCTATATGTACGATTTAACCGTTTCCTTCATGGGTTCCATTTTGTGACCAGATTATATGGCAGAATTATTTTCGCCACAGAGAAGAGTGATCCCATAATGCATTGCTTAACATATCTTTAGAGATGCGCACGGTGGGATATTCTTTGAATTTGTGAAGTGACGTGACGTATAGCCAAGTTAGGTGTTCCATACTTGGAATTTGTGCTCTGCATTTTACCCATCCAGTAAGTGAATACACACACACTGTGAACACACACACACTGTGAACACAAACACACACACTGTGAACAAACACAGTAAATGAACACACACACACACACACACACACACACACACACACACACACACACACACACACACACACACACACACACACACACACACACACACACACACACTGTGAACACACACAGTAAGTGAACACACACACACACACACACTGTGAACAAACACACACTGTGAACACACACAGTAAGTGAACACACACACACACACACACTGTGAACAAACACACACTGTGAACACACACAGTAAGTGAACACACACACACACACACACACGCCGGGAGCAGTGGGCAGCCATGCTGCAGTGCCCGGGGAGCAGTGGGGGGGACGGTTTACTGCAGCATTTCAATTTTAAGTGTGCTGCCTGTTTTTATTATGATATGTGATTGTATTCTTTATTTTATTTAAATATTGCAAAGTAAGTGACATGTACTCTTAACTTTACTGATATTTACTTATATCAGTATTATATCATATAACTTTACTTAACTTTAGTGATATACTGATACTGACATATAAAAACTAAGCATTAGCAGTAGCATTTGTTCTTTCCTAGTTCTATAGGGTTCTTAACAGAAGTCATACGCCATATAGGAATGTCTGCGGTTACTGCACTTTTCTGTAAAACGTAGCTACTTCTAAAACAGCGGAATTATTTTGTTTTTCCTTGACAATCTTAAGATCACTTACAGACTAACACATGAAATCAAGTTTAATCAAATTTTACTGTCAAGTGTTGTGGCATATTAGCAGTGATATCAGTGGATTGGTGCTATGTGATGGACAATTTAAAGTATCAAGAATGGCGTCTAGTATTAAGTTTTCAATCATATCAACTATGAGTCGATTGTCCTCTGTGATCCACTGGACTAGCGCTTTCTTTTATTTATAAATATTACATGCGTTTTTGGTAAATACACAAAACATTACATTTTCTTAACAAACATTGGACTATAACCAGAGCGCCGTGGAATCCCTGCCCGCAGAAACGTGCTATAGCTAACCTAAGGACAAAAAAAAATTCAAGAGAAAATCTTTTTAGATTTTTTAAAGACAGATACCAAAGCTTTTTTCACCCAAACACGATAACAACAGTGATACAGTATTTTGGTTAAGATTAAAGCACCACACTTAACTAGGTTTCTGAATAGTTTTCATGCTTCAGTTTTTATGTGTTCAGATGGATTTGGAAGCAATTAAATGTCAGATGCCAGTCATAAAATAAAGCCCTCTTTCCTCTTTGTGGATCCCAATATTTCCTGCAATACAGGCAAAAGGTATTTTTCGAATCAAAAGATTTAAACTTGATATACTTCATGCGTATGACTGCATGTGGAAACTTTTACCACAAGATCTTCCTAATCTTGGTTTTGCGGCAGTAGAACAGATCCAGTCTCCCATAAGCCTTACGTAAACAAGCCTTCGGGTGACTAACACAGCAGCGAGTGTGGACAGTATTTACAGACTCTGACCTTTCTAACCTCAGAAAAGCCACCGACTGAGAAGAGCACAAACAATGCAGTCCGTCGCAGGCCGGCAGTAGAGAATGCCAACTAGACATGGCTGGCTGACAGAGGACTGCGGTTGCAATTTCCCCACAGACATAAACAGTGACACTATCAATTTCCTGCCTTCAGTCTCTTAACAGGAGTAAGCAAAGCAATGCGTGGGCAGAGGAAGCCTCGTCGCACACGGCTAGAATGAGACGTTTTAAAGGGATAGTTAACCTCATAATAAAATTCTGTCATCTTTACCGTAGGCCGCTCTGCATGACTTTTATTTTACCATGAGTCAAAGCCGTTGCTCTTTTCTGTACATTAAAGGTGACTGAAACTGATAAGATCTGAAAGCCATTATAGTCGAAAACCATCAGGCATGTGTCTCTTGCATTACCTCTTCTGACATCATAATGTAAACTTTATGATATTACCCTCGTAGCCCTCAAATCTATGGAGTGGGATTTGATTGTACTATTCAATAGTCAAAACTTTTCTACTATTAGCCAAAACTTTCATAAATTCTTTAAATAAAAGATTAAGTTCCGGTGAGTTATGATAGGGGTAAGCTGTTCCTTTAAAGCTCAGTCTAATCCTATGTGAAGCAAATATCTTAGTCTTTGCATGTTTAAACTTGAGTCCTACAGTCCTTCTCTGCACCTGGGTTATATGTCACTTTCCCACTCACCGAGTTTAGCTGGATTGTGACCCTTTCACAAACATTCACCCTTTATTTTTTGTACGCTTGAAATGAGCAATTCCAGTGGTATTGATGTAACATTTTGCGCTATGGATGTGACACAAGCTTATTCAGAATATGTATTTGTTCATAAATGTATTATTAACTATTTTTTATATTTTACTTAACCCCTGTTGTTTGAGAAGATAAGCTTTGTAGAATATCTGTGAATTAAAATACACAAAACCAGAAGCGACTGTACCCAAGAAATGGACAAAGGATAGCTCTTTATAAAATAGTTATATTTTCCTCCTTATGTGTCTATTTATGAATAATGTATAGCGTAATGGATCCTGAAAAAACCTGAACTTCACTGTGAAAAATAATGCTGAAAAATGAAATAAATCCTTTAAAAACTCAGAGACTGCACACGGGTATTTGAACCAAACGTTGATATCTGAGCCATAAGTTTAGTCAAAACCTTTCTCAAAAACTTTTTATTCTATTGTAAGACCTTCATTGAAATGGCCATGCGGTATTGACTAAAAGAACATGCGTTACATTTCTTAAAATCAGCACGATAGCGCAACAGCAGACAAATGAGAAATGCAAATTCATGTTAAACTCCAACCAACATAGCAAGCTTGAAAAGGACATTAATCATGAAAAATAGCTTGTACTAACTCATCCGTTTCTCAACAGGTCCCCCACGTGTAGCGCAGAAGGTAGCCCATCGGCAGACCGTGAGGATCGGACGCACCATTAAGCTTCAGTGTCCTGTGGAGGGGGATCCACCCCCCCTTATCATGTGGACCAAAGATGGCCGGAACATCAACAGTGGCTGGATGCGCTTCAGGGTCCTTCAGCAAGCCCTCCGGATCAAGGAGGTGGAGGAGGAGGATGCTGGAACTTTCATTTGTAAAGCCACTAATGGCTTTGGCAGCGTCAACATCAACTATACACTCATTGTCATCGGTAAGTGGGTTTTCAGATATTAAAGCTGTTTTTCATGAAACATTTATTGATATTTCAAGAGCGTGAATGTCACGTACAGAATAATGTTCTACATGGATGTCATACTTTAGTTTAGTGTTTTCTCAGTCTTGATGTCCAGAACATGTACCCTTGGTTTGTTTTGTGTCAAGCTTAGAGGTTGAATGAGCACACTGGGCCATCGCCAATTATTCAGGGCTTAATTTGGCTTTGTTCCACATGGCGATCCGTCCACTTACGTTAGGAGGAGCCTCAAACCAGTCTTGTGATTTCATAAGCCTCCTTACAAAGTCCTCGAGGACACGAACCCTGATCAAAGATGGTAGACCACGATCACCACAGTTACTTCAAATTGTGTTACTTCAAATCACCTCTTGCCTCTGGGTACAGTCATCTTAAACTTTAAAGATGATAATGTAAGCCAGTGGGGTAATTTGGGACTGAATAAAGTATTCATGTAAAGCAGTGCCAAGTCTAAATGGAGGTCCTGGTGGAGTACCTCTTTCAGGGTGAGTTTTATATTAGCCCGACTATGTTAACGATCCTTTTATTTGCCTCTCAGATGAGCTCCATGTAATACAAGACAATGCAGCTGAATTAGAGGAATTGAGAACATCCTCTGCAGTGAATGGACTATTTGTTTTGTAGCATACTGTGGGTCTTTAGACATTTTGACCCATGAATGTGTGTCTACTGGAGTACTGACTACATCATTACAGATAACTGGAAATGAAAAAATACTTTATGGCAAAAGGCATCCGATCTTGAAATGTTACTCTGCTGTCCTCCTCTAGTGAAACTATGGAAGTAGTGTGGAGTAGATTATAATCAGCGATAGTGGCCTTCTTTTATTATTAAAAATAACACGGTTGTAAAATGTGGCGCTAGGTATGTTAAGTGTATGCAGTAAATATAATAATCACATCCATTTTAATGTGACAACCTTTACAATGAACCAAACGGCCAATGCACAACTTTGTTTGTGAAGAGTAATGCAGCCAGCATAGAGAGAAAAAGAAAATGATATGAAAATAAGATGCTGTACTTGAGAATGTCACAGTAAAGAAATTCAGCAATTCCAAAATCCTTCTTACTCACGCAAGGAAAACGGCGTGAAATCGTGTGCGGAGAATCAAAGCACGAAATGTGAGGATAACAAAAGGGGCGTGTGCAAATGTCTTCTGATAATTAAGCATGAATGAAAAGTTTCTCTGTGGATGAAAACAATAATCGGATGAATGGGGGGGAATGGGGGCAGCTGCCAAGATGACCTCAGTCGAGCAGCTGCACCCACTGTACTGGGACGCCCAAGATGTGCCAAGCTGGCTTTAATGCACCGCAAACATCTCCACATGCTGTTTAGTCAAGGCCCTTGAATTTAGACATGTTTCTTAATCTCTTTTCTGGCACATCCCACCGTCAGTGTAATTCAAGCCTTGCCAGTTGAGATTGAGGTGTAATGTGAGGTATTTAACGTGAGATGTGTTTGGGTGCTTTCAGGAGCACTTATTAAATAAAACTTAATAATACATTTAAATATCACAAAAACAGTTTTCAGCTGAAGTACTAAACATATAACATTCAACAATAATATTGCTTTGTAAAATGCTTGTGCTTTTAAACAACAATCCTCTAGTGAAAGAGATTTCTAGGATGTCAGAACATGTACTCAATGGTATTTATGTGACTCTGGATATGGAAAAATAAAGCCGACAGTATTGTAAGATGTGGATGGGGATGTAAATTAATCAACGTCTTACTGAAGATATGATTTCTTTAATCAGTTGTGTCCACATTTTGCCTTCTATTGTTTAATATTTCCACTTTAGACCTTAGCGAAAACTATTGACACCTTTTTCTTATTACAGCTGTCTCCTTACTGCCAATTTTTCCTTCTCAGACCATGCTTCATTTTTATTATAAAATAATACTTTCACAGTTTTCATGTCCAACTTATTGTTTGTCATGGCACATAAGTACATCCCTCCACAGAAGCCACACGTATGCATTATACCACAAGCTGTATAAGGAAAATAAAATATTGTCTATTTGTTGGCAACACTTTACAATAAGTTTGCAAATGCATTAGAGGCATAGTTCACACAAAAATAAGAAATCCCGCCATCCTTTATTCAACTTTTATGCTCCCAATCCGTATGCATTTTGTACTGATGAACACAGATATTCAGACAAATGATTCAAACCAAACAGTTCTTGGTCCCCGTTGATAACCATTGTACGAAAATATATATTTTTTGTATAAGATATTTAGAAAAATGTCTACAATGGAAGTCATTTGTCCACATATATTTCTCTGTGGTCAATCAAACAAAGAAATTCATGGTTTAGAACAATCAGAGAGTGGGAAATTCACAATGAGCATTGAAGGTTTTCAGCATGTTTTAACATTTAATTATTATGTTAATATCAATACAGTTATTCATTTTATTCATGCACATTAACTAATGTCAACAGATGATTTAAAAATGTGTTAGTGAAAGCTTATAGTAACACGAAGCATTGTCTGGGTGGTTGCTAGGTGGTTGCTATGTGGTTACTTATAGGTCAAAAAGCGCTCACCATAAAGTATATTCTGGTCTCTCTATGGTTTGGTTTAGCCTTTTGCCTATGTTAATATATACCAGCAGAACATTGTAAATCTGATCGCTTAGAAAAGTAATTACACACCTCTCTTCCATAAACCACATTATAAGCTATCATTCATCTTCCGCACAAGTAGGAAGGATGAGGTACATGTCAAATGTAATGCACGGTAAGGCGTTTTGAAGACTCCGTAATCCTAAATATGAGCAGTAGTTTTAATGATGCCTGCCTTAGCATGCACCGCTAAGACCCGAGACACAAAGAGAATTGTGAGATCATACCTAATCCAAATCTAAACATCATCTTCATCCCAGACTCTTGTATCATAACATCAGGTTAAGTCATCAGTCAGGCGGGCTCTTCTGCGTAATAGAACGGCTTGTGCAGTCTGTTTCTGTAATGTGTGGCTTGGGCTCCATGATCAAATGTCCCGTTGAAGACAGGAGACCTGTGTTGATAGGATCATTAGTGGCTATGCCCTTCCTCAGACCAGATGGAATAGACATTACTGTCCATCTATCATAAACTCCTCTGGTTAGATCTCGCTCTCCTTACAGGCTGATGCCAGTTTTCTGGGCCTGCCATCTCAGTTTTTCTCCGCAACGGCTACACCTATTCATTCACTGCAATCTGGGCTTTCCAGGATAGATTTTTGTCCATGCCCAACCGCAGTGCCCATATTTATTTACTGTATCGGTGCACCAGATGCATCATTGGCTGAAATAATGAGAAGCTTTCATAGGAGGCTGAGGGGAAAACTGGCATGATTATAGATGGGAAGAACAGATTTCATATTTTCTTTCAGAACAATGTTCCTGTGTTGTTGTTTGCCGGTCATCACCTGCATAACCAATCACGGGAGCAATGCAACGATTGAGATGAGATTTACTGTCTGTTTGTGATGACAGTGCCGACGTTATTTTGGAATTGAGACATGTAATGTAGGAAGCTGTTGGGAAGTGGCGGTGATTTATAGTGATTTGTGGACTTTATTCGGGTCCTAGAAGCTCCTGTTCAACCAACATCTGGTAGTGATCTCGGCGCAGGAAAAGCGGAGCTTGAGATATCTGCTGATCTCTGCACAGGGTTCCCTTCAGACTTTAAGCAGCCCTATCATGGCAGTGGGCGTGTAAAGGTCTGCCAATGGTTCTGGAACAGTATTTATGAAAGTCTTTGCTTTGTTTTTGTTTTGCATAACACTTTGTGTATATTAAATCAAATCCAGTTTGTTTTGTAAATTTGTTGTTTGGATGTTCTGTGGGCTTTCATTCAGAGTCGGATATAATATTTTGCTAGACCATAAAGACTTCTTTAGTTCATTTTCTGGATATTAACTAGAAAAAATAAAGACCAACAAAATATGGATGATAGCATTTGTTTTGCAGGTGCATGATTTTCAACAGAGAAGATCATTCACGGTGTTTTAAACACCTATCTCTAGCAACAGGTTTTATTATTATTTTGGAACTAAAACTGTCTGCATCTTCCTGGGAGACATCGTGTTCCATTGACATCATACACCTGCAATTTTGCAACAGAGACATTTTCCTCCCAATTGGCCAAGTTTGAGTGCCCACTTGTGTGGCGCTCAGTAAGATTCCAACTTTCCTGGTTAAATGAATGGGATTTCAGTTTTTTGTTCTTCTGATGTGGTACACGTGATAAACATAGAACTCACATATTCACAAAAATCAAATGCACATTTCCATGGATGCCTAAGAGTTTCATTATTGCTGTTTTGAAGCGCAGTTCAAAATGAAATACTGTAGAGGTGTTATATGCCAGTAGAGACGGACACAACTCCTCTTAGCTGATATAACATACATTGTTACCCACTGCTTCTTTCTATATATATATATTTGTAGTATTACTATGCACCATGTTTGTGAACTTTACACAATGTTCATAAACACAACAGTATGTAGGGATTTATTATAGTTGTTTATTATTAGTGACCACTTTACTATACTCAATATTTTTCATGTGGGAAAATATATTACTGTGTGAAGTGGAAAATATAGAATCCATACTTATCTTAATTTTCTAAAGAAAAAAATGGAATTTGGGAAAATATAAGACAGATACCATAAGACCCTACCAAGGTGTTTAAAATTCATATGTCCACTCATATTTAATTCCTTCAACTTGCAGAATTATAAATATTAAAGACACATTTTACATTATTTTATAGTGCATCAGAGTACTTTAGAGAAGCTGCTTCTGTAGAGTCAGTAAAATTATAAAACCAAACAATGTGCACTGTAATCTGGGTTCTCCACACACCATGACGCAAGCGTCGGATTCCACAGCTGTCTTGAGACTAAATTAAAGAAAACAGATCAGATGGCAACCTTCATAAACCCCATCTGAAATAACTTATTAGATACTGAATGAAATTCATAGACCCAGAGGGCATGTATTTAGTTACATCCCTTTAATTGGCAAATCCGTGTCTCATCCTCAATTTGCCATCTCGAGGAATGAAGCAATGTTACAGTTCTCAAACAGCAGGCCTCCCAGATGAAATATCTTGGGTCTCGGTTACTCTTTAATATCCGAAAAATTGAATTTTCCAGTATGACAGATGTCAGTTTTCTTGGCTTCTTAATCATTGAAAAAAAATAGCAAGGCGTCAGCTTTCATTTACACAAAGAAAGATGATATATGTGAAATTTAGAAGGACCCTGTTGATATAGAGCAGCATTTTCAAAAGTCCAGAATTGGAATGAGGAGTGTAAGCTGAAGGTATGGAAAGATGGAATGCTTCTCCTCTGATGTTATGATTTGCCTCTTGCCCTTTCATGTGCCTACTCAACGATTGTAGAAACTGCTTTAGTTGATCTCTGCTTAAGCCTCAATGGTCATGTGACTATTGACTCTTAGACACCGCAACCTATTTGACTCTTAAGTGACATGCATGGCAAAGAAAGGCCGAGACGGATCAAGGCCTGAGAAGAGCAACTGGAGTGGAGCCTCACATTCCCTTATACATTCTCTAGATGAAAAACAGGCTCAGTTTTGATGACAGTAATGGTTCAAAGAAATGCCCGAGTGGGAGCAACAGAATGTGAAATAGTGGCGTATGAAAACAGAGCAAAAAGACAAATCTGGCTGCCGTTCAAAATCAAGCCTATGAATTAACAATGAAGAAAGCTATATTTATTATCATTCAGAATTTCTTACGACGTGATACAAAACATCTCTTTCTTTGATCTTGGTTTACGGGACATGTTTATCATAACCAAACACAAGCATTCTTTCAAACCTTTGAAAAAAATCAGAGGAAGAGATTATCTTCTGTTTGCCCTCAAAAGAACCTTATCCAAAGCACTGCTACATTGGTATCAACTTTGATTGGACTCGCGTCAACATTTCATTCATGGCAAGTCAAACTGAATTTGATTTGGAATCTCTAAATCTCGGAGCAACAGCACAAGTCGAGCAGATCCCCCCTTGATCTCATTTTCTGTTTTCCGCAGAAACGGTGCATAGGATATGAAGAAGCCATTTCTGACACAATTATACAAACATGGCACCTGTCCTTGCCACAGGTGGGGGTGAGCTTGGGTTTCAAAGGCACTGGCAGCAGGAGTTACTTAAAGAACCGGAAAGGATAAACACAAACAAAACTTCGAAGCAGACAGGTTGCTTGAATGCACAAGGCCTGGGATTACATTTCACACCCCCTTGTTTATTAAAGTCTTGAAAAGGGAGGCGAGGCAACTGGGGCCGATCCTGCACCGGTGTTCTGCATCACTTCACCTTCTGTGAAAGACAGCCACCAGAAAGAGGAGAAAAGGGAAGCGCATTCCGATCCGCAGGGTTAAGAATTCGTGAGACGCGCCTAAGATAGGTGTGCCAGATATATGAGTCACATAGGAAATGCAAACGGACTTCAGTAGGAAAAGTGTAGGGAGGAAAGACTAAGGAATTCCGAGCGGAATAGATGCGTTTGCCGAACGTTTCATTTTTAAACCTTTTTGAGTTCAAGGGTCGTTTCTGTAGCAGTTTGAAAGTTCTTGTCTTGCTGTTAGGAATCAACATTTTCCAAAGGGATGGTGGGTTGTTAATTCAAAGCTTTATTTAGTTTGCTCAGCTTGTACTGCATGGTTTTAGCCCCAAAATCCTTTCTTTTTCCTGCCTTCGTAACACACACCTAAACCGATTACGTGTCATTTTGCTTTAAAAGATTCCTCACACACCTCTATCTCTCTTCTTGTGCGGTGAGAGTAAGAAGACCCCATTGCTGTATGCCTCATCACCCCTATGGATGCTCTTCCTTTCAGGGATTAAACGGGGTTGGGGCTCTTTGTTGTTGTACCTTGCCGGTTTTTCTGGTTCACCGCCACCTGGGGAGGCATTTCAGAACTAAAATGGATGGCTGGCGTTTGTAGCGTTTTGACCAAAAAGCCTCTTTAAGATGATTCAGAATTGAATAGCAGTACTGAGGTTTCCGAAACACTCCAACATTCCTGTGCAATGGGAAAGACAAGTTCTCAAAAGAGCCTCTTGAACGTAGAGCTTCTATACATCGAGTCAATGCCGGAGCATTCTCACGCATCTCACACCCATCTCATTCTCATCATGGGACACTTGAAACACGGGACAAGAGAGAAGGAACGAAGTTTGGGAATCCTGAAAGTGTCCAGGGCATTTGTCCCTGATTAGCACCAAAAAAGGGAGAACATTTTGCCGTGAAAGGAAAGCTTATAGCTCATTATGAGCTGGCAAGGATTAAGCTTGTTCCTCCATTGTTCCAGGAAAAGGAACCGAAGGCCTGTCACAGAGGGAGGTGCGTCACTTCTTTTGAGCCCTACGTCTGCACACCTATCCAGAGTTTCCACTCTTTTAAAGATCCATAATAGCTTTTTCTTTTCTCTGTGGTTGGTGGCCAGTGTAGTGGGAGAATCCTCTCTCATTAGACATTGCTTTCATTCACCCGTTTTTCTTGCCATTGTAAGTCTGACCACTGAATACCGGACCTCGCCTGTGTAGTAGCCCAACCTGTAAGTAATGAAACAAGCAGACCGAGGTCAAAGAGAATAGACGCACCAATTAGTTTAGACGTGTTTTTGGGAGGACACAGCATTTGAGGATGGGACCCTTTGAAGTTTTTGCAATCTTTTGTCATGTTTGTTCTATTCTGCCTTTAGAGCATACTGCTTTTTGGTATCCATTTAGTTCATTGTGTGCCTGGACCTTTAGAAATATCATAATGATGCGTTTTACTTTGATCGTAAAGAAGAACTTCATGTTTTTTAGCTTTTTGTTACTTTTGTCTTGAATGTTAAGGTAAAGGACTTCTTTCAACTTTTTTATTTGTTTTCGGGGTGAAACATGTGAGCATTATTCCCAACCATATTTTAAGTATATCTTAATTCTTTTAAACTGGCTACTTAACCTGCACATTTTTGCATTGTTGTACAGTGTTATTTATTATGATGTATGAGATTACATAGAGCTGGTAAAACCCCACAGTATGACTAGCTAAACGTTTTTCATTTGTTTGTTACAGTCACTGTACATTTATTAAAAATAAAAATTACAGATCGGATCTCCGTTATATCTCAAATATTTCTGCTAGACCGAGATTAAATGGAGTGCAAATGGAAATGCGTTCTCTAAAGTCTCCATTAGCTAAGGGATTTTTCCCGAGAAAAAAAGCCATATATGTATATTTTAAATATCACTCTTAATTATATCTTAAAAATCATAATATATTTTTCGATCGTCCTATGTTTTGGTTTTTCATTTTGATGCTGTTAACACTGTATGTAAAGTTCATTGAAACATATATTCTTTAATCCTCCATTCAGTTATTTTACTTTCTTGAAAAATATATTTTTTAATGTAAGTAACCGTACAACTTTGGCCTCTATTGACTTTATGGACACAAAACCACTATGAAATTTCTCAAAACATTTTCTTTTGTCATGTTGACTAAATGTATACAGAATTGTTATTTTTGGTCAAACTGGCTTTTAAATAACACTCAAATTTTGGTTTCATGGCGCTGCTGAAACATCTTTTGAAGTCATTATAAGTCACATTTATACATTCAAATCAATTCCAAACCCTATACTGACTTGACTGAGTTTGATGGATTGCTGTAATTACATTTGGATCAAAAGTGTTTTTCACTGTTTTTATTTACATTGCATCCATAACTAACGCGCTGACAGTTTCTTTAAAGAATTCCTTAAAAAGAGACTTGTGTAGCTGGAAAGCGGCCAGAGCTGCCAGCGTTCTCTCCAGTTTTAAGGCTGGCTTTGATGTGGTTTCAGGCCTCACACTGTACTATGCTCGGTGGAAGTGTGAACGCTCTGATTCACGCAGCGCCGGTCTGTGAGTGGCTGGTGGAAGAAGATGGGTTTAAGTAATAGACCGAGGCTCTGGACATGTGTTGTTGATAGGGAGAAACTGAAGAGTTTTGGCACTGTCTCCTTTTCTATCAACTCCTCCCGACAGCCTTGAAGGTGAGGAACTGTTGTGCAGACTAAACTCCAAAATATGTGTTGATTGAAAACATCAAGGACTCCTATTTATGGCATTTCTTCATGCTTGAAGCATGGGTTAACATTTCATAAACAGTTTGGGGGGCGATAAACATAAAATTCCTTTTATGCAATTTGGCAAAGGGACACAAACACCACAGCCCAAATGTCCTTGTAAGGAGATGTGTTTAGAGTTCATAGGTTAACCATACTGTCATATAATGCATATTAAATAATCTTGTGTCATTCACGTATTATATTTTAGGTTTCTTGTGGGAAAGCAAACTCTCAAAAGAAAAAATGTTGTGTTGTCATCATTATTAAATCACCTATCTAGAATATTACAATATACAACATTTACAAAATACATTGGGATATTTTTAGGTGGAAAAGCATTTTAAATTTGAACATTGGCTTCCTTTTTTATTGGGGTCTTGAATTTATTTCTACAGTTGATATCACTTTCCAAGAGCAGAAACTGCAAACATGAGAGCCCGGTGAATTAAATGAACTGAAATTAGGAGATGGAGTCGCTCTCCAAATGCGGTTCCAGAATTTCCTCCAGGCTTGTGTTGGAGATTTTACTGCTGTAAACACATAGTCAGCCATTTTCCTGGATAGAGATTAAACAACCTTGTTCTTTTAGATTACCCTTTCAAAATCACCTTTATCAGGAAAGTTCTGTTTGTTTCCAAGTATGGTTTCAAGCCCAGTTCGGATACATACACCGCTTTTTATTTACTTGATTTTATTTTCGCCCGCGAGTAACTGACACCCTACGTCTCGTTCCGTTAAGAGCCCTTTTTATTTCGGAATAATTTGGGCAGAACAGAGGCCAGTTCAAAGTGCAGGGGAGGAGGTGTCGGTTTCAAAGGGAGCGCCGCACGATCAATATGTGAGATATGTTAATTCGGCAAACCTTCATCCTGTCCTTGATGTATGCTAGAATTACAGGCAGGCAGCTGGGACGTTGAGGGTGGACAGTGGAAGCGGAGTCTTGTGCCAACCCCCTGGAAACATACCACGGATCCTCTTCAGCGTCTTCTACCCAACCTTGTGTTTGTCTTAACGGCTCGGCATGGAGAAAAGCCATTGAGCGGCTTTCAAGCTGGCACGGCTGAGAATAGATGCCAGCTTGTACTCGTCCTCTCAAAAGGACATTTTATTGATGTTGTTCTATAGAAATTTTAGTTCCCTGCTAAAGTAGTGTACAAACATCAGAGCTTTAGATTTAGGATGGGGCGTCTTTATCTTTCCCAAAACGCAAGAGGCTCTCTTTCCCGTATAGGCTTGATGGGGTCTGTAAAATCTGAACGGACTTTAGTGTGGGCAATGCTGCTGGCATCAACGTTTCTCATAGTTGAAGATCAGCAGTCCGTACTCACCGATAGAAAGTCAGAAATTGTTGGGCTTTCGTATTTTGCGGTGCACAAATGAAGTGTGAACATGATATAAAGCAGACGCTTAATGCAGACGTGAGAAGAATGTGCTGTCCAACTGGTTTGCTGTACTGAGGTTAACAGAGATTGACCTGGACTGAAGAATAAGACCACACTTAACATTTAATATAGACTCTGTTCAGTTTTGTTGTACAGTATGTGTACCTAAACGTTACTATTTGAAACCAACAGCAGCGCCACCCATTCACTTCTATTGTATGGACACAAAATCAATGCAGGTGAACGGGAACCTTTCCTGTTAGGTCTTCAACATTCTTCATGATATCTTCTTTTATGATTTGTAAACATTATACAGGTTTGACATGACAATAGGTTGGGCAAAGGACCACAACATTTGGGATAAACTATTACGTTAATGTCCTTATAATGCTTCACTCATAGTATCACATTTGCTGGCAGATAGGTGGGCATCCCCAGTTAGTGTGAGCTCTGTATTTGCTCTGTGCATTCATGCAGTGTTGCCCTCTAGTGATGATGAACGTGGAATTATTTTCTATCATTCATAGTTTATAGAAATGTAGTATATCATGTGTATACTAAGGAATGTTTTCTATTTTCAAGTACAACTGGGCCTATTAAAGTTTCCCATAATGCAATTATATGATATTAAGTCTCGATTTGATCTCCCCTTTAATAAAAAAAAATGATTGTATTTATAATGAATATATGGAAAATTGTTAAGAAAGTGGGCGCACCAGGACGGGCGGTTCGAGCTGTTTGTACACCCCCATCCCACGCACAAGTTGTAAAGCTGGTTACTCTCTAACCCATCACAGGTGGCAACAATTATCACTGAGCCCGCCAATCATATGCCATCAAACCCCTGTTTTTATAGACCAGTCCAGAGCAAACACGTTCATCTCGACACACAGATACACACAAAAATAAAGGTTTTAGTTCGCTCTTGAGATTGCAAAGTAATCACAGGATTAGGGTTGTATTTTGGAGGCCATTGGCGTCGAGAGTGTGCAGGATTTGTTTTTGTAGATTTGAGTTCCCAAACATTCTCTCATTTGCTCTAAATGTTTTAGCTTGACAGATGTGATGCTTCAATTTAGTACAAAAAAATTTAAAATCTCATTAACATTTTTTGGAGCTGTTTTACTTTTTTAAGGTAATGCATGAAGAATAAAGGACTCTTTGAAGATGTATGAAGTACCCATTGGAAAATCACAAATTAGATGGAGATTTAGGGTAAAAAAAGCTGAATTATTTAAGTGATGGTTTATCTTTTTGAATGTTTGCCATATTTAAAATGAAACAGCTTCAACTGGGTTCTTCTGACAAATACCCATTGATTTGTAATCCAAGTGTACTACCTGGGTGTAGGACCAGCTATTTGTTTGCTTTATTTTTCTTCGTTAAGTGAATTCGGCTGCTATTCATGAAAGCCCTGAAGGTAGAAGCAGTTCCAGCCGTACTCTTTGCTTTCCCCTCTGCTCCGGTAATCCTTAAAAGAGAAGCGGAAACACTTAATGCAGTCCTTAGTCCTCAGCTTGGAGAAAGAAGCCCTTAAAAATCTGGCCGATGTTCCACAGCTGGAGTATGGATTCAGGCGCGGGATTGTTCGGGATTGGGCCAAAGGGGGAATGACTGTAGGTGATCAGGCAGACTAAGAGTCAATAGGAAGTTGACGTTATGGAACAGTTCAAATTTAGGTTGGCTGGAGTGAATGAAAGAACGATCTCAATAGTCTTTTGTACGTTCTAGAAAGTATCCAGATGGTCTTATATAGTTTTTAACCACATTTGAAAATAGCTGTAGGTGACTATTAAAATCTCAAAAGTTGTTTGAGAAAGTTGGCCGAACATGTGGACTAGTTTTGCTGTAGCTAGATAACTAGCTGTTTTACTATTGAGATGGGGATATTAAACATGTCAAAAAAGGTAGCTGGATATTTAACGGCAATAAAGCAAAATTTAAACTTTTCATTTGTGAATGGATTTGATCGTTAACATGCGCTATTTTAAACGTGAAGCATGTTCAGCCGGTCTTACATTTTTATAATGTTAGTTGATATTTTTTATAAAAGAATTCTATTTTGAGCGAAAGTAGTTTGTAATACCATGATAACCGATAGATCATATTTACATTTACATTTAGTCATTTAGCAGACGCTTTTATCCAAAGCGACTTACAATAGTCGAGGAGACAATGAAGCGGTAAATAGCCGATACAATCATATAGATCATATACTATAAGATAATATTAATATTGTGAAGACAACTGTGTTAGTCGTTATACTGCTCATTTCAGCCATGATGTTCAATTAGTAAAGCTCATGTTAATCAAATGTTGGCAGAAAAGTTTGACTTCGTTGTGAAACATCCCTATAACAAAGGTAACTCAAGCAATATTCTTCCAGCCCATGCATTAGCCAAAAGATACATTGGTGTGATCGAACATAAATATGCGCGACAGGCAGTTAATCTGTCAACCTCTTAATATTATTCATTCTCGGGTTAGTCTGTAGTCAGTAATGTAGTAACGTCTCTGCTGTGACCACGGCTCATAAATTTTCACAGTTTAGAGCTGGCTGTTAATACAGAGCTGTGTAGCAGCACAGTTGGTAATGGTTTCCATAAGCCAGTGCTGGAATTCAGTAAATCAAAGCCAAGGTAACGGATAACTTTTAGTGCAATGCATTGTTCCCTCTGTCAAAGAATCGCTCCCGAGAAGACCGGATCGTCTCCAGTTTCACAGCCGACATAGGGGATGACAGCATAATTATCATGTTGTGTACAGAAACACTGTTTTGCTTTGAGCGAGGGTGGTTGCCTTGTTTCTTGACAACACAGCACTGCGTGGACATGGCCGTTCAACATCATTGATGTAACCACTTGGATTGTTTGACGGCACCAGAGGTCACAAGCAGAACAGGCAAGCGCAATAAATCACTGACACCACAGGGTTTTTGCTACCCCTAAAAGACATGACAAAGCCAAGTTGGACGTTTTATGCTTAGTGAGGGACCGGTGGTCTCTGCCAAAATCCACAGAAACTAACGGTTGGGCTTGCCAGCAAGCAAAGGAGGGCATCTGCTCCGTAACTCACCACCCCGAGACCTCACCCATGAACGTTAAAACTGGAAGGCTGCAAACCTGCAGAAAAACCACGGCTTTGGATTTCCACCGGAGAGTTTTTTTGCTGCTGTCTCCGATGTAGATGTGAAAGCAAACACACGGAAGGGTTATGCAAACAGCTGTGTAATATTGAGCTTTTTGAAAATGATGAAGACGGCTAACTGGTCGACGTGTGAAACGCTGCATGCTGCGGCGTCACTTTGCTTTAATGAAAGGGAAACAGAAGTTTGTTTGGTTTCGAAACCTGACAACCCTCATCCTTCCAACATTTGTTGATTTTCCATGAATCAAACCAGGTTTTTCCTCGGACAACTTTATAGATGTAGTGAAGTTTTCAAGAATGTGTGTTTTATGAGCTCACAAAGACCGTTTTATGTTATGGACGGGGCCTAAATTTTGTTTTTCATACTGGGGGGAAATTTCCCCCTTACATGATTAGCATTGGGGGAATTGAAAGATTTGTGGGGGATTTTGACCAATCAGATTTCATACATTTATAGTAATAGAGTTTTAACAAGATAAAAACGTCCAAATTGGACAAAACATATTTCAAAACAGTACATTTTCCTTTGCTTTTTTGCAATTAAACAAAATGTAAATTTTGACCGATTACCACATTTTTGATATCAAGCAATCCTGCACCGAAAACTAAGCCCTGCGTGGAAGTTAAAAAATGAGCTCTGTATCAGAACCCAAGTCCCAAACGTGAAGTTTTGAACTTAAAGATTATATTTGCATGGCAAGCTTATGCTTATCCTAAACAAGTAGTTTTTGTGTCAGTGAAACTTAGCCCGAACACAAAAGAGCATGTGAAAAGTGACCGCTCTGCGGGGGCTCTGTGAGGGGTAAGAGTACATCATGAGCTGGAGTAATTAAGCTGTTAGTCCGGCGCAGAGCTGTTTTCCTTTGCCCCCACTGGAAAGCCTCCTGCAGGAGTGTTAAACTGTGTACACTCTCTGATCAAACCGCCCCACCGACAGCTTCAAAGAACTGTCAGGCCTGAAAATGCCAGTCATGTGGTGAACGGATGAGTAGGGGCCGCAGCTCGAGCAGAAGGACCTTAGACGCTTCATTTTGAACATACCTTCAGGTGCAGCAAACTGCGCTGAAAACAGTTAAGAACAAGATCATGTTTGCTCTTATCATCCTCTCAAGAGACCGATGAATATTTGTTAAGGTCTTAAAGGAAATATAATAACAGAACTCTTAACGTTCAGGTTTAATGAATGCATTTCTATTTTCATACAGTACGTAACACAACACTTTCATTCTCCTTTTCCTTCTAGATGACTCCAGCGCTGGGAGAGAAGGTGCCAGACCGGCTGGTGAAAGCGAGTACTCCACTGACCTGATGGGAAAAATGGGTAAGGTGCTAGAGTCCTCTGACCCTCTTTGATCTCCTTCATTCCTGGTATTTATCATCGCTCTCCAGAAACTGAAAATATGCACAGCCGGTGCCAACATGTTTCATAAGCTGCTTTTCATCAATTACAACGTTTAGTTTTGCATTGTAGTAGAAGTTTTAAGTAGAACAAGGACAACATACAACTTGGGAACATTTAAGATATGATTAATCACATCCAGAGGAAATGGTTGTGTTCTTAGTATTGGGGCTGTGTACTGCGTATATTGTTTTTGTATTAAGACATACAAGCGCGCACACACACACACACACACACGCACGCACACACACACACACACGCATACATATTTAGAAAAACTTTACATTTTACTTTACTTATAATCTCGATTAATCGTATCCAGAACAAAAGTTTGCCATTGCATAATATATGAATGTGTAGTGTGTATTAAATTTATAGTTTTTAAACACAAAAAAATATATATATTTCTATACATTTATTCATATTAACCAGAAATTTGTTCATTTTTATATTTTATATTTTTCTTAAATACATGCATGTGTGTATAAGTTTTCATAAAAATCTAAAATGATATACACAGAACACAGATATACTGTATACTTTGTTCAAACAAGCTTTTATGCTGGATGGGAATCATCAGGATTAATCCTAGACAGCCCTAATATATTTTTTATAGAATTTAGATTTTATTGTTATAAACATTTATACGTTTGTATCTTTTTCTTAAATGTATTGATGCCTGTATATGTATTTATAAATAAAACATTAGTGGGCAGAGTACACAAACATATTTGATTAACCCTTGACCAGACCTATTTCTATATCACAGTCGGACCTGCTTCCATACAAAGTGAAGCTGTTGTTTGGTTGTAGTATAAGGGAGCTGTGATTGGTCTAGCCTGATGTTTTGGTCTCGTGGTAAAATATACATCCTTCTTAATGGAAGGCTTTACTCACTGGTCTGTATTTACCCATCAAACCACCTTCTAAGCAGATGCAGGGCTATATCTTTCCAAATACTGTCCAGTAGTGCTGTGGTCCGGGATTGGACGGTCCCCACAAGACTCCCTGTGGCCAACATGCCCACACACTTCTACCTCTGCAGTCCAGTGTTTGTTTTGGTAATTGTGTTTGACGAGCCAAAGAGTAGACTATTTATGTGAAGTGTGCGCAGGTATTCCATTTCTCTCAGACGCTGTAATCTGATGTAATATCACACAGGTCTGACCTGTCTGTGTTACAACTATACACATATCTGAGTTAATGAATGAATAGCACCAGTAGTGCTGTAGTGTAGACAACCGATCATAAACTATATAACTTGAACATAGTTTGACACACTGTTTACTTTAAGTGAAGAAGAGTTTTATTTCTGGAGCATGTTATGCAGCCCAAGGAGATTTACAAGAGAACATCTCCAGAGATGACGAAAATTTGTTACAGCAACTAAAGCAATACTAACAAAATCCGTATACAAACAGACAGTTGTAAGAAACTGCTTCGTGCATTCTGTAATGCAGTCAAGAATGATCAGGAAACATCTACAACCCGTAAATTTGAATTCCATTTCAATTTGAATGTTCTCTCTTCGAGGACTCTTATCATCATGAGCCATCAGTTTGTATTTTCTCAACGCCTGTTGATAAAGTCCAGACGTAAAAATAACAGTCTGTACACATGTTTTATGTTAAAGATGGAAAATATGAATTATGAATGTGACAAAAGGCCACGATTTTAAAAATGTACAAACCAGAAGAATCTTCTATTAAAACTATTTATAAAAAAAAAAATCCATACTACGTATAGGTTCAGTTTATTAACATATGAACTGACATGACTTATTGATATCAAATTATTATTATACTTCATTTGGGGAAAATACACTTTAATAAATTATAATATAGTTCGAATTAAATTATATTAAGCACAATCACTTGACTATGTTTAGCAGTTTTGTATACTTAAAATACAATTCCCAGTGCATTTGACATAAAGAAGAGATAAAAACATTTGCAGTATGCTTGCATGAGATAAATGTAATGTAATATTATTCATATTTTTCACTAAGGGTAATACACAACAAATGAAGAAGAGATGGTTCTTTGTAGAACAAAACTTTCGTCTTCAAAATGGTACGCTTATGTAAAAGCATTCATATGGTCTTGGAATATCTCAATATGCATGAGGATATCTTAGTATATTAAGAATTATTAATAATAAGTTCTAATATTAATGTATGTCAATCACAAATCATGTTTTTATACATCAGCTCATCACTAAGAGTAAATCTGTTTGATTCACTGATGTTTCCGCATGGTGTGGTTGGTATAGAATTGTTTCAGTTACTGACGCAATGATTCCGTGATTACAGAGCTCGGCAGGGCTTATATTTCTGCGGTGAAGCTTCACATTTGTAATGGTTCCTAGTGGGAGATACTTTGTTCACTATCATTTTTGCTTTTGGTGTTTGTTCAGATTCTACTGCGAGCAGTCAGCAGGGAACTACAGTATAGAGTTAACCTTGAGCGGCTGCTGTTTGCTTTGTCTCATTGCCCTTACAGTGTGGTGCTGTGCTCAGTACTTCTGCCCACAGAAAAACTTCATGTCAGCTTCTTTATGGTTTGTTTTCATTGTAATGTTATCAATGTTCACTAAATTACCATGTCCCAGTCTTCCTCTTTATTTAAACAATTCGGTTTACAAAAGTGGGAAAGGATTGCGGTACGTATTTTGTGGTATCTCAAGTACAAAACTTTTGAATGAATGCTTCTGCGTTGCTGTACTTTACAATATTACATTAGGATGCTAAAAAGCCTATGGATGGACGGTATGTGTGTCACTTCCAACCAAAATAAATTTACCGGGGTCTTGTAACTGATTGAATTTCCGAAAAAGAAAAAAATTCAATAAATGAAAAGAGTCGTAATAAAAAGCTTAAACATGTAGAATTCACTTCTTCCAATATTTTCTTCTTTGGTTCAACATAAAGATAATTGGAGTACTTTGAGCCTATTGACTTCCATGTTATAAAGAATGACAAAACAAAAAGTAATTACTGCAACTAGTCACTGGGATCCTACATTTGTTTTATAAGAACAAAAAAATGTATACAGACTTTGTGTCACTTTTGATTAAAACATATTAAGAAGTCGAATCAATTTAAAAACATACTGTTTTCATACTAAAATCAATTTGTCTTGTATTTGCAGTGCGCCCCCGCTTCACACAGCCGGCCAAAATGAGAAAGCGTGTGATTGCACGGCCGGTGGGGAGTTCAGTCCGGCTCAAGTGCACCGCGAGCGGCAACCCCAGACCTGACATCATGTGGCTAAAGGACAGCAGGCCGCTGACACCAGAGGAGGTGGGCGAAGGCCGAAAAAAGAAATGGACCCTCAGTCTAAAGAACCTCACACCTGAGCACAGCGGCAAATACACCTGCCATGTGTCCAACCGCGCCGGAGAGATCAACGCCACCTATAAAGTGGAAGTCATCCGTGAGTCATTCAGCACATCTCTTTGATGTTCTCCTGAAATGCCATGCACCTTTTGATGACTTACTTATATAGCTTCGATTCTGGCAAGAAGAATGAACAAGCTTTAACAGTTTAAGAGACAGTTTAACATGATTTCTCTCATAGCTGAAATGCTGTTCATGGGAGTTTAACAGCTGTTTGGCATGGCCTCAAAGCAAAGTGTTGGGAAGAATTATCCTGCGTCATGCTTTACAAACAACCTTGATGCGCTTTACAAATGGAAACTTTGGGCTATAAACTTTGAAGTAGACATGCATGGCATATTGAACTTTATGTCAGAAGAAAAACAATAAATATGCTTCTCGAATAGTATTAACATAACGCAATTTAATGAGAGTAATTGCACAGTACACAAAATCTTTAAAAAGAGTATGTTTTGTTTTAAAGTAGAGGTTAAGTTGTCAGGATTGATAAAACATTCAACCACATCCCAACAACCCCAACTGCAGCATACTAGGATGATAAACTTGTTGTTTGTAGAGTCATGTGTGACATTGTTCTCTTAACCCAAACTATTCCTTAAAATACATTCTTGTCCCATAACTGCATTGAATACAAATTATATATATTTTTTCATTTCATTACAGAGCGCACAAATTCCAAGCCCATCTTGACTGGCACTCATCCAGTAAACACTACTGTAGACTATGGTGGCACCACCTCTTTCCAGTGCAAAGTGCGCAGTGACGTGAAGCCTGTTATCCAGTGGCTGAAAAGGGTTGAACCTGGTGACGAGAGCAAGTACAACTCTACTATTGAGGTTGGAGACCATCGCTTTGTTGTTTTACCCACCGGTGAAGTGTGGTCGCGACCAGACGGCTCCTATTTGAACAAGCTGCTTATCACCCGGGCAAAGGAGGAGGATGCTGGCATGTATATTTGCTTGGGTGCCAATACCATGGGCTATAGCTTCCGCAGTGCCTTCCTTACAGTTCTGCCTGGTCAGTGTCACTCTCTTGCGCTCTCTTATGTCAAGATTTTCAGGCATATATTATGCTTATGTTCTACTTCTCAATACTTTTCAATTTCTTTAAAACAGATCCAAAGCCGCCATTCTCTACGATCCCATCCGTGCTGCCTCCTATTCTACCATGGCCTGTCATCATCGGAATCCCTGCTGGGGTGGTCTTCATTCTGGGAACCATCCTCCTCTGGTTCTGCCAATCCAGGAAGCATTGTTCCTCAGGAGCCATAATCTCTGCCCAGACCTTACCCAACGGCCATCGGCAGCCACCAAGAGAACGAACCCTTGCCCCCACTGATAAAGACTGCATTGGCACCGCCACGTACGAGGAATACGTAGCGCAGCAACAGCAGCTGTTACTGACCCAAGCTGCTCCTAAAGTCTACCCAAAGATCTACTCAGACATTCATACACATACTCACTCACATGTGGATGGGAAAATTCACCAGCATCAACACATCCACTACCAATGTTAGCCCCTATTTGCAAGTGTTACATCTTTAACAAGAAACCAGTGCATATTTACAGTTTTGGACCCAATATGGCAGTCTGTAACCAAGAATGGGCAGCGCGGCCGATGTGGGCAGGGCTGCCTTACACAAACCTTTATTTTCAGAATCTGAAGAATAGCAAGACAATAGAGCCATGTTTTTTCAGGCTAACCAATCCCTTGTGCTAAAAACAAGCACAAAGACATTGTGAACAGTTGGATGGACGAGGGCAAGGCGAACAAACAAGCAATGATGTTTGAATCTTTAGAAATGGAAAAGCATTTCTATAAACACTGCCAACAGAAGAAAACACATTGTTCATGTAAAGAAGTAACTGAATTGTGAATGTATGGACTATTGTCATGTTTCAGTTGAATTGATTTGTCTTTTATTCAGTTACATGAACACAATATGAGCAACTTTTTAAAAAGCCCATTGACAAATTGTGTGAATGTGGCCAGGGAGATTCAATTGTTCAGCACCAAATCTCAGTGAAACGCACGTTTGAATTAAAAGCAAAATGGTTTTGCAAGTTACAGTGAATTTAGTCCAATAATGAATCTTGGATCACCACTGGTTCTGTTGAGACTGAGTTAATGCATGAGGACATATATATATATGTATGTTGTTTTTGCATAGTTTGCAGGTATGGACTGCCTTGAGATCTTTCATAATGAGACCCGATGTACAGGTTCAGTCTACGATCTAGTTTTCTGCCTTATTGTAGCTTTAATCCACTGTGGATAAAGAAAATATTCGGAATAATATGGTTATATAGTATCTAAAGATATGTTTGAAAGATTTTGGCATTTTAAGTTCTGGCAACGGGTTCCTTCCTGTTTCTCATTACCTTTGTGCTATAATTTTCAGGACCTACTCTGAATGACCCGAGGTACCGAAAGCCCATTGTTCGTCTGTGGCCTTTATTTGTGTGTGTGGGAGGGATGTTGTTTTTCATAAGGTTGACCACTATAATGAAGACTGTATAAATGCCTTTGACTGCTTCCCTTTAATACTTACAGAATAGAACTAGAGTCAGAGTTACAAAAACAAATGTTGCAGACTTAAACTCAGACGTATTGTGCATTGTCTTTGCATTGAAAGTCTGTGTTTACTGTGATGTTTAGGATAATAGGTCAGTGCTGAAAGCACTGTGGCAAGACAGGAATGCACTTGGCCTGGACATTTGTACGCTACTTCAGCATGGAGGTGTTGTTTATCCATAATCCCCAGTAATGCAAAAAAAGGAAACCTTGTCGAACTTTAGTTAGTTAATTTATTTGTAAGCAATATTTCAATGCTTTGAGTTGGGCATTATCTAGATGTTTTAAACCAAATAAAGAGTAAACATAGTATTGTTTTTCTCTTAGCTGCAGTGTAAGCTATGTAGCATATATCAAGTGTAATATTTATATGTGCTGTTGAAGAATAACACAATGGTAGGAATTAGATATCTTTGTATGGACAATCTTGTACAGTCTGATCTGTTTTTATGTCAAAAATATATGTTTGTCACTTTGAAATATTAAAATCATTTTATCATTATCATAAAATAATGACGTTTTGTTCACTGGTTATTAAAAAATGTGTTGTATCATATCAAATTACTGGTTACTTAGAAAAAATATTTTTCATATCGAAAAAAGATTCTCAATGTTCATTGAATCATATTTCTAGATGTATTACTGTAATTTCAGTGCAGTATCTGTTGTTAATGTAAAGTCATGTAAAAGAGTTAGATATAAAATCCAGCAGATATGTGAAAGACGTACAGCATGACAGGTCAAATGTGGTTATCACATAAATCATTATTTATAACTTACATTAAATTTGTGCACATTTATTGCTGCTGTATTGCTTGAAAGAAGATAACTTGTTTTCTTTGCAGAGCATCTTTTCAGTTATTTTGACCTGCTTCTTGATTTTTAATTTTCTGCAAATGAAAGCAAATTGAACAAATTTTTTTTGCTTTCTCATTTAGAATGAAAGACATATTGTTAAACATTTTTTTATCTAAATACATACACAAAAAAATATTAATTCATCCAGTTCATTCATCCACATATAAATGTTATTGATGAAATATGAAAAAGTACACTGTTTTGAACTAGAAAAAAATAATTGATAAGAAAAACAACTATTGTGAATTGAATTCTTGATTGGAGGAAGTAATGCGTGGACAACTGGAAAGAGTAACAATCTTGTTTTTAACTTCTGTAACTTACTATATGAAGTTGCTTACAAAAGGTCGTGGCGTAACCAGGAAGGTTCTTACCATCTACCACAGCACTACCGGTGTTTCACAACATTGCTTCTTCCTGGAAAAGTTCTTTATATTGAAGAAATCTTCATGTACCGACTAGTGAGCGTCTTTGAGCCTCTGAAACGCCGAGCGTTTGCAAGGCCAACACCTGGGAATACCTGGCTGTTCTTTTCAAAGAAGGAAGCCTCTGTTTGCTTTTCTCCTTTATTCAAACACTCATAATGGCCCGCCTGACAACAAAGTGGCCATCTGAAAGAGTAAAAATCAAAAACGCCCCTGAAAACAGATTGCCAGAGGTTTTCCTAAAATGTTTACCTTGCTTACAAAAAGAGAAAGATGCAGAGAACGAGAGCGAAGACAAAAAAGTGTCTGCAAGATGGGATCGGGTCCAAAGCCTTTAAAGTCGGCCACAGAACCATGACAAAAGCCGCTTAATCTCGGTGTTGTCTTTCTGCCTTTCTTTACACATCCTGCCAAGCTGCCTTAGAGGAAAGGAATCTTTCTTCAGCCCTGCTGACATCATGAAAGCCCGGGATGAAATCGGGGTCATCAAAGCCCCTCGCATACGGGACATCTGTGCAAGTTCTCAAACGTTTTCAAGCCTTACCTGTTCATCTTTATCCTTCAGACCACCTCGGAAGTTTCCACGGACATTTCATATACCTCCGAACTCTAGCCCAGATGCTTATCTGCTGAGACACAAAAAGACAGGAAATCACGCAGATCTTATTCATGTCTTTACCGTCTTGAAAGAAACCAGAGGTTTTCAAGAGAGCCTAGAGGAAGTGCTGTCATTGTGTTGGGCAGGTGTTGCAACACATTGTTTGCATTAAAAGCGAGCATCCAAGGGCATCCTCATTGGTTAACTGGTTTCCTGTAATTACTCATAGGTCGTGACCGCATGTATTGTCCCCACTTTTATTATTCACAGCTGTGTCAAGTATGATGGGACCAATGGCAGACTGTTGATCACGGAGGCTGATGTTTATGGGGGGTTTGAAAAGAGGCTGATCATACCACAGAACAAAATAAAAGACGAAAAATCAGTTGCTTTGGTCATACTAAACTAAAGCCAAACACAGAACTGTAAAAATGTTTTAACAATTGATGACCTTGAGGTTTCTGCCTAAAAAAAAAAACATTACATATTTATATTTTCTACACACATAATTATGTTTATACTTATTGAACTTCGTTAAGTTTTTAATGCAAAATATTTATTTGGTATTTTATTTCATCATGAATACGTGCATACCATGTGTTGTCAATCAGAATATGTTTTTATAGTGTGCTGGCGGTTTACTTGCATGTGTTTTCTACTGTATTTAAGGTAAATTTAAATACCTTATTTCGTTTTTTTGATATATTAATTATCGTTAACAAATGGTTTAAATATGATGACATTTTTTTTACAGTTTAATTTAAGTTCTCACTTTCTTTACACAAAAAGGAATAAAAATAAGTTTATTTGAAAACCAAAAGCATAGTAAAAATCTATAAATCTTACCTGCTTTTGGTAAACTGATTCAAGATGTTGGGCTCAGAACCATTGAGCATAAATCAATTCATTGCCATTGAACGCACAAAGACACCTTGTTTTAAAGAAAATGACCTAAATGTTCGACAATCACTCTCAATTCCAGCTCTTAAACAGTTGAATTTATCTTGCCGTGGCAGCACGACTCATTTGTACGCCCGGGGCTGTACAAAGGAAGTGTGATTTATATTTTTCTCAAGCTCCGTGACACACTGACAGCTCACCCGAGGGCTGAATTTTACTCTCGCTGGACGAGGTACAGGAAATTACCCTAAATCCCTCTGAAGCCCCAAAGTTTAAGCACATTTCACATGTACAATACTATCTGTTCACACCTCACCCCTTTTAAGGAGCTGGATTGACAAAAACAGACACACTGTTGGAAACGGCCACGCTGAGAAACTTAAGAAACACACAAGACGGTGAGTTAGCAGTCGGGCAGATCATGACAAGCTTTGTGATGATCACGGTTCTCCATTCAGAGACTGCATCACCTGCCATGTCCTGGATCTTGTATTAAATCCAGACGAGAGGGAGAGAGGAAGATAATGGGGAAGAAACAAACCTGGGGAGAACAGAAGACTGGAGAATTGTTGCGGATAAAATATTATATAAATATTACATTATAACATTTATATCATTTGGAAATCATAAAGAATAAAATAACAACAATATAAGTAACAACAGTCATTAATAATGAAGTGCATTAAGTAAATAGTATTAGAAATAAACCATGGCTTATATTTAGGGTTTGTCATTGAATTAAAAAGACAAAAGCATACAAAGATGACAATTATTAAAAGGGGAATTATTAGAAAGGCGTTTCAATTTTGCTATTTTAAGAAAAAAATACAATCAAGCCACATCCTTAGGAGATTTTTATTTTATTAATCGTACATTCTTGTACAATTCACAACATACAAATTCTGACAAATTAACCAGTAAAACAGCAAAAATTCTATTCTAGATTATTTATGGATTCTAAATTGGTCCACAAATAATTTTTTCAAAAGTTAATTATACAAAGGAAACCAACATCAGGACGAATAAGTAAAATATTGTATGTAAAATATTATATGGAGTTATTAGTAGTCCCTGTTCAAAAGCATCTTATCACATCATCACTTGTAAACCTGTATTTTTTCATATTGTTTTCAATATGTGTAAATATTAAATATTAAAAAAATAAAATATAGATTTCCAAATAATGATGTAATCATTGCCTCAACATTTGACAGTATAAATCTCCCATAGTTCATTCCACCCGGTAACATTTTGACCGCTAGGTTTGATTAAGCATGAAATATTAAGAATCATCATGTGGTTTTACGAGTTTGTGTCAAGCATTACGGGATTAGATGATGTGATTCAATGGTGTCTGACATACAGTTTCCTAATGTTATGTTGGTAATGCGTTTGTCTCTTGACAGGCATTACATCTAAAAATTCTCCTTGGTTTACTCCGGCTCAACACAAATAAATCAACATGTCTCTTCCATTCATATTCCAATCCAGCAGTGTAAAACACAATCCATATTTATTAGAATGCTGCAGTGTTTGGGCTAGAATAACACTGTAATTACAGCCTGATGTCACTGCTTTTATTCTGGCTGGTGGCTGCCATGTTGTGTGTCAGTCTGGTGATTCATTGCATATGTTCAACTCTTTGATGTGGTGCTCGTGTGTCGTGTTTGCTCACATACTGCCCTGATGATGTGATTTCTTCTGTGGGTTACCGAGTGACAGTTTCACTTCATCAGCTTCGCTTGTTAGGCATGTTTTAAAAATGGTACAGTTTCACATTTCTATCCGCACGTTTGCCATACATCAATGCACAGTTTGTACGATATGTACAACGTTGCTGCAGGAGGCTTTACTTTTGCAAAAAAGTGTGCCAACAAACAAAATGTTTACTTGATCGTGCCAGGATCTGTTTCAGATGGTGGGCTGATCTAAGGCTCAATATGAAGGATGGATCCCTAAGGTATGACACAAGGGTACATTTACATTAGTTTAGTTCAGTTTCTGGTGTTGATTTATTCATGATATTATAAAGTGTTGATGTAATATATCGATACACAGTCTTACTGTCTGATCTTACGGCTACACTGTGTTATTCCCACTCTATGTTTCACTGGTTGATCCTGACATTCGATCCCACTGGTATCCACCGTCAACCATAACTGTCTCCTGATGGCAGAATTACACATCTCCATGTCTTTTAATGCAGAATTACACATCTCCATGTCTTTTAATGAAGCGCATAATGTGTCCTCAGCATCTGTACAACACAATTAAGCTGCTGTTCAATCTTTCCACGGCTTTAACGAACTTCATACGCCAAACATATGTAACCAAGCATGCGATTACATCTGTTTCGGGATTTCGTCAAGCCAAAGTTGCCATGTGAAACCCAACCATTTCCCATGTGGTGATGTAATGAAACGCACCGTACCACCAACATGTATTCGGTAAGGCTTGAGAACGTTGATGAATGCCGGTACATGTATGGTTGTTGGTTTGCCTGTGAGAGATTGTAGATGAGATTGAGTCCAGAAGATTGAGTTAGAGAGAGGTTCCTCTGCACATGTACCTCCTAACGAGTTCCACGTGTACGCCATTGAATCTCAGATGTACCCACTATAGGGTTCTTACCCCACCTCACACGCGGCCCCTTAAGCTACCCCTACAGGTCTCTGGGTTTGAACCCTTAACCCGAAAAGAGAAATCGAATTCAATTCCGCCGTTGTGTCGTCTGGAGAACTGTTGAAGGCCTCAAACTGGGACGTTGCTCACCGGTGTGGTTTCGACCATTTTTTCGGAATTTTCTTACGCATTCCAATGAGGTGAGCCGCCTGGAAACTTAACTGCCTCCAACAACTTTTTTCCTTCTGTTGTAGTAATTGTGGGAAGTGATTATTGTAAACACACGCACGCACGCACGCACGCACACACACTCATGGTGCTCCATACGAGTGTACAGCACACATCAGGAGAAAACGGTAACCAGATGTGCTATTACCAGAGGAAACACAGACTATTAAAGGTAGAGTAAGAAGATGTGTAATATGAAGTGATGTGTAAGCGCACGGCAAATTGGGTATACGATACGATATCTTCAGTCAGTCAGCAAAAATGATCAACTTCCTGGATCTGTTAGGCATCATTTTAGTCTAGATGACTTTTTGTTTCAGACAAAAAAACTTGATTATATAATAAAAGACGATATAAGATTTAGTACTGTGTCATTGATTGAATGGTTTAAGTTTTGAATTTTAATATGAAATCCAGGCTGCCATATTTATGGAAACATCTATAAAGTATTTTTAAACAAATGTATGGCTAAAAAAAAGCCCTCAAGATCTCTGCGCTCCGCAAATGAGCTGAGACTTGTGGTGCCAGCTCAAAAGAGTAAGAAATCTCTCTCTCTCTCTCTCTCTCTCTCTCTCTCTCTCTCTCTCTCTCTCTCTCTCTGTCTCTCTCTCTCTCTGGTCTCTCTCTCTGGTCTCTCTCTCTCTCTCTCTCTCTCTCTCTCTCTCTCTCTCTCTCTCTCTCTCTCTCTCTCTCTGGTCTCTCTCTCTCTCTGGTCTCTCTCTCTCTCTCTCTCTCTCTCTCTCTGGTCTCTCTCTCTCTCTCTCTCTCTCTCTCTCTCTCTCTCTCTCTCTCTCTCTCTCTCTCTGGTCTCTCTCTCTCTCTCTCTCTCTCTGGTCTCTCTCTCTCTGGTCTCTCTCTCTCTCTGGTCTCTCTCTCTCTCTCTCTCTCTCTGGTCTCTCTCTCTCTCTCTCTCTCTCTGGTCTCTCTCTCTCTGGTCTCTCTCTCTCTCTGGTCTCTCTCTCTCTGGTCTCTCTCTCTCTCTGGTCTCTCTCTCTCTCTGGTCTCTCTCTCTGGTCTCTCTCTCTCTCTGGTCTCTCTCTCTCTCTCTCTCTCTCTCTCTCTCTCTCTCTCTCTCTCTCTCTCTCTCTCTGGTCTCTCTCTCTCTCTGGTCTCTCTCTCTCTCTCTCTCTCTCTCTCTCTCTCTCTCTGGTCTCTCTCTCTCTCTGGTCTCTCTCTCTCTCTGGTCTCTCTCTCTCTCTGGTCTCTCTCTCTCTCTCTCTCTCTCTCTCGAACGTTCTCTGCTTCAGTTCCTCGATGGTGGAATGATCTGCCTCTGGCTTCACGCTTGTCAGACTCGGTCTCTATCTTTAAAAAACTCCTAAAAACTCATCTTTTCCGGCTACACCTAACTCACTAACTCACTTCTTTTCTAACTACTCACTCTATCAAAAAAAAATAAAAATTCTTTTGTAACTTCTCTCTCTGTGTAACTTGGTAACATTGTTGCAGCACTTGTTCACCTATTGTTGTATCGGCTATTTACCGCTTCATTGTCTCCTCGACTATTGTAAGTCGCTTTGGATAAAAGCGTCTGCTAAATGACTAAATGTAAATGTAAATTGTTGTTAAAAAGTCCACCCGACCTGCAAATAATGGCAGTGTAAAAAAATGAAGACCATACACTGGTTATCTGGTCTTTAGTATCCTGCAAAGCTGGTCTTTCGCTAATGCAAATTATAAAGTTCATATGAATTCAGCAAAGTTTATAAAATAATTGAGACTTAGAAATCATCTGAAATCATGGGCTTGGACTGGTTTTGGACACATTTGAAGGAACTGAGAGCTTGATTTGCAGTTAAAACCCTGTGTGGCCGGATGTTACAGGCCAAAGATTTTGAGTATTTCAAGAAAGCAAAGAACGGACTTGTGTTCTTGTGAAGACTTGCATAGAGAACGCTTCTTTGAGGACGTTGAGATGTCCTGCAAACTTCCTCCTGGTCACATGACGCTTGGAGGATATTTATAAATTCATCATTGAATCTTTCTTAGAAAGACAATAACTTTATTACCAACATGATTTATCGTGTACAACACTGTATTATGAAAAAGATCCAATCCTCACCGGATAACGGTGATTTGTAGCGCAATTTAAGCTTAATTATAATATAGTCCATATCAGATTCCGTACTATTTTATTGTCATTTTTATAAGCGAATTTAAAGATCTCTTCCATCATTCAGGAGATATGACAGGACTTCCGTAATTGGGCTTTGTTTCCCATGCCGTCATACTTTCAGTCAATCTTCTCCTTAGATCATTATTTCACCAAATTATTTTTAAGCCAAATCAAAGGCCGACATGTTGAAGTTGTACTTGTGTGTAATTGTGTCGTCTCTCTTCTGACGGCTTATGTAACACACTAGATATGTTTTCTTTCGATCACATTGGGCCCTGGAGGTGTAAACATCTCTTCTTTCACTACACACTTTACTCTGTCACAAGATTTACCATCGCACGTGTTCATCTGCTCTCACTGTACACAGCGCTTAGATTTACGAGGATAAAATACCTGAGCCACTGGCTGGAGGCATTTGCTGGAATTAATTTAAGTGGTAATAAGATTTTAAGAGGAAGGAATAACAGTAAGACGAAAATATTTTGCTCTTATGTCCTGTTTGCTTAGAAAAGCATTGTTATTTTTACTTATATTACAGAACCCTCGTGTTTATGATTTTTAGGCAATAGAACTCTAGTTGGCTTTTTGTTTTAGACTGTAAAATTTGATTACATTATGCAAGGAAACCTAACAAACAGTACTGTGCAAAAGAAAGTACTTTCATAGGTTTAATGGTTCCAGTAAAAATATTTCATAATTATTTGTAAAAATCCAGTAAGAATTGAATTATGCGCAGAACTGTGACGAGACCTTTTACAGCACTGCAGCTTTGCAGGTAACTGTCTTGAAACATCTTGAAGACATTAACGTAGGTCTTCCAGTTTGAGATTGTAATAACAGATTGAACAGTTTACAATACCAGATCTGTGCGTGTAGTAATGGCTATTGTCACCTATCTTTTGCCTACAGAAATCTCCTTGGTTTGCAAACGCATATTCTCTAATGACACAATAGTCTAAATGACTATATCTTAATGACTGACATAAAAATATAGGGTAAAAATGTTAAAAGACTTTGCAGAGTGAAGTATGTTTGAAACATGACATCCTCCATGTTAATTTACATGAACGAGGTATAAACACATGTTCAGCTCTGAGAACTGTACTGGATGTGATTAACAGCACATGCTGCTGACACAATGTGAGTCATATTAAAATTCACACTCACAAACCAATTAAGAAAGGGCTGTGATCAATTATGACAATCCATAGAAACATTTATGGAAACAAGCACAGATGTCCATTGTTTTTCACAGAGAGAGAGAGTGTTTTAATGCATTGCACCATCACAAGAGAGTATTACAGAACGGCGCTGGGATTATTGCGTGTAAGATGGTTACATAAACAATAAGTCCAATATATGAACATATTTACAGAAACACAGAAAAAAAGGACACATTTATTTATAAAGGAATTCATTTTTTTACATATGATGAGCTTTTAGCCCTGATGTTATGGTGGGGGTCTGAGAGGGGACACAGAGGGGTATTTGTAAGCTGAGGGCAGTTTGAGAAGTGGCGTCTCCCATGGCGACTCTCTGCGGTAGGCCATATTATGGGATGGACTCATCAAGGGGTCCCATAGACCACTTGAGAATTCCCTGCTTCAAGAGATATACGACTCATGTTACTCCGGGTGTCCATGCTAAGCTAGAGTGGATTTCCAACAAACAGACAGTGGAGACATTCTTCAGAAGATGAAATACCTGACAGTGGCACTGAATCCTGCTGAATGTCTCTGACTGGATGCTCCGAGAGGTACTGAACCTAGATGGAGAAGACCAATCGTTACAGAACCAAGTATATGACATAACATCATTGTAAAATGAGTGTCTGTCTATTTACTTTTCAAGATAATTCTTACACATATTGTCATGAATTACTTAATATCTAGTTTTTACAAACCTGTAAACATATCTCTGTTTGGTTAAACACAGAGAAAGATATTTCGAAGAATGCACCTCCCCACTGAATTCTACAGTAGGATAAATGGCAATGCTATTCAAAAAAGGCACCAAAACGTTTTGTTATCCTACAATCTTCAAAATATCTATATTGTGAAAAAAAATTGTGTTCATCCGAACAAATGATTATGCAGTAATTTTTACTACTATGGCAGTCATTGAGATACAAGAATGGTTTAGTCTCAAGCATTTTTCAAATATCTTTCTCTGTGTTCATTAGAACAAAGCAATTTACATAGATTGGGAACAACTCAAAGTTAAGTCAATGATGAGACAATTTCTATTATTTGTGTAAGGTCCCTGTTAGCTTCCCAAATCAGTGCAAAAGTAATCTTGATGTGTTAAGACAGATTTTAAGACATTTGTTTTGTTTTTGAGTATGCGTCATTCAAATAATTTGAAATGTATATCCAGGCTTTATCCATGCTGTAGTACTGACCTTTTTGTCCATCAGGCTGGGAGTTTATGAGGCTTATTCTACTCGATGTGCGAGCCTGGATTGAGAAAAACAGTGTTAAAGCTCAGAAAAAGCAGTAGAACACCAGGTAATTTCTACGTGACAAGGAAAAGAATACTTTGTGAGAGAGCCCTCTGGTGTTGATCTCTATGCCTTCAGTTCTGAGAAAACATTACAGCCAACAAATGAAATCTCGTGTGATTAAGAAACAACAAGACAATAGATAGAATTTCCCATGTTATGTATTTTAAAGAATCCTCACAGATTGATGTGTATGTTCTCTGTTACAGAAGAGTAGCTGTAAACAGAACATTTCTCAGAAATAGTCTCATAGAAAGCCAAACTTACAAGCTGGAGTTGGATAGTGTCTGTGACTTTGACAGCAGAGAAGAAAAGGGAATCTCTGTAACCGAGGAAGCTGAAATAAACAGAGCAGACATTCTTTAAGATTGACTGGAATACATTAACATGTAAGCCATACAGTCTGTGCTAATATATATGTTTTAATCCTCGTTATAAAAAATGACAATTAAATCAGACCTGTTGAACTCAAATGAGTTCCTGAATGGAGATTGACCTGTGACGTCTGCCTTGAACTGAAAAAAAAGGCAAAAGTTGCATTACTTAAGTAACTGCAGGGAAACTCTATCTCTTCTTTAAGGAGAAAGCATCTGAATTCACTACATAATCTAGAGATGTATGCAGTAATACCTCTGATGTTGAAGAGTCTTTTCTAACTTTGAAATGTAGGCGTTCTGTTCTGTTATTTTTCTGTTAAGCATAGTGAAATGTATAGATCTATATATTGTAATGCATAATTGAGTATACTATTCACGTTATATCACTGTAGTGACTACACCAGCTATTGGTCATTCTTACTTGGACATTTTCTGCATTTCCTGCTGCATATTCAGTCCAGCCTCCTTCATTCGCTCGATCTTTAGTGTTTGGATAAAATAAGTCATTGAATCAGTGAAATGCAAAATCATGTCTTATGCTTCTGTAAAGCTTTTATTTTTTAAGTATGATACATAAAAGTGAAATGTGCATCACCTTCTGCTGATAGTGGGTGAGTAATCTTTTCTGATGTCTTGCCTGGAATTGTAAGACCTACACAGAGTAGAATATTTCTGTGATGAGATGAGCAGTTTTTAGAGCATCCAGGCATTCCAGTAACAGTTACGAGTTTAATGCTACATTTTTAGATTAGATTAGGTAAAGGTCTGAAAAAAGCTTTACCCAGGGGGAAACTTTAGCCTGGTGTTTAGCGGTTTTGACTCCTAACCCTAGGGTTGTGTTCAAGTCCCGGGCCGGCAATACCATGACTTAGGTGCCCTTTAGCAAGGCACTGAACCTCTTGTGTGTGTGTTCACTACTGTGTGTGTGTGTTCACTACTCTGTGTGTGTGTGTGTGTGTGTGTGTGTGTGTGTGTGTGTGTTAGTGTGTGTGCGCGCGTGTGTTCACTACTGTGTGTGTGTGTGTGTGTGTTCACTACTGTGTGTGTGTGTGTGTTTACTTTGGATGGGTTAAATGCAGAGCACCAATTGGGTATGGGTCACAATATTTGGCTGTATGTCACGTCACTTTCCCTTAATGTAAGACTTTTTTGTACCGACACAAAAAAGTCTATAGGTACTTCTCTGCTAAATTCTTGGTCTTTAAAAATCTTTGATTGTGTTCTGCAGGCTAAAAGAAAGTCAAGTGTGTGGTTGAATGATGAATGCATATGTATATGCTTATAAATGGGTTATGAAGGGAAAGACACAGCAGAAAGCTTAAATAAACCCAGAAAATGTTTCACCCTGAGTTAAAACAGATCAGGGGTTTTGGACTGAATACCAGCAGTTTTTCTTAGAGTTTGCGTGTTAAATTTCCCAGTGCGCCACATTGGTGAAAAATGTTACGAATCAGCCCCTTAATAAGTTATTCTAGTGATGTGGGGTTCAGGTTTCTGCCATTCGGC
>CM065667.1:2776668-2811668 GCA_033220385.1 Triplophysa yarkandensis | reverse complement strand
TGGAAGCACACACTACAGATGATATGAGCACAGTGTGTGTGTGTGTGTGTGTGTGTGTGTGTGTGTGTGTGTGTGTGTGTGTAGCACCTCTCTGGAAGCACACACTACAGATGATATGAGCACAGTGTGTGTGTGTGTGTGTGTGTGTGTGTGTGTGTGTGTGTGTGTGTGTGTGTGTAGCACCTCTCTGGAAGCACACACTACAGATGATATGAGCACAGTGTGTGTGTGTGTGTGTGTGTGTGTGTGTGTGTGTGTGTGTGTGTGTGTAGCACCTCTCTGGAAGCACACACTACAGATGATATGAGCACAGTGTGTGTGTGTGTGTGTGTGTGTGTGTGTGTGTGTGTGTGTGTGTAGCACCTCTCTGGAAGCACACACTACAGATGATATGAGCACAGTGTGTGTGTGTGTGTGTGTGTGTGTGTGTGTGTGTGTAGCACCTCTCTGGAAGCACACACTACAGATGATATGAGCACAGTGTGTGTGTGTGTGTGTGTAGCACCTCTCTGGAAGCACACACTACAGATGATATGAGCACAGTGTGTGTGTGTGTGTGTGTGTGTGTGTGTGTGTGTGTGTGTGTGTGTGTGTGTGTGTGTAGCACCTCTCTGGAAGCACACACTACAGATGATATGAGCACAGTGTGTGTGTGTGTGTGTGTGTGTGTGTAGCACCTCTCTGGAAGCACACACTACAGATGATATGAGCACAGTGTGTGTGTGTGTGTAGCACCTCTCTGGAAGCACACACTACAGATGATATGAGCACAGTGTGTGTGTGTGTGTGTGTGTGTGTGTAGCACCTCTCTGGAAGCACACACTACAGATGATATGAGCACAGTGTGTGTGTGTGTGTGTGTGTGTGTGTAGCACCTCTCTGGAAGCACACACTACAGATGATATGAGCACAGTGTGTGTGTGTGTGTGTGTGTGTGTGTGTGTGTGTAGCACCTCTCTGGAAGCACACACTACAGATGATATGAGCACAGTTTGTGACAGCCAGCTGAAGTTCAGCTCGTGCTGACCGGAAGCAGGAGTTACAGCAGATCCAGTGAGACATTCTTCAGATCTCTGAACAGGTCCTGAGGAAAACTTCTGTAATGTTTATGAAAACTTCATTATTAATTATTAATAAACTCTAACTATACCTCATCAATCTGGGTCTGTAGTTTCTGCACGGCAGATTCGCTAGTTAGCATAACAAGTTCATGACGTCATATCCTCACATAAGTACAGCGAAACGTGACGTCACCGTGACGAAATCAGGGGTCTATATTTAAAGTAATTTCATTTTGTTATAGAAACATGTCATATACAGCCTCATATTATTCTTATATTCATATTATAATTATTTTTATGTACATTTAAAAACAGCTAATTAATTTATTTATGTATTTTATATTTGTAGTTTATTTATTGTTTTATCTAAAGTAAAGTATTTACAGTTTATTTATTGTTTTAATTAAATTATAGTATTTACAGTTTATTTATTGTTTTATTAAAGTAAAGTATTTACAGTTTATTTATTGTTTTAATTAAATTATAGTATTTACAGTTTATTTATTGTTTTATTAAAGTAAAGTATTTACAGTTTATTTATTGTTTTAATTAAATTATAGTATTTACAGTTTATTTATTGTTTTAATTAAATTATAGTATTTACAGTTTCTTTATTGTTTTAATTAAATTATAGTATTTACAGTTTATTTATTGTTTTAATTAAATTATAGTATTTACAGTTTATTTACTGTTTTAATTAATTTATAGTATTTACAGTTTATTTATTGTTTTATCTAAAGTAAAATGTTTATAGTTTATTTATTGTTTTATTTAAAGTAAAGTATTTACAGTTTATTTATTGTTTTATTAAAGTAAAGTATTTACAGTTTATTTATTGTTTTAATTAAATTATAGTATTTACAGTTTATTTACTGTTTTAATTAATTTATAGTATTTACAGTTTATTTATTGTTTTAATTAAATTATAGTATTTACAGTTTATTTATTGTTTTATCTAAAGTAAAGTGTTTATAGTTTATTTATTGTTTTATTTAAAGTAAAGTATTTACAGTTTATTTATTGTTTTATCTGAAGTATAGAATTTATAGTTTATTTATTGTTTTAATTAAATTATAGTATTTACAGTTTATTTATTGTTTTATTTAAAGTATAGTGTTTATAGTTAATTTATTGTTTTAATTAAATTATAGTATTTACAGTTTATTTATTGTTTTATCTAAAGTAAAGTGTTTATAGTTTATTTATTGTTTTATTTAAAGTACAGTATTTACAGTTTATTTATTGTTTTAATTAAATTAAAGTATTTACAGTTTATTTATTGTTTTATCTAAAGTAAAGTATTTACAGTTTATTTATTGTTTTATTTAAAGAAAAGTATTTACAGTTTATTTATTGTTTTATTTAAAGTAAAGTATTTACAGTTTATTTATTGTTTTATTTAAAGTATAGTATTTACAGTTTATTTATTGTTTTAATTAAATTATAGTATTTACAGTTTATTTATTGTTTTATCTAAAGTAAAGTATTTATAGTTTATTTTTTTTTTTTTATTAAAGTAAAGTATTTACAGTTTATTTATTGTTTTAATTAAATTATAGTATTTACAGTTTATTTATTGTTTTAAATAAATTATAGTATTTACAGTTTATTTATTGTTTTAATTAAATTATAGTATTTACAGTTTATTTATTGTTTTAATTAAATTATAGTATTTACAGTTTATTTATTGTTTTAATTAAATTATAGTATTTACAGTTTATTTATTGTTTTATCTAAAGTAAAGTATTTACAGTTTATTTATTGTTTTATTTAAAGTATAGTATTTATAGTTTATTTATTGTTTTATTAAAGTAAAGTGTTTATAGTTTATTTGTTGATTTATTTAAAGTATAGTATTTACAGTTTATTTATTGTTTTATTTAAAGTATAGTATTTATAGTTTATTTATTGTTTTATCTGAAGTATAGATTTTATAGTTTATTTATTGTTTTATTTAAAGTATAGCATTTACAGTGTATTTATTGTTTTAATTAAATTATAGTATTTACAGTTTATTTACTGTTTTAATTCATTTATAGTATTTTCAGTTTATTTATTGTTTTATCTAAAGTAAAGTGTTTATAGTTTATTTATTGTTTTATTTAAAGTATAGTATTTACAGTTTATTTATTGTTTTAATTAAATTATAGTATTTACAGTTTATTTATTGTTTTATCTAAAGTAAAGTATTTACAGTTTATTTATTGTTTTATTTAAAGTAAAGTATTTACAGTTTATTTATTGTTTTATTTAAAGTAAAGTATTTACAGTTTATTTATTGTTTTATTTAAAGTATAGTATTTACAGTTTATTTATTGTTTTAATTAAATTATAGTATTTACAGTTTATTTATTGTTTTATCTAAAGTAAAGTATTTATAGTTTATTTATTGTTTTATTAAAGTAAAGTATTTACAGTTTATTTATTGTTTTAATTAAATTATAGTATTTACAGTTTATTTATTGTTTTATCTAAAGTAAAGTATTTACAGTTTATTTATTGTTTTATTTAAAGTATAGTATTTACAGTTTATTTATTGTTTTATCTAAAGTAAAGTGTTTATAGTTTATTTGTTGTTTTATTTAAAGTATAGTATTTACAGTTTATTTATTGTTTTATTTAAAGTATAGTATTTACAGTTTATTTATTGTTTTATCTGAAGTATAGATTTTATAGTTTATTTATTGTTTTATTTAAAGTATAGTATTTACAGTTTATTTATTGTTTTATTTAAAGTATAGTATTTACAGTTTATTTATTGTTTTAATTAAATTATAGTATTTACAGTTTATTTACTGTTTTAATTCATTTATAGTATTTACAGTTTATTTATTGTTTTAAATAAATTATAGTATTTACAGTTTATTTATTGTTTTAATTCAATTATAGTATTTACAATTTATTTATTGTTTTATCTAAAGTAAAGTGTTTATAGTTTATTTGTTGTTTTATTTAAAGTATAGTATTTACAGTTTATTTATTGTTTTATTTAAAGTATAGTATTTATAGTTTATTTATTGTTTTATCTGAAGTATAGATTTTATAGTTTATTTATTGTTTTAGTTAAATTATAGTATTTACAGATTATTTATTGTTTTATTTAAAGTATAGTGTTTATAGTTTATTTATTGTTTTAATTAAATTATAGTATTTACAGTTTATTTATTATTTTATTTAAAGTATAGTGTTTATTGTTTATTTATTATTTTAATTAAATTATAGTACTTACAGTTTATTTATTGTTTTATCTAAAGTAAAGTGTTTATAGTTTATTTATTGTTTTATTTAAAGTATAGTATGTACAGTTTATTTATTGTTTTATTTAAAGTATAGTATTTATAGTTTATTTATTGTTTTAATTAAATTATAGTATTTACAGTTTATTTATTGTTTTATCTAAAGTAAAGTGTTTATAGTTTATTTATTGTTTTAATTAAATTATAGTATTTACAGTTTATTTATTGTTTTATCTAAAGTATAGAATTTATAGTTTATTTATTGTTTTAATTAAAGTAAAGTATTTACAGTTTATTTATTGTTTTATTTAAAGTAAAGTGTTTATAGTTTATTTATTGTTTTAATTAAATTATAGTATTTACAGTTTATTTATTGTTTTATCTAAAGTAAAGTGTTTTTAGTTTATTTATTGTTTTATTTAAAGTATAGTATTTACAGTTTATTTATTGTTTTATTTAAAGTAAAGTGTTTATAGTTTATTTATTGTTTTAATTAAATTATAGTATTTACAGTTTATTTATTGTTTTATCTAAAGTATAGAATTTATAGTTTATTTATTGTTTTAATTAAAGTAAAGTATTTACAGTTTATTTATTGTTTTAATTAAATTATAGTATTTACAGTTTATTTATTGTTTTAATTAAATTATAGTATTTACAGTTTATTTATTGTTTAATCTAAAGTAAAGTGTTTATAGTTTATTTATTGTTTTATTAAAGTAAAGTATTTACAGTTTATTTATTGTTTTATCTAAAGTAAAGTGTTTATAGTTTATTTATTGTTTTATTTAAAGTATAGTATTTACAGTTTATTTATTGTTTTATTTAAATTATAGTATTTACAGTTTATTTATTGTTTTATCTAAAGTAAAGTGTTTATAGTTTATTTATTGTTTTATTTAAAGTATAGTATTTATAGTTTATTTATTGTTTTATTTAAAGTATAGTATTTACAGTTTATTTATTGTTTTATTTAAAGTATAGTATTTATAGTTTATTTATTGTTTTATTTAAAGTATAGTATTTACAGTTTATTTATTGTTTTATTTAAAGTATAGTATTTATAGTTTATCTATTGTTTTATTTAAAGTATAGTATTTACAGTTTATTTATTGTTTTATTTAAAGTATAGTATTTATAGTTTATTTATTGTTTTATCTGAAGTATAGAATTTATATTTTATTTATTGTTTTAATTAAATTTTAGTATTTACAGTTTATTTATTGTTTTAATTAAAGTATAGTGTTTATAGTTTATTTATTGTTTTAATTAAATTATAGTATTTACAGTTTATTCATTGTTTTATTTAAAGTATAGTGTTTATAGTTTATTTATTGTTTTAATTAAATTATAGTATTTACAGTTTATTTATTGTTTTTTTAAAATTATAGTATTTACAGTTTATTTATTGTTTTAAATAAATTATAGTATTTACAGTTTATTTATTGTTTTAATTCAATTATAGTATTTACAGTTTATTTATTGTTTTAATTAAATTATAGTATTTACAGTTTATTTATTGTTTTAATTAAATTATAGTATTTACAGTTTATTTATTGTTTTATCTAAAGTAAAGTATTTACAGTTTATTTATTGTTTTATTTAAAGTATAGTATTTACAGTTTATTTATTGTTTTATCTAAAGTAAAGTGTTTATAGTTTATTTGTTGTTTTATTTAAAGTATAGTATTTACAGTTTATTTATTGTTTTATTTAAAGTATAGTATTTATAGTTTATTTATTGTTTTATCTGAAGTATAGATTTTATAGTTTATTTATTGTTTTAGTTAAATTATAGTATTTACAGATTATTTATTGTTTTATTTAAAGTATAGTGTTTATAGTTTATTTATTGTTTTAATTAAATTATAGTATTTACAGTTTATTTATTGTTTTATTTAAAGTATAGTGTTTATAGTTAATTTATTGTTTTAATTAAATTATAGTATTTACAGTTTATTTATTGTTTTATCTAAAGTAAAGTGTTTATAGTTTATTTATTGTTTTATTTAAAGTATAGTATTTACAGTTTATTTATTATTTTAATTAAATTATAGTATTTACAGTTTATTTATTGTTTTATCTAAAGTAAAGTATTTACAGTTTATTTATTGTTTTATTTAAAGTAAAGTGTTTATAGTTTATTTATTGTTTTATGAAAGTAAAGTATTTACAGTTTATTTATTGTTTTAATTAAATTATAGTATTTACAGTTTATTTATTGTTTTAAATAAATTATAGTATTTACAGTTTATCTATTGTTTTAATTCAATTATAGTATTTACAGTTTATTTATTGTTTTAATTAAATTATAGTATTTACAGTTTATTTATTGTTTTAATTAAATTATAGTATTTACAGTTTATTTATTGTTTTATCTAAAGTAAAGTATTTACAGTTTATTTATTGTTTTATTTAAAGTATAGTATTTACAGTTTATTTATTGTTTTATCTAAAGTAAAGTGTTTATAGTTTATTTATTGTTTTATTTAAAGTATAGTATTTACAGTTTATTTATTGTTTTATTTAAATTATAGTATTTACAGTTTATTTATTGTTTTATCTAAAGTAAAGTGTTTATAGTTTATTTATTGTTTTATTTAAAGTATAGTATTTATAGTTTATTTATTGTTTTATTTAAAGTATAGTATTTACAGTTTATTTATTGTTTTATTTAAAGTATAGTATTTATAGTTTATTTATTGTTTTATTTAAAGTATAGTATTTACAGTTTATTTATTGTTTTATTTAAAGTATAGTATTTATAGTTTATCTATTGTTTTATTTAAAGTATAGTATTTACAGTTTATTTATTGTTTTATTTAAAGTATAGTATTTATAGTTTATTTATTGTTTTATCTGAAGTATAGAATTTATATTTTATTTATTGTTTTAATTAAATTTTAGTATTTACAGTTTATTTATTGTTTTAATTAAAGTATAGTGTTTATAGTTTATTTATTGTTTTAATTAAATTATAGTATTTACAGTTTATTCATTGTTTTATTTAAAGTATAGTGTTTATAGTTTATTTATTGTTTTAATTAAATTATAGTATTTACAGTTTATTTATTGTTTTTTTTAAATTATAGTATTTACAGTTTATTTATTGTTTTAAATAAATTATAGTATTTACAGTTTATTTATTGTTTTAATTCAATTATAGTATTTACAGTTTATTTATTGTTTTAATTAAATTATAGTATTTACAGTTTATTTATTGTTTTAATTAAATTATAGTATTTACAGTTTATTTATTGTTTTATCTAAAGTAAAGTATTTACAGTTTATTTATTGTTTTATTTAAAGTATAGTATTTACAGTTTATTTATTGTTTTATCTAAAGTAAAGTGTTTATAGTTTATTTGTTGTTTTATTTAAAGTATAGTATTTACAGTTTATTTATTGTTTTATTTAAAGTATAGTATTTATAGTTTATTTATTGTTTTATCTGAAGTATAGATTTTATAGTTTATTTATTGTTTTAGTTAAATTATAGTATTTACAGATTATTTATTGTTTTATTTAAAGTATAGTGTTTATAGTTTATTTATTGTTTTAATTAAATTATAGTATTTACAGTTTATTTATTGTTTTATTTAAAGTATAGTGTTTATAGTTAATTTATTGTTTTAATTAAATTATAGTATTTACAGTTTATTTATTGTTTTATCTAAAGTAAAGTGTTTATAGTTTATTTATTGTTTTATTTAAAGTATAGTATTTACAGTTTATTTATTATTTTAATTAAATTATAGTATTTACAGTTTATTTATTGTTTTATCTAAAGTAAAGTATTTACAGTTTATTTATTGTTTTATTTAAAGTAAAGTGTTTATAGTTTATTTATTGTTTTATGAAAGTAAAGTATTTACAGTTTATTTATTGTTTTAATTAAATTATAGTATTTACAGTTTATTTATTGTTTTAAATAAATTATAGTATTTACAGTTTATCTATTGTTTTAATTCAATTATAGTATTTACAGTTTATTTATTGTTTTAATTAAATTATAGTATTTACAGTTTATTTATTGTTTTAATTAAATTATAGTATTTACAGTTTATTTATTGTTTTATCTAAAGTAAAGTATTTACAGTTTATTTATTGTTTTATTTAAAGTATAGTATTTACAGTTTATTTATTGTTTTATCTAAAGTAAAGTGTTTATAGTTTATTTATTGTTTTATTTAAAGTATAGTATTTACAGTTTATTTATTGTTTTATTTAAAGTATTTACAGTTTATTTGTTGTTTTATTTAAAGTAAAGTGTTTATAGTTTATTTATTGTTTTATTTAAAGTAAAGTATTTACAGTTTATTTGTTGTTTTATTTAAAGTAAAGTGTTTATAGTTTATTTATTGTTTTAGTTAAATTATAGTATTTACATATTATTTATTGTTTTATTTAAAGTATAGTGTTTATAGTTTATTTATTGTTTTATCTGAAGTATAGATTTTATAGTTTATTTATTGTTTTAGTTAAATTATAGTATTTACAGATTATTTATTGTTTTATTTAAAGTATAGTGTTTATAGTTTATTTATTGTTTTAATTAAATTATAGTATTTACAGTTTATTTATTGTTTTATTTAAAGTATAGTGTTTATAGTTTATTTATTGTTTTAATTAAATTATAGTATTTACAGTTTATTTATTGTTTTATCTAAAATAAAGTGTTTATAGTTTATTTATTGTTTTATTTAAAGTATAGTATTTACAGTTTATTTATTATTTTATCTAAAGTATAGAATTTATAGTTTATTTATTGTTTTAATTAAAGTAAAGTATTTACAGTTTATTTATTGTTTTAATTAAATTATAGTATTTACAGTTTATTTATTGTTTTAAATAAATTATAGTATTTACAGTTTATCTATTGTTTTAATTCAATTATAGTATTTACAGTTTATTTATTGTTTTAATTAAATTATAGTATTTACAGTTTATTTATTATTTTAATTAAATTATAGTATTTACAGTTTATTTATTGTTTTATCTAAAGTAAAGTATTTACAGTTTATTTATTGTTTTATTTAAAGTAAAGTGTTTATAGTTTATTTATTGTTTTATGAAAGTAAAGTATTTACAGTTTATTTATTGTTTTAATTAAATTATAGTATTTACAGTTTATTTATTGTTTTAAATAAATTATAGTATTTACAGTTTATCTATTGTTTTAATTCAATTATAGTATTTACAGTTTATTTATTGTTTTAATTAAATTATAGTATTTACAGTTTATTTATTGTTTTAATTAAATTATAGTATTTACAGTTTATTTATTGTTTTATCTAAAGTAAAGTATTTACAGTTTATTTATTGTTTTATTTAAAGTATAGTATTTACAGTTTATTTATTGTTTTATCTAAAGTAAAGTGTTTATAGTTTATTTATTGTTTTATTTAAAGTATAGTATTTACAGTTTATTTATTGTTTTATTTAAAGTATTTACAGTTTATTTGTTGTTTTATTTAAAGTAAAGTGTTTATAGTTTATTTATTGTTTTATTTAAAGTAAAGTATTTACAGTTTATTTGTTGTTTTATTTAAAGTAAAGTGTTTATAGTTTATTTATTGTTTTAGTTAAATTATAGTATTTACATATTATTTATTGTTTTATTTAAAGTATAGTGTTTATAGTTTATTTATTGTTTTATCTGAAGTATAGATTTTATAGTTTATTTATTGTTTTAGTTAAATTATAGTATTTACAGATTATTTATTGTTTTATTTAAAGTATAGTGTTTATAGTTTATTTATTGTTTTAATTAAATTATAGTATTTACAGTTTATTTATTGTTTTATTTAAAGTATAGTGTTTATAGTTTATTTATTGTTTTAATTAAATTATAGTATTTACAGTTTATTTATTGTTTTATCTAAAATAAAGTGTTTATAGTTTATTTATTGTTTTATTTAAAGTATAGTATTTACAGTATTTTTATTATTTTATCTAAAGTATAGAATTTATAGTTTATTTATTGTTTTAATTAAAGTAAAGTATTTACAGTTTATTTATTGTTTTACTTAAATTATAGTATTTACAGTTTATTTATTGTTTTAATTAAATTATAGTATTTACAGTTTATTTATTGTTTTAATTGCAGTATAGTGTTTATAGTTTATTTATTGTTTTAATTAAATTATAGTATTTACAGTTTATTTATTGTTTTAATTAAATTATAGTTGTTACAGTTTATTTATTGTTTTAATTAAATTATAGTATTTACAGTTTATTTATTGTTTTATATAAATTATAGTATTTATAGTTTATTTATTGTTTTGATTACAGTATAGTATTTACAGTTTATTTATTGTTTTAATTAAATTATAGTATTTACAGTTTATTTATTGTTTTAAGTAAATTATAGCATTAACAGTTTATTTATTGTTTTATTAAAGTAAAGTATTTACAGTTTATTTATTGTTTTATTAAAGTATAGTATTTACAGTTTATTTATTGTTTTATTTAAAGTAAAGTATTTACAGTTTATTTATTGTTTTAATTAAATTATAGTATTTACAGTTTATTTATTGTTTTAATTAAATTATAGTATTTATAGTTTATTTATTGTTTTAATTAAAGTATAGTATTTATAGTTTATATATTGTTTTAATTAAAGTATAGTATTTACAGTTTATTTGTTGTTTTAAATCAATTATAGTATTTACAGTTTATTTATTGTTTTATTTAAAGTATAGTATTAACAGTTTATTTATTGTTTTAATTAAATTATAGTATTTACAGTTTATTTATTGTTTCATTTAAATTATAGTATTTATAGTTTATTTATTGTTTTAATTACAGTATAGTATTTACAGTTTATTTATTGTTATAATTAAAGTATAATATTTATTGTTAATTTATAATTTTAAATCAATTATAGTATTTATAGTTTATTTATTTTTTTATCTAAAGTAAAGTATTTACAGTTTATTTATTGTTTTATTTAAATTATAGTATTTACAGTTTATTTATTGTTTTATTAAAGTAAAGTATTTACAGTTGATTTATTGTTTTTTTTAATTATAGTATTTATCGTTTATTTATTGTTTTATTTAAATTATAGTATTTATAGTTTATTTCTTGTTTTTATTTAAAGTATAGAATTTATAGTTTATTTATTGTTTTTATTTAAAGAATAATGTTTATTTATTGTTTTATTTAAAGTAAAGTGTTTATAGTTTATTTATTGTTTTATTTAAATTATAGTATTTACAGTTTATCTATTGTTTTATTAAAGTAAAGTATTTACAGTTGATTTATTGTTTTTTTTAATTATAGTATTTATAGTTTATTTATTGTTTTATTTAAATTATAGTATTTATAGTTTATTTCTTGTTTTATTTAAATTATAGTATTTACAGTTTATTTATTGTTTTAATTAAATTATAGTATTTACAGTTTATTTATTGTTTTAATTGCAGTATAGTGTTTATAGTTTATTTATTGTTTTAATTAAATTATAGTATTTACAGTTTATTTATTGTTTTAAGTAAATTATAGCATTAACAGTTTATTTATTGTTTTATTAAAGTAAAGTATTTACAGTTTATTTATTATTTTATTAAAGTATAGTATTTACAGTTTATTTATTGTTTTATTTAAAGTAAAGTATTTACAGTTTATTTATTGTTTTAATTAAATTATAGTATTTAAAGTTTATTTATTGTTTTAATTAAATTATAGTATTTATAGTTTATTTATTGTTTTAATTAAAGTATAGTATTTACAGTTTATTTATTGTTTTAATTAAATTATAGTATTTACAGTTTATTTATTGTTTTAATTAAATTATAGTATTTACAGTTTATTTATTGTTTTAATTAAATTATAGAATTTACAGTTTATTTATTGTTTTATATAAATTATAGTATTTATAGTTTATTTATTGTTTTAATTACAGTATAGTATTTACAGTTTATTTATTGTTTTAATTAAATTATAGTATTTACAGTTTATTTATTGTTTTAAGTAAATTATAGCATTAACAGTTTATTTATTGTTTTATTAAAGTAAAGTATTTACAGTTTATTTATTATTTTATTAAAGTATAGTATTTACAGTTTATTTATTGTTTTATTTAAAGTAAAGTATTTACAGTTTATTTATTGTTTTAATTAAATTATAGTATTTAAAGTTTATTTATTGTTTTAATTAAATTATAGTATTTATAGTTTATTTATTGTTTTAATTAAAGTATAGTATTTATAGTTTATTTATTGTTTTAATTAAAGTAAAGTATTTACAGTTTATTTGTTGTTTTAAATCAATTATAGTATTTATAGTTTATTTATTGTTTTATTTAAAGTATAGTATTAACAGTTTATTTATTGTTTTAATTGCAGTATAGTGTTTATAGTTTATTTATTGTTTTAATTAAATTATAGTATTTACAGTTTATTTATTGTTTTAATTAAATTATAGTTGTTACAGTTTATTTATTGTTTTAATTAAATTATAGTATTTACAGTTTATTTATTGTTTTATATAAATTATAGTATTTATAGTTTATTTATTGTTTTATTTAAAGTATAGTATTAACAGTTTATTTATTGTTTTAATTAAATTATAGTATTTACAGTTTATTTATTGTTTCATTTAAATTATAGTATTTATAGTTTATTTATTGTTTTAATTACAGTATAGTATTTACAGTTTATTTAATTTTATAATTAAAGTATAATATTTATTGTTAATTTATAATTTTAAATCAATTATAGTATTTATAGTTTATTTATTGTTTTATCTAAAGTAAAGTATTTACAGTTTATTTATTGTTTTATTTAAATTATAGTATTTACAGTTTATTTATTGTTTTATTAAAGTAAAGTATTTACAGTTGATTTATTGTTTTTTTTTAATTATAGTATTTATAGTTTATTTATTGTTTTATTTAAATTATAGTATTTATAGTTTATTTATTGTTTTTATTTAAAGTATAGAATTTATAGTTTATTTATTGTTTTTATTTAAAGAATAATGTTTATTTATTGTTTTATTTAAAGTAAAGTGTTTATAGTTAATTTATTGTTTTAATTACAGTATAGTGTTTATAGTTTATTTATTGTTTTATTTAAAGTAAAGTGTTTATAGTTTATTTATTGTTTTAATTAGAGTATAGTGTTTATAGTTTATTTATTGTTTTATTTAAAGTAAAGTGTTTATAGTTTATGTATTGTTTTATTTAAAGTATAGTATTTATAGTTTATTTATTGTTTTAATTTCAGTATAATGTTTATAGTTTATTTATTGTTTTAATTAAAGTATAGTGTTTATAGTTTATTAATTGTTTTATTTAAAGTAGAATATTTATATTGTATTTATTGTTTTAATTAAATTATAGTTTTTATAGTTTATTTAATGTTTTTATTTAAGTATAGTATTTATAGTTTAGTTATTGTTTTTATTTAAAGTATAGTATTTATAGTTTATTTATTGTTTCATTTAAAGTAAAGTGTTTATAGTTTATTTATTGTTTTAATTACAGTATAGTTTTTATAGTTTATTTAATGTTTTAATTACAGTATAGTGCTTATAGTTTATTTATTGTTTTTATTTAAAGTATAGTGTTTATTTATTGTTTTATTTAAAGTAAAGTGTTTATTGTTTATTTATTGTTTTAATTACAGTATAGTGTTTATAGTTTATTTATTGTTTTTATTTAAAGTATAGTATTTATAGTTTATTCATTTTTTTTAATTACAGTACAGTGTTTATAGTTTATTTATTGTTTTAATTAAAGTATAGTATTTATAGTTTATTTATTGTTCAAATTAAAGTATAGTATTTAGAGTTTATTCATTTTTTTTAATTACAGTATAGTGTTTATAGTTTATTTATTGTTTTAATTAAAGTATAGTATTTAGAGTTTATTTATTGTTTTTATTTAAAGTATAGTGTTTATTTATTGTTTTTATTTAAAGTATAGTATTTATAGTTTATTTATTGTTCAAATTAAAGTATAGTATTTAGAGTTTATTCATTTTTTTTAATTACAGTATAGTGTTTATAGTTTATTTATTGTTTTAATTAAAGTATAGTATTTATAGTTTATTTATTGTTCAAATTAAAGTATAGTATTTAGAGTTTATTTATTGTTTTTATTTAAAGTATAGTGTTTATTTATTGTTTTTATTTAAAGTATAGTATTTATAGTTTATTTATTGTTCAAATTAAAGTATAGTATTTAGAGTTTATTCATTTTTTTTAATTACAGTATAGTGTTTATAGTTTATTTATTGTTTTAATTAAAGTATAGTATTTATAGTTTATTTATTGTTCAAATTAAAGTATAGTATTTATAGTTTATTTATTGTTCAAATTAAAGTATAGTATTTAGAGTTTATTTATTGTTTTTATTTAAAGTATAGTGTTTATTTATTGTTTTTATTTAAGTAAAGTATTTATAGTTTATTTATTGTTTTATTTAAGTATGGTGTTTATCCAGTTAGTAGTGAACACACACACACTCTGAGCTGGGGGTTCTGGGAACCGGTGACCTTGTTATCACAAGTTGGAATCACTTCCCATTAGGCCACTAGTTTATTTTGCCTATAATATTTAGCTCTGTTTTTATTTGTATATAATTTTTTTATCTTTAACCATAGCAGTTCCTTGTAGGAATAAAAGAAATGACAAATGAAACCAAAAATCTTCTCATTCGTTGTTTTTACCTTACAGTTTTACTACATTACAAAGTAATAAATCTACTATACCAAGAAGCTTGCAAACACTTTCTGGCATTTATTTTTTGATGATTTTTTGATGACATTGTAGTAAGAAAAAAAAGGCTGTCGGCTTGTGAAGCATGAACATTTGAAGACCTGTGACGCAAAAGATTTTTTGAGAAAGTATCACGAGAATCAAGACATAATTTTGGTATTTAAAATAATTTATTTGTACCAGTCAATGTAAAGAAACCTTAGATGAGATCATTTAGACACTTGCTGAACATTCCACAGAATTCCTTTAAAGACGTCTTCTAATTTTATAAAGCTAAACCAACTTCTTTTCGATGAGAAAGTCTTTGAGGCTTTTCATTTGCCAGAACCCAACCGAGAGAAGTATTGATGTCTGAATAATAGCCCACCACAAAACGTTTCCATTCGTCTCTTCACTCATTTGGCGGAACGTCTCCTCACGTTCCTGGTTGCAGCAAAGTAAACAGATACAAATTACACATAATGACTCTGGATGAGAATATCATGGAAAACACGGACAGATGAAACTGGGTCTGGTTCTTGTTCTGATTTTGGGCCAGAAATGTATACGGTAAGATCTGGTTGTCAGGCACTTCCTACTGCTTGTGTTTGCTTACCCTCTGGAAATCTTGCTGCCTGCTAATGTACCACATCTGGTCAATGAGATGTTGCAAGTTATACTCCATTAACCTCATTGTGTCTTTTGCCTTGGCAGCATTTGGATCGAGGGTGTGCTCGCCCAACCGGACATGGAAGTGCACTCTCTGCATATGAGACATGTTGTGAGTATATTCAAGTGTGACACCAATGAAAGAGTTATTTTGAAGATAGAAAGTTTGGATGTTTTTACACAAAGCTGTCATATACGTTGAGCAATTGTAAAATACAGTGCATGAGCCATTGAATGCATTTTTACAGACCAATATAAAGGTAACAAAAGGACTCATTTGAAAATGTCTTTTTCAGATTCAGAATTGAATCTTTTATCTCACCAGCCGGTCTCCGGCGAACACAGAGAACCTGGTGGAGTTGGATTGCACGCACAAGAAATGCTGACCCGATGAAGGAGAAGTGAAGGTGAACTTTCCTTGTCTCCCAAAGCGTTTCAACAAGATCACCTGCATGATACAGAACAAATACGAGAAGTTAACCCAGGGCTTATACTTTTATATTTGAATGCATACTGTTGAGTACAGCGAGGGACTTCTTCAAACCTCATGCTGTGGGTCTCTCACACTGACCGTCAAACCCAGGTGCTGATTACTGGCCTTTTGTTCATCCCAATACTCCAGTAGAAAAATCCCTGATGGGTAAAGCAACTCATAAACTCACTGCAATAGTTTTGACATGACAGTGTTTATTTGTGTGCAGTAAGAACAATACAAGTTTTTCTTACTATATACGTTTTCGTTAACAGATGCATTTTATGATTGATCATCTTGCTATCAGTTGGGAAATGCATAATAATGCATTGCGATAAATTGGAGACTCTTAAAAATGGCCCACAATATTATTGAAACATTGAGTTGTTTCGCCTACACTATAATATATGATCATGTTTGTTAATACAATTTTTTTAACAATAAGCGTTTTTATCTGGGCACTATTTATCTTTTGATATACAGCATGGCCATATACAAGTATATAATACCGGTCTATATATTGGTATATGTGTACAAAAGAGAGAGCTAAAAAAAAATTGGTGCAATGACTATTAATATATTCAAAAGTTGAGTTGATGTGTAGTGTCAAATACTTTATGTCCAATAAAGCATAACATTATTAGTATGCTAATAGTACTTGTCATCATTGGCTGGCAATAGCACAAGTCATGTTGACTGACCTGTCACTAATGTGTCCTCTGGAATCTCTTCAAGAATACACTTTTCCTCCTGCTCTCCCAAATCAAAATACATTGCTGGAGTCAAAATGAAAAAGTAAGTCAAAAGCAAACCCGTGAGCCTCACGTTCATTGCTGTAACCCAATTCATTGTACCGGTCAAGAAGCTACAAAAACAAGTGTAAAGCTATATGTGAACAGTTCAGTGTGAGAAATGCCCAGCTGCTGGCACAGCGTAAAGCCATGTTTAGATGTGGCATGTTGAAAAAGATAAGAAAATAGATCACTTATTACATGCCATGTTAAGAGTATTATTCATGTGAAATGATAAAAATAGTTCGGAACAAATATTCATATACTCACTTGTAAGTTGTTCTAAATCTGTATAAATGTCTTTGTTTCGTTAAACCCAAAGGAATATATTGAGAAGATTTGGAAGAACATTTCTGAGGCAACATTTACTACAATATCAGACAAAAACGGTCCTAAAATGTCCCTTTGGTCACAGATATTTATACATTAGATACCAATATGTTTATTTGTTGTATACAAATATGTTAAAATAATTTATAAAGACATCCTAATTTTGTGCTTAATCATGTTCAAACGTTTAAACTGGTTTTACACATATATTCGTGAGGATATTTTATTTACATTGGTATATACAGTTTGCCATTGAATGTACAGATTTGATCCACTGATACAAACTTCTTTGACAAGAACAACATATTTATTTACAAAAGATGATCTGTTTAGCTTGATAATGCCACCAGTGTTTCTTCAGAGAGCGACTCCTTGAACATTGCATGAGGTCAGTCTATAAAGTTACAGCAAATTCTTCTTAAGCTCCTGCTTTTAAAGCAAATATTTCCAATTATATTTTTACACTTTTTATACAAACGTAATGATACCACCTTACTGTTTATGACTGCTTTGGGTAAATCAGTGTTTTTTATGGCGATGTTTAATCTACATTACAGACACCACAAGTGACCCCACAGATACGGGTACTCCAGTGAACTCTGTCGCTAGGAGTGACACAGATAAGGAGCTGTATGGGTATAATTGATGTTCAAACACAGTTGTCAGGAATACAGGGTTTTCCTTCCTCTAGAGGTGGGCAGACAGCCCCATTGTTTGCAGGATGCATGTGAATATAACGAGTTCTGTGTTTCACCCCCTTCTCACCGCACTGACCCTTGCAAAGACCCCAGGGTGACCAAACAGACACCTCACAGTCCAGGGGGGTATCTGTAGGGAGAGCCAAAATAGTTTCCGTACAACAAATAAGTTATCAATCACAATTAAAATCACAATAAATGAATCATTCTAAACCTGTAATACTCTCTATTTTGAGTTGCAAAAAAAGATGGATTGAACCTAATGTCCCGCCAGCAGGGCCATTACAAAATTGATGGCCTCTTTTTACAAAATTGATGGCCTCTTTTTACAAAATTGATGGCCTTCAGAACATTGTTTCCTATGAACATATTATAAATCAAATGTGCCCTGAATTATATATCCCTAGCCGAGTTTCCATTACAGATTAGCGCAAAAATCTTAGAATCATTGAGAAATCATTGAGAAATGACAGCGTTTCCATGTTCTGCGACTGAAATCGATTTTTCTCTTCTCTCAATAAGTCATTTTTGACAATTTTTTCTTTTCACAGTGATAGCCCCCTACTTTGAGGGCGCGTTAAAAGTAATCAAGTCCAACCACCATATTTCCATCGCATTAAAAAAAACCTCTTCAACACTTAGGAGTGTGAAATATATGGTTTTTGCCAAAATAATTAGCTTTGTCAGTTTGCACAATTTGAAGAGAAATAGAAATGCAGCTGATGAAAACATTGAAAGCAAGAAAAACTTGTCAATGTTGGGAAAAAAAGAAATGTAGACTATGGTTGGTCATATAAGTACCTTCAAATATTGTAATGAAATTTAATTAACTTGAAAGAAAAGTCCTAAAAAATGAAGATATTTTAATTTAAAGTGTTTTTTTCTTTGAATATCTCGTAATTCTAGCTGTTCCTCAAAATGACCCAGACAAGAGTTCTTGGTCTAGCTCTTCCAGAATTTTTGACCTTGTAAAATCGTGATGCGTATCACAGATTGGAGCGAGTAGAAAAACAGAAAGATGGAAAAGAGTCGCTGCTACACAATTTACTTCCATGACAAACACATCCTTAGTGCTGAGTGGCAGAAAACCTTTAAACGGGTTGGCGCCCGTTATCTTGTTTGCAGTTTGTTGTTGTGGTTACCATAGGGATGGATAAACCTCTCTGAAAGCCGGTGATTTAATCATCTAAACTTCTCTCTATGGATTTGTTTTGTTTCCTCAAGGACTGAATGCATGCATGTTCAGGTCAAAAGCAAATGTATTATTCCCTGTTTGATGCAACAGAGGACTTTTGCAGATAAGTTGACTCAATGCCAGAGCGTTACATAATCATATAAAACTCATATTGTAAAGAAGTTCCAAAGCTTACTTATGAGAGACCCGTCAATTTGATTCCCACTTAGAATCTGATTGGATTGGGTTGGATGAATAGGTAAGTTGAAGATCTGGTTGTTCTTGATCTTGGTTAGGAGGACCTTGGCTATTGGAGGGAGATGCTTTAGTCTGGGATAGTAGAAGGAGTTTGCAGGGTGGCTTGGGAAAGAGGAGGTTATCTGTGGGGTAAAAAACAGACGTTTTTAAAATTCGTGACATGCATTTTCAAGGTTTGTCCTTATTTGAGCCGATTTTTGGATTGAAACCTAACTTTTTAGGAAGTTAAGGGCATCTGTCAAATGGCCAGTAAGCTACATAAAGACCAACCTTTTCAAACTAGAATAGCTTGACCATACTAAAGGACCAACCAAACCAGCAAACCATCTTCAATTAAGGTGTTTTGTTTTTAATGGATTACCAAAGAATAATAAACGTAGAAAAGGTTCGCTGTGTTTAGACATTACCTGTGTGATCTTGTCTTGAGGAAGAGTCTCAAAATTTGGTGAGGAGAAGGTGAAACCACTGTCTGTGCCGGCATCATAGGGATAAAGATCTAGGCTTATGTTCTCCATCCAGTGATCCCCTTCACACAAGTTCAGACTGTCTATTCCAACAAACCAGTCTGGACTTGGCACAATGCGCACGATGAATGATAGCTAAAAAAATAAAACACGATTAGGAGTGTTTTTAATTTAAATCTGCTTTTGGCAGTTTTCATTTCAAGAATTTTATTATTCACAATGCTTCTCAATATTCCACAAGGAATGACTAAGAGGCAAATGAAGTGCTTGTAAGATTGACTGTTTGAGATTTCTTTGGCACAGTAAGATTTGAGATGAAAACCATTCACAGTTTGGGATCAAGATTGGGACTATTTTTGAGAGCCATATGACATGACATGGATCACACTGGACAACAGGATCATGACTTTTTGCTATGGAGGATTCATATTGTCATCTGTCTTGTCATATTGCAGATCACAGTGTTACTTACCAAAGAGTGTCTTGCGTAAACCTCAAATTCTGTGGTTGCCTGGTTAGTACCTCCAACAACAGGCGCTGTTGAAAAGAGACCATAGACGCTCTGGATCCTCTCCCCGGCGGCTTCAACCTCTTTTATAAGAGTCCAGGCTTCCCCTCTCTCAGAAAACTCTCTCACCCCGTTACTGGCATACTCGCTCCTTTGCCAGATGTGATAGTCTGAGCTGTGTGTTACTCCTACAAGAAGTATGATCACGTGATATGAACTTCTTTGGAATTTACAAGCTGTAACACCCCACTTGTAAGGATATGGGGCATCAACATTTTGTAGGTTTATAATACATTTCCCATGCCCAGTTTGCGTCTCAGAGTAACTGAGAACAAAAGATGCCCTCGAAGATTGAACTTGTACCCTGCATTAACCACTCACCAAATATAGGGGACCACTGAGCAGGCGGCCTGTACAGAGGGTAGTGCTTAGGGAAGGCGGTCTGACTCCACCTGCCAGTGAATGTCAGTCTGTACCGGGCCGTTGATGGCGCCGTGCACACACGGTCCACATCCACCGGCATCGCAGGGACTCCACGCAGCAGAGCCAGCATCAAGGTGACACAACGTAGCCAGCAGTTTGTTGATGTAATCTTTTCCATTTTCGTTTCTATGGGAATCATGAAAAATGTTATCGTGGGAGACATGCGTGTTCCTGCCACCACCCAGGTCGGAACGCTTTACACCACTCCTAAATGTCAGTAATAAAATGGATTAGCATTAGGAAGATTGTCTACAAGCGAACAAATGTCTGCATGCAATTTGTTGTGTCATACAATGACTAATGTGGAAAGACTGTATCAGAACATCCAAAGATCCCTAACAGCGTTTTCAGGGTTGTTATATTTGTTGAAATTGGCTGTCTAAGGAAAATCCCCTTATTACTTGACTTTCCTTAACTATTATAAAGTTAATGATAAGGTCATATCTAAAAATGTGTACTTTTCTCCACTTTTGTTTATAAACGCAACACAAAAACGGCCTGACATACGTTTTTAGCTGTTTTTTATTATCACAATCATACAAATCAATCAAACACAAACCATGACAGGATAAGTAAAGCCCTTACCGGGTTTGCAGAGACAGATGGGCTATCTGCAGAAGACTTGAGTGGAGGTCACCTGTCCCCGGGCGTCCAGAGAAAGACTGCGAGATAGCCGAGCGTTTTGCAGCTATTTATTGGTTTCCACCAGTCTCAGCCGTCTAACGATATCAATAACCTCCTGACCCCTCCCAGATGTAGTGCCGAGCACTCCTCATTACAAGCCAGCGTGGGATTTCCTCTTGGGTGTCTGCGAATGCATCACAGTTTGAATCAAGATCCCCTCCCAAACAGATTTCCACGAAGGGAACGACACTGTAAAGCTCTGCAGGTTTCCACACACAGATTGTAGAAACAGACTTGGCTGGTAGCGCCCGGTAAGCCGAGAGCAAAGCGATTCCGCCCGCAGCCAGTAATTGCTTCAACATGCTCACGTTTTACCTCTCACCCTTCTCAAATTCTCCCCGGCTTCTTGACACTTTAGTTGCTGAATGTTGTTGTGATGTAGTTGTCCGAGAGCTTGCGTTAATCGTTTCTAATATTCTTATGTTGTTCATTTGTGGTTTTGATCCATCAGGGTTGTAGTATATAATGTGTTTGACATATGTTTTATGTCTGAAACTAGTTTATGTCATCTGTCTCTCATTGTTCATTTGATCTGGGAATGTTCAAGGAGTGGTTGCAACTGAAAAAATGTTTAAGTAGTCGTGTAAGTGTGTTAAAGCGAGCATGACTGCAAGAATGGATTAACAGGAATGTTAATAAATGTATACAGCACACATGCGTTACCATAGTGAAGGTGCCACTTTAGTGGTGAATGATCATTGGAGCAAATGTAGACACAACAGCACAACGTCTTGAATTCAACCGAACAGATGATGACTTCAAACTCAATTAAGTGTCTCCAGAAAGATGGGCCACATGCATCAGACCTTCACCTGGGACTGAGATGGGTGACATTAAGATCGTTGACATGGTGTCTACACCAGATGTAACACGTGAAACGGCTTGTTCTAATGGGATTGTTGCACCACGCTGCTTCAATTGTGGAACATTTTAAATTGATAATGAGCAGTATCCACAACACAAATCTCTTTGTTGTGAGTGAGGCGTTTGTAAAAACTAGTAAAATCTGCCTGCTTGTATAAACAGTTCTACTTTTTCCTGGACTATCCTGTTTCAATGCCGACCTCCAATGCCAACGTGTACTCGCTAGATGATCGTCATCTGCAGTCTGTGCGTTGTGTTAAAGTGACACTTTTTCGCCTGTGCCTGGAGACTTCATCACTAGTATTTTGCTGTCTGTTTGGTGTGTCCCAGATGTGTTAACATGTGGAGTGATGGTGCATGATGGGACTGGGTGGGTAGGGAACCAGGTTATTGACGTGACAACCTCATGAGGACGAGAACATCTGATTTCTGGAATGGTACAAATATAAACAGAGGATAACATTGACATTGAAAGAACACAATTGAAATGTAACATATCTCTAAATTCGAAGATTTAACATTCTTGGAATAACTGGGATAATGTCAAAGTTCTAATGCTATTGCAGTTTCAGAAAGTTAAGCCCTGACAATGAATGCACAAATGTTTCTACTGATTTATCACTACTTTAATGATGAAAGTTAATAACTAAGCGTGTTCATTTTCTAAAGTCATGAAAGTTAAATACCTCTCACTGTACATTAAATCATTCTAGATCATGAGAGATGTTTGTGCATCTTATTTTTGTATGGTGAAGCTAACATGTAGAGATACCAACAGTAGGCCTGGGATCTAACAGGAGATTTTTTGTGTTCTGGAGAAGTAAAACAAGTTCTTACGTGTTTGGAATGACACGAGAGTCTACAAAAATGAGTTATTTCTATCAACTATTTCTCTCAGTATACAGTTCATTCTAATTGATTCTTGAATTAGTACTGTAAAAGTACTGTGAAGTTAAAGCTTCTAGCTGGCAGGAATATAGGTAAATTCACCTCAAAAGTTGAATGACTGAAAAATGAAACTTTTCTGTTATTCTCATTCACATCTCCCTGTGTGACCGTCTACTCCTAGACCGGAGGTATAAAGAGTCTGGCTTACTGAGCCCTTCCTAAAGACAGATTTACTTTCCAGTTCCACAAAGCCTTTCCTGATTTTTGACATGACTTTTTAGAGGTTTTAATAGGGAAAAATGTCCCGGGTTATTCAGTAATAAACAGAATGTGGAATATTATCATAGTCCTGTTTTATGAGGATGTAATACATGAAAAAAAACTTGCATCATAATTATGCAAATTTTTATGTATGACATCCTCATAAAACAGGAATATAACAATATTGCACATTGTATTTAAATTTGTTATTCAGGTATCAATGTAACGGGTCAATGAAATTGAAAACAACTTTCAGTTGGAATGTCTAGAGTTTATTTCTTGTTTTAAGATAAGCCAGTTCTTGTATTTCCATATTTGGTGAATTGTCCTGTGAAACTATAGTCTTAAAAGAACATTTTGATTCAGAACATTAATTATGAATTAAATATTTGATATAACTGCTCGATCAATGTCCGGTGGGTTATAGATTAGGTTATGTTTCACAGAATATTATTTATTATGTAAATAATTTATTATATGTAGTATGATAACAGTAAATCGTAGACTCTTGCAGGCTTTGCATGGACTGGATCACATACGAGTGTCCGGTTCTTCTCGGGAGCAGAGGATGAAAGCCGTGATAATCCTTGAAATGGGAATCAACCCTTACCTTAACTTCTGTTCTGTGTGATTTGTTGCTAGAATAATTTCTAAGAGTTTCTTTTAAAACAACTAGTGAATGTTAACCTTGTGTTATGTAACAACCTTTAATACAGATGTGGAAATAGTTATAACATTCATATTTGCCAGAAAAAAACAGTATAAGAGCTAACATAATAAATCAAACCGTGTTTATAACCCAATTTTATTTATGTACGGTGGAACTAGACATTATTCAGAGGAAAAGATTTGTTTTCACTCAAAATCCAAAATGGGCAAGCCTGAATACAAGATTTAGGTCGATTATGAAGGTATATTCCCTTTTCAAATATTCACTTCACATGAAATGCTCTTCTGAATAAAACAATGTTCGTGTCATATTTATAACTTTATTACATAACATTACGCTCTTCAAAGTTTGACCGTATTTTAAAGATATTTTTGGTGAACCAATATTAAAAATGTGTACATATCCAATAGTAAATATCACTGAAATGTACATATATTATTTAAGTATAAAGAAATACCTATTTAATGAACAATTTATAATTTTGGGCGGAATCTGTTAGAAATATTTGAGTTGCTGTGATTTACCTAAATATTTAATATTTACATTCCTTAATGTAAAACCCTTGTTTGGTGATTCAACTGTTCACAATTGTATTGTTTGAACCCTTATCTGTACATTAATGCCATTAAATCTTCAAATAACACTTTATTAGATGCTTTGTGTCTTTCCTTATTTCTGTAAAACGCTCGCATTCAGTTCCTGACTCTTTAAGACACGCCTCCAAGTGTGCTCTGATTGGTCACAAGGTCTAGTCGACTGTTATTGGTCAACTAAGCTGTCAGTTACTGCATCACCACCAGTGATGAGACGACATCATGTGACTCACAGTGACTCCTGTAACGGCTCTCTGATGACACGTCACAGAAGAATTAGATCTCTACAATCCTGGCGTTGCAGATCATGTTTTGTAGGTTTCTCCTGTGTCAGGAATGCTGCCATTAAATCTGTGGTATCTTGTCTTGTCACTTTAACATTGTGTGTGCACGGGAAGCTTCTGTCACCGAGACAAATTCCCTGTGTGTGTTAACACACCTGGCAATAAACTTGATCCTGAATATGATTCTAAAAGATGACTTTAATTTGAGGACATTCATATGCATTGAGGAAGAAAACAGAAGTTTAACCAAAGCGTAATGTGAAGGTTTTTTCTGTTGTTCAAATACTGTGTATGCTCCTGATTTTCTGTGCCAAAAATTCCAACAACCGTCTGTGATTTTACAGACCCTCGGTGGAAATAGAATCACACATCAGCTCAGTGTAACTGGAAAGGTGGAACAATGCCCGGGGGTTTCTTAAGTTCAGTGTATCTTTCCAACTAAGCCATTTAATAGAGCTTGTGGTGTGCTTTGGGTATTTTTGTGTTATTAAAGACTTCTTCTTTTCTGTCTTTAAGGGGTCATTTAACAAAAACTGCTTTTTGGTGTTTTAAGTTGTCCATAACGCTTATGAAATAGCTCAAATTGAAGTATCAGACACAATAGCTATTCCATGTAAAAGCGATGGATCACCCGCCAACATGTTTACGTAGGTAAAGGCGTAACCTTTAACATCTTGTAGTGTTGTGGACGTTACCGACGACATGTCCAGGACGATGTGTACTCGGTTACACTTAGTCTGGGCTTCTAAAGAGGAAAATGGCTTTACATGACTGCAAGTTGAATATTTAAAAAAAACTTTCCCAAGCCTTTGGCTGGATAGGAGAGTGTATTATTCATAAATATTGGAAATAAGTCATGCGTTTAACTCGTTTTTAACAAATGAGTCGCGTTGAACTTGAGAACTCAATATACTAAAGTATTTACAATACTCAGACTCTGTAAGATCTTTTAATTGTTATAGAGAATGCTATGCGGATTGTTTGGTATGTTTGTCATATGCTTGTGTTATTAGTGTGTTGTTGTTACATGTTGTTTTGTAAAAGCTGATACAGAAACACGTGCGCGTGTAAAGACAACATAAGTTGCCATTATTAGTAATCTTTCCCATATCGATGAAGTCGCTGGTAATGTTGATGTAACGTCTGATCTTTAACATTCATACAGAGATTGAAACGGAGATACTGATACCATGTCATCTCCTCTGGTCTGTCAGTATCTTCAAGGCTGATGTTACAAATATAATAAAGGTTTAAACATTTCCGTTTCACGCTTGCAGTATTCGGCGAATCACAACACACTAGTAAACTGACCAATCAGAGTACACCTAGCTTTTCCCAGTGATGAGCTTTATAAACGGACGTATGTACAAGAGGAGATATAAATGAACAGTAGGTATAAACGAATACGTTCTTTGAGCTTAAAACTATAGGTTTTAGCACTGTCATGTGACCCCTTTAAATATGATTTCATTTACCCGAACAATGTCATGGTTTATAATTTAATTTCTTGAATAGTGTTTTAGTTTCAAAATGGTCACAAACATTTGAACGTATAGTGGTTCAATTAAAGGAAGTGCTTTGGTAAGGTCAAGATTTCAGTATATGTCGGAATTGTACCCAAAATCCAGTTTATATATTTTTATTACAATCAGCAGTTACAAGCGGTAAAGTGATCGTAAACTCATGCACTGGTCTGGAACTACAGTAGGAAGAATAAATCCACACATCAGACATTATTAAATGCTTGCATACCTGATATGAATTTCTGTCCTGTCATCGAATCCGATTGAGCTATTCCTGCCACTGTTGTGAGGCCTTGTCCAGACTCTTTCTGAATGTTAACTCCTCGTGAAAATGAGAAATACATTCATATTTCATGCTATACATACTGAAATCCGTTCACATTTTATGTACTTACAAACACATGCGTTTTATTATTGGTATCTTTAAAATCTGCTAAATTAGATTTTTGATACAGATGAATTGTGCAGAAGTGTACAGTATTTGATTCTACTAAAGTGGAACTCTTAAAATGTTGAATATCTTGCTTTAAAAACAGATTCTACTTTAAAATAATCACACAATGGTCATCAAAAGTTCCAATAAAATACATTTTAGGCTTAATATTAAGAAATGTAAATTGGGAACAAGTAATACTACATACATTTATAATTACATGTTTATATCTGTAAAACTTGCAATATATTGCTTTTTCACTAGGGAAGTCCTGTGATCAGTAGAACACAACTTTGACTTGAACAAATTGTCTGTAAGACAAATGGAATTTCCTCCAGCTTGACCTCTATCCCCTGAAGAGGGTGAATATGTGGGTAAAAAATCCTGTTCCTCAAATACATTCACCTCGTCATGATGCAAAACACAAGTGATCTGGCACTGGCCAGGCTGGTAGCATCTTCAAAATTCCAGCGAGAATTCCAAGATGCTCATAAGAAAGGTTAACACAGTTGAGTTGTGTTGACTTCAGCCAAGACTTAATACAACCGCAAGTCATGAGGAATTAAATCCAACACGGAAAGTTAAGTTGTGGGACAGGCCTTCATGAGTCACATTCAGAAAAACACGTCCACATGTTTCCAAATGTGTATCGAAGAGAAATAAACAATGAAGTTTTTAACTGTCGTCATGAGTTGGGGATCTCTAATCTGCAATAGATGGACTGTTGAAAACAAATACTTGAGACCCTCGTTGGACCTATAAAGTCTTGTGTGAATGTTTGTATTTACGCCAGGAATTTCTTAAGAGCCGCTTGGGGAAAATATTGGACATCCTCTGATGGATACTAAGTCAACATAGCATGTGAATTTATCTCTTTGTTATTCCTCTGTATGCACTTATAATTTTAAACAGTTGTGGGTTCCAGATGTTGGTTTTCGGAGTGTTTGACAGTATGCCATTGATTTAATAAAATGTGTTTTTGCAACAATGAAAGCAGACTGCAATAGAAGAACACATACAGACTATATCTGTTTTAGATTTGTCCCTATTTTAATCTCACAGCTGGTTTTGATCGTCCCTGCGGACGAAGTGTATCGTTTGGAAATGTGCTGCATCACACCTAGGGTACCTTAAATTCGGACTTTTTCATACTTTGTCTTGAAGTACCCTCATACTTGTGAAGATTAGTTTTAAGGAATGAATTCACTCCACCTCTCCCTTTTGGAGCCCTACGGAGGCTGTCAGAGCACAAAATATGTCATTATGTTTTAGCATCTTTGCCAAAGGTGGTTCGGTATTTATGTCATGTGTTCTGTAGAGCTCTTATTCCTTTAGTGCTTCTGTAGAAGAGCATGGTCAATTCAGAGACCAGAAGACCAGAGAGCTTATTATCAAAGCTCTTATAACAAGACAGTTAGGCATATTTTAATATTTTATTTCTGTAAACACAATCTCTAAAATAGTGTGCATTATATCCTTAAAGCATTAAAGAGTCCTTAAAGAGTTTTTTTTCTTCCCAAAAGCGTTTTTGGGTTATTCTTTAGTCCTACACTACATCAACGGTGGCCCAAAATGACTTGGACACAAATGTTTAATTAAATATCCATACACTAATAAAACGACTCAAGGGTGAGCAAATTAGGACCACATTTGTATTATTTTTGAGTGAACTTGAACTAAAGCTAAAGGGAGACAAATAAAAAGTAGATCATTTACAAAATAGGCAATATCAAAAATTTCTCTGTAACATTCAAGACAGAAAATTGGCATTAGCAGCTCAATCAATAGATTTAAGTGACAACCAAAACCAAATCAGAGCTGATTCTTGTGATTATAGATCCTCACATGTATCACCCAATCACTCCAATTGGCCAAATCTTGTGACTCATGTCTCATGTGTAATCTTACAAACATATTGTAGAAAAAGGTTTAAGATGTTTAAGAAAGTTCAGGAGGAACAAACTGAAAGCTGACCAGACGTGTAAAGAGACATACATGTCCATAAGATCAGTTTGTGATGTGCAGAACACACAGTCTGTAACTTTTCTACGGAAAACATTCAAGAAACTTTAATGGGGTCAAGAAAAAGTCATTCAAAACCAGCTCCCAAAAACTGAAGACAAACAATTACATGTGTGTTTGCCCAGCCAAACGGGGCTAATGTCCAAAATATGTCCGGCTCAATAAAAGGGCCTTTTAAAATGTATGCTTGTGTAAGCTATTTATTCTTATTTACTAGATGTTTTTATTTCACAGAAATGCCGATCTGTAAGTGATCAACATCACTAGCTCTAATTATTCTTTAATAACTGAAAATGTTTTTCCTAACACAGTAATAAATGTCAGATGTTTAAATGGGCCGCTGGTTTTCCAGGGTAGAAAAACGAAATCATACGACTGTCTGATATTATATTTCCATTCAGACCACTTGAACGGTCATACCAGTTAAGAATTCAATATCATCATTACATACAGATGAAGAATCGTACTGCTCAGATGAGTAAGACATGTCATGTTTTGACACGTGACATGTTTGTGGTTGGAGCTCGTAATCCTTTGCTTGAGTTGGTGTCATCGGTTTGTTTAGTTTTCTGGCTGTCAATGTGTCTGCTAAACTCGGAAACTTATCCCGTTTCTTTGGCTTTCACTAAAGTCAGCCACATGTGTCTCAGCCACTGTTGCTCTTACTTGGAAAAGGTCTGTTAGATGAGCGGTTTTAAGCACATCTGTGACTGACAAACTCAAGCTTTTTCAGCAGATCGTGGAGTTCAATCGGGATATTTAATAATACAGCCATACGTCTCCAGACATTATTTCTAGTAGGTTTTTATTAAATGTATTTTATTACATATTAAAACAGATTTTTCCAAAAGGTTCTTGCAGCCAAAGCATTGAAAATAAAGGTTCTTCACAATTACATATATCTACGGTTGTTACTTGGCTCAATAGATAAAGAACCAGTTTCCCTATAGTTTCCCTATAGTTTCCCTATAGTTTCCCTATAGGCATTACTGTAAAGAACCTTGTAAGTACCTTTATTTTTGAATGGATACCTGCTTTACTCATTAAATCTGAGATTTTTCACACCTGACATTGACTAAAGTCTTAAAAAACACATACTAGACATTGAAGTGTTGTAACTAGATATGATTTATGTGTTTTAACGGGTGATGGTTAAAGTAAACCCTTTCCAAAGACATTGTAGTCTCAAAGTACAGCCCATTTTACCTTCAAATCAGACGCATTATAAATGTTTAAGCTTTTGGAAAGAAAGCGTCTGCTAAATGACTAAATGTAAATGTAAATGGAAAGTGTAAAATGAAGATCCAATCGTTTAAATTGTGCAACACTCATTCAGTTTTTGAAGGGGTCTCCACTTGTACTATTGGGGTCGTACCGGCCGAAGGAAATAACCCACCGGTAAACTTAAACCAAAAACCCTTCAATCGGAATAGTTTTAAAATGTTCAAATATACTGCTTGCTGAAATGCCATGCAATTAATAGAAAACACCTTTACACTTATACTGCCATCTAATGGAAGACAGTTTAATTCATAGACATGAATTTGAAATTGAAACAAACTCAATATTTATTTCTTTTTTTTGTGCAGAACATGACAAAAAAATGTATCCGCTGTGTGTATTAAGTGCCCACTAACAAATCCTTATAATATTCTGGCCTTGGGTCCATCAGTCAGATTTCTTGGTATTACAATGACCCATATTTATACCCAACGTTTTCATTAGAATATATATTGAATGCTTGAATTAAGGCATTGGAAGAAGTCATCTGAACACCAAATGTATAAAACCCCTCTATAAATATTGCGTTTCTGCGTGGGGTGGTTAAATTTGATGCTGGGATCGAAGCAGGACAGATATAACTGTGTATGAAGCATATTATATGTACATGACATGAGTGGGTGGCTTCTGTTTGTCATTACAGGAGTACTGATCTCACTCAAACTCACACAAATGTAATCACTACAAACAGTGCTTTAATATTGTGCGATGCATTTCATGTAGACACAGCCTAATAAAGATATATCTCGTTGATTGTCAGATAGACCTACAGATACTGTACATATGACGACTCCCTCTTTTAGTACATAAAGAATATAAAGAGGTTTACAGAACATAAAAACCTCTACCACATTTTCACAGAAAATCCAGAATTGTCATATAATTGTCTTTAAATTATGGCAAATCTACCATATTTACCTATTTTTTAAAAAACATCTACTGTAAGGCACACATTAAACACATGCACACACACACAAACAAATCATCAATGCTCTCTTATTATTAAAAGAGAGTGAATGAAACCTTTAAGCATTAAAATGTGCATTTCCCTGATCTATATCATTCATTGTTAACTTTTACGTCAGCTTTGTAAAGAAAAGTTGTAGGATCGTAGTGTTATTTGTTTGTTCCCTGATCAGCTACTAAAGATGTTTCTCACCTCTATACGGCACAATGTACTGTATTTTATAAAGCATTTTTTCCTATTCCTTTTTTAGAGTTGTTTTACTCTTTCCGCTGCATTAAATTACATTCAAGCATTAATGGAAATGTCCTTTTTTAAACTGAATTTTTACACTGCAATTTATTCATTGTCATGAAGAACTCTGCATCTGATGTTGCTTTCATGAGACGAAGAATAAATAAATTTGCTCTCTTTGTCTCTCTGCACTTTAAAATTCTGTTAAATACTGCAGTGTATTTCCCTCTTTCATACAGACACATCTGTTGAAGATCCAGCGACCTCCACATCAATAGAGAGCAGTGGGTGGAACAGGAAGTTAAAGGCGAATGCAATAGCATTTCTAGCATTAACTCTCCAGTCCTGCTCTATCTTGACCTGCCGTGGTATTGGTATAAGTGGTGAATCACAAGTCTTGCAATGCAGCGCTTTGAGCTCAAACACCGGCCATTTGCTGCCCAGTCTGCCTTCAAGTACCGTACTGAACTCCACCACGCTGCCCGAACTGAGCGCCAGTAAAACACGTCGGAATTCATGACTTGCCCTAAGAACGATGTCTTTGGTTGCATCCTCGTTATCAAACGCCCCATTACGTCCCTTCTTTTCCTGCAGCATACCCAAAGTCACTTCAAACTTGTAGTGGTCGAAACGCTTGACGTGGCACTTGTGTTTTGCAAGGTCCTTGAGTTGGCATATTGGTTCAGCGGGCCCCAGCTCAGTTGTGTTGCAGGCGGGGTACTCCTCCCCATAAAGACATCGGACCCAGTCTGCTATGACCACCGGCAGGAGGTTGATGACAGTCTGGGCACCATTCTCAATCTCGGTGACCCGTACGTACTTAAACCGCCCTTCCCACGTGACGCGGTGGCCCTCCAGGTGGCTGCAAAGGATCTGGGCGTGAGCCATGTTGCGTTCCTTCCAGGCACGTGGGCCGCACATGTCGCTGTACTGCTGCCACGTTAGAGTGGAGTTATAAACCTTCATTCCCTCTGAACGGTACACGTAGAACCAGCTGAAGAGCACAAGAGCCGAGATCCACACGAGGATCAACTTCACCACGCTGCTGCCCCGCAATGAGCGTAACACTGCCAGAGGAGACAAGCTGAAACGCGTCCACCATCGCAGCAGGACGGGCAGCACACAAACACACACTGTTACGACCATTTTGGTCACTTCCAGGGCGAGGAACCATTGCACCAGCTGAACCAGCAGCATGGCTGCTAGACCCAGTGACAGCACTGGCAAGGCAAAGAAGAAAAGAAGGTATCCCACAGCTGTGCGCATTAATCCCAGCGATGTCGACTCGTGCAACAGCGTGACGGACAGCTCGCACCAGATGAAGCACACTAAGTAGGGTAACAGCACACAGTAGGAGCCACGAAGCCCACCAGTTGTGGCCATGTTGATACAGAGGTACAGGAGGTAGAGATACAAGATGCAAGGCACTCCCAAGTGCAGTACCAAAAAGTCACCGAGGCGTACTGTTAACCAAGAACCACCAACTATACGGCCCAACCAGCCTCCCACCAGCAGATTGAAAAGGATGCAAAGGGCAGATGCAACCTGGGAGAGCAGAGCAAGTTTGGCATGCTGCTGTGCTGCTGGTCGTAGACTTAAGTAGCTGCTTACTGTAAAGAAGACGGCAACTGTGGCCAGCTCAGAACACGGCAGCCAAGACTTATCCGTTAGAGGAAACGACACGATGAGGAATAGCGCAGAGAGGAGGAAGTAAAGATATGGCTCCAAATGGTTCCACGTGAAGTTGGACTCTGCCTGCTCGAGGTCTATCCCTGGCTCGAAATGAGCCAACATGGCGGTTAATGCTCGGAAGTTCTCCCATGCCTTGCTGTTTTGGAAGACTCGGAGCGTACAAATTACCATTGAGATGAAGGTGAGGTAGAATATGATGAGAGGAATGACGAGAACAAAGAACTCCAGGGTGAGGTTCGAAATGATGAAGAAGAAGATCAGGGTGTTGACGTGATGAGTGGGGATAAGGGCGCTAATCCACTGCATGCCCGCACGCGATGCCCAGTCGATCAAGACTTCTTTTACCTCCAGCACTGCATGAAGTGGAAACTTCAACACCTGCAGATGTGGAGAAAATCATCGAGTAAGGCAGAAATCATCATCAGGAATTTCTATCATAAATCACTCTCCTCCCATCACGTTTTTCTGAAACTTTATGCATTTGTTTAATCAGCCAAGCACAAAGAAATATATTTGTAAGAGTGACATCATTGACTCCCAAAGAAGGATATTTGTCTTCTATTATTTCCAAATTCTTTCCTAAATTCCTCGAAATATGTCCCATGGTGTTCAACAGAACAACAAAAGGCTCCTATGTTAGTCCATGATGCACTCTACAAATCACAGTTGCTAAACTCTTGTTCAACAGAATACACACATTTATACATTTCTGGAATAATTTGAGGGTGAGAACATATTACAGAATTTAATTTTTAAAGTTGAGTATCCCTTTAACATTACAGGCTGGCTCATACCTTAGTATTTGATCTAAATACCTTTTGGTGCAAAGGCAGTTCGTGTGGGTTTTTTATCGGGTCTTCGTCATCATCGTCATCATCACCCGTCACGCCTTCCATGACAGGTGTTGGTGAGATGCCCTGAGCAAACTGCTTGGTGTTCTCAACAAACTCTTCTACACCTACATAATCAGCCCCTGTCAAAGCACAGATTCAGATTTGTTATCCTTATACTAGTGCAAATACGAATTTAAATAGATGATCGTGTCCGAACGAAAGAAACCTTTGCTTCTTTTACACTGACCATCTTTAGAGACCAAACTCTCCAAAACCTTTCTTTGTTTTTGTAATGGGCTTGAGAGAGGGCTGCTTGAAGCACCATCTGTAGGAGTAAACACACATGAATAAATCATATTCTCAATAATCTACTCAAACGAAAGGCTCTGATTTTTGTATAGAAAGGAGCTTCTTATTTTAGACAGATACCATTAAACTATTAAACTGCTCTTGGCTTACCAGTCTCATCTTCGAGATGGTTCATGTTTTCCAGAAGTTCAGAAGCAGAGATCTTTTTCTTTCTCTCTGGATTTAATTTCCAGTACATGAGCAAAGCTGCTTTCCTGACACTGCGTTCGAAGCGAGACTCGCATGCCAGCAAGCGAACTTCTTCCCTGTTTTCAGCTGTAATGCCTGTTACACACACAAACACAATCTGTCAGATGTATAAAATGAGGTTCATGGATTTATGGATTTCTTTTTGAAAAACCTCTTTTGTCATGCAGGCAGCGCTGCAGAAGTTTCACTGCATCTTTTCGGCCATTCTTGGCGGCCTGAAGCAGCCACGTTACTGCGGTGACAGAGTTGATCTCCTCATCTTCTTGGTCCGCTAGTCTCAGGTAATACCTACCAATCTGAGCGACAAGAATGTTATTTTTATTTTTAAAAAGCACATTATCTGTTGTGTGCCTGGTATTCAGACC
>CM065667.1:2696668-2771668 GCA_033220385.1 Triplophysa yarkandensis | reverse complement strand
TGTAGTGTTGTGTTGTATAGTGTAGTGTTGTGTTGTGTAGTGTAGTGTAGTGTAGTGTAGTGTAGTGTTGTGTAGTGTAGTGTTGTGTAGTGTAGTGTTGTGTTGTGTTGTGTAGTGTAGTGTAGTGTTGTGTTGTGTAGTGTAGTGTAGTGTTGTGTAGTGTAGTGTAGTGTAGTGTTGTGTAGTGTAGTGTAGTGTAGTGTTGTGTTGTGTAGTGTAGTGTAGTGTAGTGTAGTGTAGTGTAGTGTTGTGTTGTGTAGTGTAGTGTTGTGTAGTGTAGTGTAGTGTTGTGTTGTGTAGTGTAGTGTAGTGTTGTATAGTGTAGTGTAGTGTTGTGTAGTGTAGTGTAGTGTAGTGTAGTGTTGTGTTGTGTAGTGTAGTGTAGTGTAGTGTAGTGTAGTGTTGTGTTGTGTAGTGTAGTGTAGTGTAGTGTTGTATAGTGTAGTGTAGTGTAGTGTTGTGTAGTGTAGTGTAGTGTAGTGTAGTGTTGTGTAGTGTAGTGTAGTGTAGTGTAGTGTAGTGTAGTGTAGTGTAGTGTTGTGTTGTGTTGTGTAGTGTTGTATAGTGTAGTGTAGTGTAGTGTTGTGTAGTGTTGTGTAGTGTAGTGTAGTGTAGTGTTGTGTTGTGTTGTGTAGTGTTGTATAGTGTAGTGTAGTGTAGTGTTGTGTAGTGTAGTGTTGTATAGTGTAGTGTAGTGTTGTGTTGTGTTGTGTAGTGTAGTGTAGTGTTGTGTAGTGTTGTGTAGTGTAGTGTTGTGTAGTGTTGTGTAGTGTAGTGTTGTATAGTGTAGTGTAGTGTAGTGTTGTGTTGTATAGTGTAGTGTTGTGTTGTGTAGTGTAGTGTAGTGTAGTGTAGTGTTGTGTAGTGTAGTGTTGTGTAGTGTAGTGTTGTGTAGTGTAGTGTTGTATAGTGTAGTGTAGTGTAGTGTAGTGTAGTGTTGTGTTGTATAGTGTAGTGTTGTGTTGTGTAGTGTAGTGTTGTGTAGTGTAGTGTAGTGTAGTGTTGTGTTGTATAGTGTAGTGTTGTGTTGTGTAGTGTAGTGTTGTGTAGTGTTGTGTTGTATAGTGTAGTGTAGTGTTGTGTAGTGTAGTGTAGTGTTGTGTTGTATAGTGTAGTGTTGTGTTGTGTAGTGTAGTGTTGTGTAGTGTAGTGTAGTGTAGTGTTGTGTTGTATAGTGTAGTGTTGTGTTGTGTAGTGTAGTGTTGTGTAGTGTTGTATAGTGTAGTGTTGTGTTGTGTAGTGTAGTGTTGTGTAGTGTAGTGTAGTGTTGTATAGTGTAGTGTAGTGTAGTGTAGTGTAGTTTTGTGTTGTATAGTGTAGTGTTGTGTTGTGTAGTGTAGTGTTGTGTAGTGTAGTGTAGTGTAGTGTTGTGTTGTATAGTGTAGTGTTGTGTTGTGTAGTGTAGTGTTGTGTAGTGTAGTGTTGTGTTGTATAGTGTAGTGTTGTGTTGTATAGTGTAGTGTTGTGTTGTGTAGTGTAGTGTTGTATAGTGTAGTGTTGTGTTGTATAGTGTAGTGTTGTGTTGTGTAGTGTAGTGTTGTATAGTGTAGTGTAGTGTTGTATAGTGTAGTGTTGTGTTGTATAGTGTAGTGTTGTGTTGTGTAGTGTAGTGTTGTATAGTGTAGTGTAGTGTAGTGTAGTGTAGTGTTGTGTTGTATAGTGTAGTGTTGTGTTGTGTAGTGTAGTGTTGTGTAGTGTAGTGTAGTGTAGTGTTGTGTTGTATAGTGTAGTGTTGTGTTGTGTAGTGTAGTGTTGTGTAGTGTAGTGTTGTATAGTGTAGTGTTGTGTAGTGTAGTGTTGTGTAGTGTAGTGTAGTGTAGTGTTGTGTTGTATAGTGTAGTGTTGTGTTGTGTAGTGTAGTGTTGTGTAGTGTAGTGTAGTGTAGTGTTGTGTTGTATAGTGTAGTGTTGTGTTGTGTTGTGTAGTGTAGTGTAGTGTAGTGTAGTGTAGTGTAGTGTTGTGTAGTGTAGTGTAGTGTAGTGTAGTGTTGTGTAGTGTTGTGTAGTGTAGTGTTGTGTAGTGTAGTGTAGTGTAGTGTAGTGTTGTGTTGTATAGTGTAGTGTAGTGTTGTGTTGTATAGTGTAGTGTTGTGTTGTGTAGTGTAGTGTTGTGTAGTGTAGTGTAGTGTAGTGTAGTGTTGTGTTGTATAGTGTAGTGTAGTGTTGTGTAGTGTAGTGTTGTGTAGTGTAGTGTAGTGTAGTGTTGTGTTGTATAGTGTAGTGTTGTGTTGTGTTGTGTAGTGTAGTGTAGTGTAGTGTAGTGTAGTGTTGTGTAGTGTAGTGTTGTGTAGTGTAGTGTTGTGTAGTGTAGTGTTGTATAGTGTAGTGTAGTGTAGTGTAGTGTTGTGTTGTATAGTGTAGTGTTGTGTTGTGTTGTGTAGTGTAGTGTAGTGTAGTGTAGTGTAGTGTAGTGTTGTATAGTGTAGTGTAGTGTTGTGTTGTGTATAACATGAATGAATGTTTGGCCTGTGGTTACACAACATCTTATTTCTATTCTTCATCTTCTCTCATGAATATTAAACAACTCTGATGACGTCAGTCACTGCCGGCCAATAGCGACGCTTCCCTCATGAATAATTAACATCACGCGTTTACCGTAACGCGAGTAATAAACGCGCCGCAGCATTTCTGTCGCTGTGTAGTTGAGGCGCGTGCAGCGCCATCCCGTAATACTATCATCACCTCTGTTACAGCATCACAGCCCAGCATCCTTCACTTCCGCTTCTGCTGTCAGATGTCGTGCAGCGGACAGAACAATAAGACACATTCTCTGACATTAAGGTAATGACATCTCTGCTTTATAACCTGCTCACATGTGATCATACACAACATTCTGTGCAGTGTCTGTGAGTAATGTGCAGATCTAAAGGCATGACGATGGAGGATTAACCCATCACTTTAAACACAGACACTTTATCTATTCATTTCATTCACATTCATTCAGTTATGTAATGATCACATCTCACATTCTTCATCCATCATCCAGCTGTCAATCACTCATCAGGATGTGATCATTGTGATACTGTATACCATGTGTCAGCTGTCAATCACTCATCAGGATGTGATGATAGTGATACTGTATACCATGTGTCAGCTGTCAATCACTCATCAGGATGTGATGATAGTGATACTGTATACCATGTGTCAGCTGTCAATCACTCATCAGGATGTGATGATAGTGATACTGTATACCATGTGTCAGCTGTCAATCACTCATCAGGATGTGATGATAGTGATACTGTATAACATGTGTCAGCTGTCAATCACTCATCAGGATGTGATGATAGTGATACTGTATACCATGTGTCAGCTGTCAATCACTCATCAGGATGTGATGATAGTGATACTGTATACCATGTGTCAGCTGTCAATCACTCATCAGGATGTGATGATAGTGATACTGTATACCATGTGTCAGCTGTCAATCACTCATCAGGATGTGATGATAGTGATACTGTATACCATGTGTCAGCTGTCAATCATTCATCAGGATGTGATGATAGTGATACTGTATACCATGTGTCAGCTGTCAATCACTCATCAGGATGTGATGATAGTGATACTGTATACCATGTGTCAGCTGTCAATCACTCATCAGGATGTGATGATAGTGATACTGTATACCATGTGTCAGCTGTCAATCACTCATCAGGATGTGATGATAGTGATACTGTATACCATGTGTCAGCTGTCAATCACTCATCAGGATGTGATGATAGTGATACTGTATAACATGTGTCAGCTGTCAATCACTCATCAGGATGTGATGATAGTGATACTGTATACCATGTGTCAGCTGTCAGTCATTCATCAGGATGTGATGATAGTGATACTGTATACCATGTGTCAGCTGTCAGTCATTCATCAGGATGTGATGATAGTGATACTGTATACCATGTGTCAGCTGTCAATCAATCATCAGGATGTGATGATAGTGATACTGTATAACATGTGTCAGCTGTCAATCAATCATCAGGATGTGATGATAGTGATACTGTATAACATGTGTCAGCTGTCAATCACTCATCAGGATGTGATGATAGTGATACTGTATACCATGTGTCAGCTGTCAATCACTCATCAGGATGTGATGATAGTGATACTGTATAACATGTGTCAGCTGTCAATCATTCATCAGGATGTGATGATAGTGATACTGTATACCATGTGTCAGCTGTCAATCATTCATCAGGATGTGATGATAGTGATACTGTATAACATGTGTCAGCTGTCAATCATTCATCAGGATGTGATGATAGTGATACTGTATACCATGTGTCAGCTGTCAATCATTCATCAGGATGTGATGATAGTGATACTGTATACCATGTGTCAGCTGTCAATCACTCATCAGGATGTGATGATAGTGATACTGTATACCATGTGTCAGCTGTCAATCACTCATCAGGATGTGATGATAGTGATACTGTATACCATGTGTCAGCTGTCAATCATTCATCAGGATGTGATGATAGTGATACTGTATACCATGTGTCAGCTGTCAATCACTCATCAGGATGTGATCATTGTGATACTGTATACCATGTGTCAGCTGTCAATCATTCATCAGGATGTGATGATAGTGATACTGTATACCATGTGTCAGCTGTCAATCACTCATCAGGATGTGATGATAGTGATACTGTATACCATGTGTCAGCTGTCAATCACTCATCAGGATGTGATGATAGTGATACTGCATACCATGTGTCAGCTGTCAATCACTCATCAGGATGTGATGATAGTGATACTGCATACCATGTGTCAGCTGTCAATCACTCATCAGGATGTGATGATAGTGATACTGTATACCATGTGTCAGCTGTCAATCACTCATCAGGATGTGATGATAGTGATACTGTATACCATGTGTCAGCTGTCAATCACTCATCAGGATGTGATCATTGTGATACTGTATACCATGTGTCAGCTGTCAATCACTCATCAGGATGTGATGATAGTGATACTGTATACCATGTGTCAGCTGTCAATCACTCATCAGGATGTGATGATAGTGATACTGTATACCATGTGTCAGCTGTCAATCACTCATCAGGATGTGATGATAGTGATACTGCATACCATGTGTCAGCTGTCAATCACTCATCAGGATGTGATGATAGTGATACTGTATACCATGTGTCAGCTGTCAATCACTCATCAGGATGTGATGATAGTGATACTGTATACCATGTGTCAGCTGTCAATCACTCATCAGGATGTGATCATTGTGATACTGTATACCATGTGTCAGCTGTCAATCACTCATCAGGATGTGATGATAGTGATACTGTATACCATGTGTCAGCTGTCAATCACTCATCAGGATGTGATGATAGTGATACTGTATACCATGTGTCAGCTGTCAATCACTCATCAGGATGTGATGATAGTGATACTGCATACCATGTGTCAGCTGTCAATCACTCATCAGGATGTGATGATAGTGATACTGTATACCATGTGTCAGCTGTCAATCACTCATCAGGATGTGATGATAGTGATACTGTATACCATGTGTCAGCTGTCAATCACTCATCAGGATGTGATCATTGTGATACTGTATACCATGTGTCAGCTGTCAATCACTCATCAGGATGTGATGATAGTGATACTGTATACCATGTGTCAGCTGTCAATCACTCATCAGGATGTGATGATAGTGATACTGTATACCATGTGTCAGCTGTCAATCACTCATCAGGATGTGATGATAGTGATACTGTATAACATGTGTCAGCTGTCAATCACTCATCAGGATGTGATGATAGTGATACTGTATACCATGTGTCAGCTGTCAATCACTCATCAGGATGTGATGATAGTGATACTGTATACCATGTGTCAGCTGTCAATCACTCATCAGGATGTGATGATAGTGATACTGTATACCATGTGTCAGCTGTCAATCATTCATCAGGATGTGATGATAGTGATACTGTATACCATGTGTCAGCTGTCAATCACTCATCAGGATGTGATGATAGTGATACTGTATACCATGTGTCGGCTGTCAATCATTCATCAGGATGTGATGATAGTGATACTGTATACCATGTGTCAGCTGTCAATCACTCATCAGGATGTGATGATAGTGATACTGTATACCATGTGTCAGCTGTCAATCATTCATCAGGATGTGATGATAGTGATACTGTATACCATGTGTCAGCTGTCAATCACTCATCAGGATGTGATGATAGTGATACTGTATACCATGTGTCAGCTGTCAATCACTCATCAGGATGTGATGATAGTGATACTGTATACCATGTGTCAGCTGTCAATCACTCATCAGGATGTGATGATAGTGATACTGTATACCATGTGTCAGCTGTCAATCACTCATCAGGATGTGATGATAGTGATACTGTATAACATGTGTCAGCTGTCAATCACTCATCAGGATGTGATGATAGTGATACTGTATACCATGTGTCAGCTGTCAATCACTCATCAGGATGTGATGATAGTGATACTGTATACCATGTGTCAGCTGTCAATCATTCATCAGGATGTGATGATAGTGATACTGTATACCATGTGTCAGCTGTCAATCACTCATCAGGATGTGATGATAGTGATACTGTATAACATGTGTCAGCTGTCAATCACTCATCAGGATGTGATGATAGTGATACTGTATACCATGTGTCAGCTGTCAATCACTCATCAGGATGTGATGATAGTGATACTGTATACCATGTGTCAGCTGTCAATCATTCATCAGGATGTGATGATAGTGATACTGTATAACATGTGTCAGCTGTCAATCACTCATCAGGATGTGATTATAGTGATACTGTATACCATGTGTCAGCTGTCAATCACTCATCAGGATGTGATGATAGTGATACTGTATAACATGTGTCAGCTGTCAATCACTCATCAGGATGTGATGATAGTGATACTGTATACCATGTGTCAGCTGTCAATCACTCATCAGGATGTGATGATAGTGATACTGCATACCATGTGTCATCTGTCAATCACTCATCAGGATGTGATGATAGTGATACTGCATACCATGTGTCAGCTGTCAATCACTCATCAGGATGTGATGATAGTGATACTGTATAACATGTGTCAGCTGTCAATCAATCATCAGGATGTGATGATAGTGATACTGTATACCATGTGTCAGCTGTCAATCACTCATCAGGATGTGATCATTGTGATACTGTATAACATGTGTCAGCTGTCAATCATTCATCAGGATGTGATGATAGTGATACTGTATACCATGTGTCAGCTGTCAATGACTCATCAGGATGTGATGATAGTGATACTGTATAACATGTGTCAGCTGTCAATCATTCATCAGGATGTGATAATAGTGATACTGTATACCATGTGTCAGCTGTCAATCACTCATCAGGATGTGATCATTGTGATACTGTATACCATGTGTCAGCTGTCAATCATTCATCAGGATGTGATGATAGTGATACTGTATACCATGTGTCAGCTGTCAATCATTCATCAGGATGTGATGATAGTGATACTGTATACCATGTGTCAGCTGTCAATCACTCATCAGGATGTGATGATAGTGATACTGCATACCATGTGTCAGCTGTCAATCACTCATCAGGATGTGATGATAGTGATACTGCATACCATGTGTCAGCTGTCAATCACTCATCAGGATGTGATGATAGTGATACTGCATACCATGTGTCAGCTGTCAATCACTCATCAGGATGTGATGATAGTGATACTGCATACCATGTGTCAGCTGTCAATCACTCATCAGGATGTGATGATAGTGATACTGTATAACATGTGTCAGCTGTCAATCACTCATCAGGATGTGATGATAGTGATACTGCATACCATGTGTCAGCTGTCAATCACTCATCAGGATGTGATGATAGTGATACTGCATACCATGTTTCAGCTGTCAATCACTCATCAGGATGTGATGATAGTGATACTGTATACCATGTGTCAGCTGTCAATCACTCATCAGGATGTGATGATAGTGATACTGTATAACATGTGTCAGCTGTCAATCACTCATCAGGATGTGATGATAGTGATACTGTATACCATGTGTCAGCTGTCAATCATTCATCAGGATGTGATGATAGTGATACTGTATACCATGTGTCAGCTGTCAATCATTCATCAGGATGTGATGATAGTGATACTGTATAACATGTGTCAGCTGTCAATCACTCATCAGGATGTGATGATAGTGATACTGTATACCATGTGTCAGCTGTCAATCACTCATCAGGATGTGATGATAGTGATACTGTATAACATGTGTCAGCTGTCAATCAATCATCAGGATGTGATGATAGTGATACTGTATACCATGTGTCAGCTGTCAATCACTCATCAGGATGTGATTATAGTGATACTGTATACCATGTGTCAGCTGTCAATCACTCATCAGGATGTGATGATAGTGATACTGTATACCATGTGTCAGCTGTCAATCACTCATCAGGATGTGATGATAGTGATACTGTATAACATGTGTCAGCTGTCAATCACTCATCAGGATGTGATGATAGTGATACTGCATACCATGTGTCAGCTGTCAATCATTCATCAGGATGTGATGATAGTGATACTGTATACCATGTGTCAGCTGTCAATCACTCATCAGGATGTGATGATAGTGATACTGTATAACATGTGTCAGCTGTCAATCACTCATCAGGATGTGATGATAGTGATACTGTATACCATGTGTCAGCTGTCAATCACTCATCAGGATGTGATGATAGTGATACTGTATACCATGTGTAAGCTGTCAATCATTCATCAGGATGTGATGATAGTGATACTGTATACCATGTGTCAGCTGTCAATCATTCATCAGGATGTGATGATAGTGATACTGTATACCATGTGTCAGCTGTCAATCACTCATCAGGATGTGATGATAGTGATACTGTATACCATGTGTCAGCTGTCAATCACTCATCAGGATGTGATGATAGTGATACTGTATACCATGTGTCAGCTGTCAATCACTCATCAGGATGTGATGATAGTGATACTGTATACCATGTGTCAGCTGTCAATCACTCATCAGGATGTGATGATAGTGATACTGTATTTCATGTGTCAGCTGTCAATCACTCATCAGGATGTGATGATAGTGATACTGTATACCATGTGTCAGCTGTCAATCATTCATCAGGATGTGATGATAGTGATACTGTATAACATGTGTCAGCTGTCAATCATTCATCAGGATGTGATGATAGTGATACTGCAGTGGATCTGTGGGTGTGGTTCTGCCGGCTTGGTCTGTCTACACAGACCCTGAACACGTTGCACTGTTCCCACAGTTATTTAAACCATTAACATAATGATGTTTTTCTGTGTTGCTTTACACAATTCTGCCCTTTTGTGGTTAATAGGTTTACAGAATGACGCCAGTATTTAACAGAGAGTTTAATGTAATTCCCTGCTTATGGAGAAAGTGTCTTATAGACGAATGCACGTTTAATTGACTTTCTTTTAAGCAGGCAATAACTGGGAATGTTCTGTTTATTATGAGCGGAGCAAAGACTTCAACATGTGGGCAAATCCGTGGAAATGTCAACCTTACCAGGAAAATATGAAGTATTTACTTATGGTTTTTAGTATACTCACAGCCAACATTTGGTGGTTCAGATACCCATGCAATGTCTCACTTTATACTTTTACAGCATTGTTTTACAGTATTGTTTCATTGTTAAGTAAGGGCTTTTTTCAGGATTGTCACATCCATAACGCTTCGTTTTGCTCATAATGGACACATGAAAATTAAAGTATAGTTATTATTTCATATTCTATAGAGAGCTCTTCCCGGTCCCATTGTTGGAAATGATGTTTCTGGTTTCCTTTTTTGTCACGTTTAAAATATCAAACTTGTTATAGACTGATATATTTTATGTTTAAACACCATCAACAAGGGTTTTGAATGATATACAGTTTGTTCAGTGTGCTTGTAGAGATTTAGTTCTAAGAGCGTTTTTATGTCACATCCATAACGCTGGAATGGCCCGCGTGTGTCTATAGTTCACACTGTGGCTTACTGACTTTCAACTTATAAAAGTTAAGATAAAAGTTAAAAAGCTAGCCATGGTCTCATTTACATTTGGGCATTTAGCAGATGCTTTTACCCAAAGCGACTTACACAAATTTGGAGGAGACAATGAAGCGGTAAATAGCAGAGACAACAATAGATGAACAAGAGCTACAACAATGTTATTAAGTTTCACAAAGAGAGATAAAACCTGTAGGAGGGGGAAAGGTTAAATTATTAAAAAATTATTAAAATGTAATTTTTTATGTTTTTTAAGAGTGAGTAGTTAGGAAGAGTTTTTTTGGTTATGTGTGAATTTAAAGATGAGTGTTTTTATGCGTTTTTTAAAGATAGAGACTGAGTGGTGTTGTATGGGGCAGATGGTTCGACCATCGAGGAACCGATCAGGAGAAGGTGCGAGAGAATACATCACTTTTATAATAGGACTAAATATTAATTATCAGAATTAAATGTCAGTACTTAGTACTAATATCAAGTATTGAGCAATAACGATGGATGAATACATACTGGTTGTGGTTATACTCATGTCATCATGTTGTGTTTTTGTGTGAATAATATCTGGATTCTGAACCCTGTAGCTGTATAGAGCGACTGTAACTCATCTGATCGGAAGAGATTCCGTCTTTGGCCATGGTTTTATTGTTTGTTGTAAGGGAGCGTATACATATTTTTTAGTTGTGGGTATTTGTTTGTGTGCCAGTTCTCTTACCAGTCTAAAGGTTTGGTGCATTTACTTATGCATTCATATTCTTCCACTTTTTGTTATAATAATAAATGCATTGATATGAAAAACAAACAAACAAATGGGATATGAGATTATATTATAACTGAACTTCTGGATAGTCACCTTTTGATTTAAAACTAAAGAAATGTTCTGCAGAAATTTTCCGTAGCAGCTTCTTAAGGTCATAAGGTCCTTGTCTATTCTGCGCTCTTATGGGCTGTTCTTCCCTCAACATTCAGCCAGTCCATTTCAAATACATTTTTAAATAAACTTTCATGAAAAAACATGTTTGCTAAGTAATATTTTTGTCTGTTAAATTAATTTGTGACGTTTAGGTACACTTTCAGATCGATTTTTTAAGAGTCCTAATACTATTGACCAGATGTGTTCTTGTATTGTGTCTTAAGTTAGAGAAGAATGTAGAATAAGTGTGCAAGCGTCTTTGCAAAATGTTCTCAACACTTTCAGAAGTATTTACACTGTCAACTGTTTGTCCGGTAACTGCATACTGCCACTCTGAAAGTTTATGTACAATCCACACCCAAAGTGTCTTGAGATCTCCAAACATAGCATGCCAACCTCTTACCCATTACCAGTGAAGCATTTGAATTATTTGAGTTGGCATGTACAACACTGTTTTATGTCCAAGCCATGAAGATTGAACGTTTAGATACTAAAGCTATAAAATGTTTCAAAGGTCAACAAAAGTTTGAAACACCATCGATATTTAACTCTTAAAAATGCACGGTTATTTTCTGGGTTTCTGTTGCAATTTAACCTGGGTTTGCTTATTTTGACCCAAAAATGATCGGCGATCGCTTACCCCATTATTTAACAAATTTAACCCATCGACCCACTTTAATGCTCCTCTATGGACGTGTGATCACGAAACGTTTACAAGCCCTGATCTTTCAATGCAATATTTTGCAATTTGTGTCTCACACAACCCTGTGCTAATAGAGCTTACCGTCTTTCTGTCTTTGACTTGCAACTTTCTGTGAAAAACTGAACGTTTTGTTCCCAATGTCGAAGTGAATCTGGCATTGGGTCTGGATTTGATGTGTCCCATAAATGCGCAATATCTGCAGAATGCCATTAAACTACAGTATGAAAGGTTGGACACATGGAGGCCATGTGTGTTAGGGTTTGTGTGTGGTTCAGTAGGTCTGGTAAGGGTTGTCTAGACTATTCCAAGAGCTTGTTGCTCTGTACTGTAGTACTTCCGTTCCAGTCGTCCCGGTGTCTTTGGGAAGAGAAGCTTTTCCTTGTGTGTCTTTACTCCAGCAGTTTTTTGTGTCCCATAGATGTCTATTATGTGTCAATATATTTTATGGTCTAAGTTAGGGTTTAATTAAGGTCTATTGTGATAGCCCCAAATCTTCTATCAGGTAAGTCAAGGAGTTTATTAAGCTCTCTTTGCCTTATTTTGTATGTCTGTCACACGGTTACTTTCTAAACGTCTGTTTGTTGTTACTGAGCTTCCAAAGCCTTAGGGCCGAGCTCTGACGCTGTTCTGTAAAATACAAAAGACAAACACAGTAACCTTTGTCAAGTGATGTCAGATCCTGTAACGGTGATCGGTCATGTGATGGGTGGATTAAGCCCAACACTGCTCGTGATAAGGACTTTATAATAAGATCATTACGAACAAGGTTATTTCTCCTGTAAAAAACATGATCAAAAGTTTTTATGGAAGGATTACCTAAAATAATTATTTAAAATGCAATCTTGGTCATATTTAATATTTAATATTTAATAATGCAAAGGTATAGACCCTCAAGATCTCTGCGTTCCTCAAATGATCCGAGACTTGTGGTACCAGCTCAAAAGAGTAAGAAATCTCTCTCTCTCTCTCTCTCTCTCTCTCTCTCTCTGGTCTCTCTCTCTCTCTCTGGTCTCTCTCTCTCTCTCTTTCTCTCTCTCTCTCTCTCTCTCTCTCTCTTCTCTCTCTCTCTCTCTCTCTCTCTCTCTCTCTCTCTCTCTCTCTCTCTCTCTCTCTCTCTCTCTCTCTCTCTCTCTCTCTCTCTCTCTCTCTCGTCTCTCTCTCTCTCTCTCTCTCTCTCTCTCTCTCTCTCTCTCTCTCTCTCTCTCTCTCTCTCTCTCTCTCTCTCTCTCTCTCTCTGGAACGTTCTCTGCTTCAGTTCCTCGATGGTGGAACGATCTGCCTCTGGCTTCACGCTTGTCAGACTCGATCTCTATCTTTAAAAAACACCTAAAAACTCATCTTTTCCGACTACACCTAACTCACTAACTCACTTCTTTTCTAACTACTCACTCTATCAAAAAACAAAAAACAACTTTTGTAACTTCTCTCTCTGTGTAACTCAGTAACATTGTTGTAGCACTTGTTCACCTATTGTTGTATCGGCTATTTACCGCTTCATTGTCTCCTCGACTATTGTAAGTCGCTTTGGATAAAAGCGTCTGCTAAATGACTAAATGTAAATGTAAATGGTTTCTATAAAAAATGTCACTCCATAATGATCATTCTGACTCACTGTCTAGTTGTTCCAAACCTGTAATTGTTTCTTTTGGTTCAAAAGAGAGAAAGATATTTGGATAAATGCTCGTAACCGCGCAGTTCTTGGACTTCATTGACTTCAATAGAATGATATGGTGGTTGATAAATTCCAGGAACTTTTCGCTTCTTGCATTGCGTCCAAGAACCGTTACAAGTATTCTTCCAAATATCTTTCTCTGTGTTCAATAGAGCAAAGAAGTTGATTTGAAACATCTCAAAGATGAGTTTTACATTACATTTACATTTACATTTAGTCATTTAGCAGACGCTTTTATCCAAAGCGACTTACAATAGTCGAGGAGACAATAAAGCGGTAAATAGCCGATACAACAATAGGTGAACAAGTGCTACAACAATGTTACCGAGTTACACAGAGAGAGAAGTTACAAAAGATTTTATTTATTTATTAATTTTTTTTTTTTTGATAGAGTGAGTAGTTAGAAAAGTAGTGAGTTAGTGAGTTAGGTGTAGCCGGAAAAGATGAGTTTTTAGGAGTTTTTTAAAGATAGAGACCGAGTCTGACAAGCGTGAAGCCAGAGGCCGAGGTTTTGTTTTTGGGTGAACATTTCTTAACATGCAGAAAGCTTTCACGGGCTGATGGGTGGACTTGAGCGGTGTCAATCAACACAGGGCCCAAAAACAAAGCCTCTTGTTATCCGGCCCTGTATTCTTGAATTTCGTGTATCATCTCGCAGCCCACAGCTGTCTGTATGTGTAATGGAATGGGAAAATATAGGTCAGATCCGGTTGCTCCACCAGATGGAGTCAAAACATAGCAAAGACTTTACAGCCAAATTCTCCCGAACAAATGGCCCAAATGAGTGTTCATGACTGTCAGTTTGTTACTGTGAGCTGTAACTTTGTGAGCATGTGTTAGGGCAGCGCCCGACCCTTAGTAACCGGAACAAATGTGTGTACAGTGAGTCTGAGTGTCCCCGTCTCTCTTTGTTTTCAGCCGTAGAAGAAGAAGATGAGGTTGATGGTGAGGCTGATTTCCAGTGTTTTAGAAGTGTGGGTTTGACTGGTAAACCATGGCAGCGACCACCCCCACATCAGCGCCGCCTCTGAAAAAGAGCCGAGGGAAACAGGAAATAGAGACTCTGCAGACAGCCAATGAAGACCTGAGGAGCCGCCTGAGTGATGTACAGAATGAGCTCCAGCAGGAGAGAGGGAAGGTATGAGGACTTACAGCGGGACCTGGTTCATGCGTCTCTTAGCCAGCTTTTCCGTCTTCTTTAATCACCACACATTTACTTGTCAAGGAAAAGGACATAAGATACACAAGATAAAAAACCTGACTCTGATTTTACCTGAAACTATTTACTCTTAAAAAATATGAGCATGTAAAAATATCCTGTTTAAACTTTTGTGCATGTAGGAAAAAATTATGTACATGTCATTAACTGAAATAATTCTATAAGATTCACCAGAAATACTAGTTTATATTACAATTACGTACTATGTGTTAATTAAATACTTTTTTGCATTGTGAAAACTCAAAAAATATTTTTGTGAAATCAACAGTTTATTAATGATTTATTTTTAATATTTGCCACTGAAAAAATCAATTACATTTTTTTAAATTGTATATAAATCTTTATTTTTGTTATATTTAGTAAGTCACATTAAATATATTCTATGGTTTATTTTGTCTTGCTTAAGGATAGAAATAAAAGTATTAAGTACATTTATCTTTTCTTTTCTTTCCCACATATCTTGAGTCACTTTCCTTGCCAAGTAAATGTGTCTTGATTTAAGTCGTTTTACATTTACATTTAGTCATTTAGCAGATGCTTTTATCCAAAGCGACTTACAATAGTCGAGGAGACAATGAAGCGGTACATAGCCGATACAACAATTGGTCAACAAGTGTTTTAAATATTTGTACTTAAAAGACAAAAGTGCTTAATGAGAAATGCAATTTTGGACTTCACACCTCCTTCAACTCTACATTTGCTTTTCAAATCAGATGTTCAGATTTGACTGTTGCTATGGAAATCCTACTTTTAACTCATGAGATGCTTATTAATGAAACATAAACTCTATGATAGATTTATATTTTAAGCATTTTAAAATAAGTGACTTTTTGTAAATAAAGTCACATCTGTAAATATTGTATGTAACAGTCTGATATTGCATTCATGACTTTTAAGGTAGAATTAAATATACTTCTAGAAATAGTATGCCCTTAATCTTGGGTACCATATGCAATATGTTAATATGTAGCACCTGTCTGTCATATGTGTCAGAAAGGCATTATGTATTATAAAAGAGAATTAGTTTGAAACAAGCTTAACACAACAGTTCAGCGCCAGCCATTGTTTCTCTTCATCCTATAATGCTTGGTTTTGAGCCCGATTAAATAAATAATTAAAACTGAAGTTAAGGGAATAACAAAAAGCTTTTGTTGACCCTTTTGGTACCTCTCAAGTCTTTGTGAAATTCTGGTGGTTTTAAAAAATGTTGCTGATATTGGCAAAGTTGCATTGATGGTAGAATTTGCTCAGGTTAGGTTTAGTTAAAAGAGGAAAAGAACACACAAAAACCTTAGTTGAAGCTATCATCCAAATAGGGAATAAAAGTGCCAAACCAAGTCAACAGAACGGGTAACAGTGATTTAGTTAGTCAAACACAGCGAACAAAGCTTTTTGTTTAGGATCATACCACAAGCCGACTTGTCGAGAGAAAGTTTTAACAGGGCAATTAAGTCTGGACTAATGAATTTAGGCATGGGGTGCAGAGCCAGCGGTTGTGTTATAGGAAAACAGAGAAAAATTCAAGAGATTTTTGGATCAAAATTGTGCAATTGTTCACATTTGAAGTCGAGTAAAACCTAACAAGGATCGAGTTGTAGTAATTAGAAACGCATGGCACCATGTGTCAGTGCCAAAGTTTGCCAGGTGTACCTGTGGCTGGACCCGTCTGGAGCGCCCTGTACCCGTCTCACTCCCTTTCTCTCCACTGTCCGGTCCCAGAAAAGGCCAACAGCCCCTTAACATAATTATATAAAGCTCACAGCGTTTTGACTTAGGCTTCATAGGCAGAAGAATTACAAACAGAGCATCTTTACAAAAAATAAAAACATTTACAATTCTAATTTCTCAATAGTAATGAAATAAAAAGTTATTGAAATAAGAATTAGTGCCATATTTAAACATGTTTAGGAAGAGACGCTAAAAAATCAAATAAGGTTGAATATAAAATCCTGAAAACGCTGGACTTGGGGGAATGATATTCAGAGATTTACGGTATGATTTTTAGAGCTTGATAGCCTTTGCTTTTATTAAATGTAAAAATGACAATCCTATTTGTTTTCTCATCCATTAATGAAATAGGGCAGTTTACACCTTGTGTGTCACCCTTTAGGTGGGTAAATTACGGGAGCGACTGCAAGAACTACGGGGTCAGCGTGAGACAGAGCAACACAAGCACTCTGTGGCTCTCACCGAACTTCGAGTCAAACTCCACGAGGAGAAGCAACGGGAGGTCGCGGCCGCCCGAGAAACCCTATCCCGGCAACATGAGGCAGAGATGGCGCGGGCGGCTCGCCTTCGAGAGACAGAGCTGGCACGTTTGCAGTCGCTGCTGTGTGTTTTACGGGACGGAGCCAGCAGCGAACTCCGGAACGCTCTCAAGGACGAGGCCCGAGAAGAGGCTCGCAGGAGCTACGAGGCGGAGAAACTCAAACTCACGCAGGAGCTGCAGGAGGCAAAGACGTCACGGAGGCAGGCGGAGGAGGCCCTGGCCAATGCCCTGCAGGCAGACAGGGCCAAAGCAAACGACCTCAGAGTGGCCCATCAGGCTCATCAGGAGGCCATACAGAGGATCAAAAGAGAGAGCGAGAGGGAAATCCGAAGACTGGTGAGATGGATAAGTCATTACAAATTGTACGGCGAAAAGTTTCCAAAATACTGCTCAAGATGTTGATGGAGGCGATGTTGTCTCTGATATGCGATGATGCTTGTCAAATGATGATATTGATAAGAATTAAAAGCAAATGAATGACATTAGTGGTATTTTCTATTTTATTTCTACTTCTGGGCCTAATACAGATTATAAAGCTGACTTCATGCACCAGATTGGCCTGGAGGAATGAAATGAGGTCAAATTGAGCACACAAGCGTGTTTAGTCACAGTTACATGTGTGTGTTTGCCAGATGGAGGAGTTGAGGAGCAGAGATCGTGTGGTGCAGTCACTGGAGAGAGAGCTGGGCGTGCAAGCGGGTCAGACTCAACGTCTTCTGCTACAAAGAGAGGAATCAGAACGGCATCATGGGAGTCCGAAGAGAGAGGTGGCACCTGCAATCGGCGACAACACCGACTCTTCTGTTAACCAGGTCTGACAAAAACACACCTTGAGTTTGATCACAGCTCTCGCGCGAATCTGACATGATCATGTGTATAGGAAGTGGATGAGAGGGACGTCCGTAGGTTTCAGCTGAAGATCGCAGAGCTGCAGGCTGTTATCAGGAAGCTAGAAGACAGAAACGCATTGCTGTCAGACGAGAGGAACGAACTGGTACATGAACACAAACTGTCAAAACAATGGCATATACACACACGCATAAGGTACTAATGGTCAAAGCATCATGAATTTCTTTAATTCATGAAATGAAGTGGGAATGAAAAGTTTTCTTATTTTTTTCTGATGTTGAAAAGATGTGTAATAAAAATCCCCGTGCCCCTTCAGGAGTTTTTGGGATTTAATGTTGAGACATATATCTGTGTCTTACAGCTGAAACGGGTGCGCGAGACGGATGGAGAAATAAAGCCGCTCGTGGAGAAAAATAAACGATTGCATAAAAAGAATGACGAGCTACAGCAGACGCTACAACGCATGGAGGACAAGCTGAAAACACTCAGCAGAGAGAACGCAGAACTGGTGTGATGTTAAAGACTCGCCACTCACATTGGATGAACCTGTATTTAAACATGTATTGTTCTTAAACACAAAACAGTTATCGAGTTATCATTTTTTGTTGGTTTCTGTCAGAAGGAGAATTCCCAGCAGAACTCCCAGCAGAACATCCAGCCTGGTTTGTTGAAGAGACACACGTCTCTGACAGACCTGAGTTATGCCCATGAACAACAGGAAGTTGAGTATCTACGTCTGCAAATCAATGAGCAGCAAGGAGTTATTGAGGAGCTGACTCAGGTATGTTTCTAGGACCACATGCACACAATGTAAATGGTCTTGTTAAAATGAACTTATGTAATGATCTAAGTGAAACAACACAACAGTTGTGTTTAGTAAGGGACAACACAAGTTGTGTTAAATATCATAACAAAAACAATATTTTATTAACTAACACATCTTTTTTACGAGTATGGAAAAAGTAAATCATGTGTATAGTGAAAATTACAAAATAAACTATATATTAAAATTATATAAACTTACCTTAAAATGTTATAAAAACATTAAATAGATTATTTTCAAATATTAAAATAATATATTAAAAGTCCAACTGTACATTTCTCTAAAATTTAAAAAGATTGTTTTTATTTTATGTTAGGAAAAATATTTAATGAACATATTTATATTTGTGGTACAACCAATGTTTGAGTTTGTGAGATTTACTTCATTTTTTACTTAGAAACACAACAACTTAAACAGTATATTTACTTTATTTCAAAGCTTTTAAATGTGCTATATGTATCCCATGGTTGGTTATTGTCGCATGGACTGTGATATTTATATTTGACAGAATCATAATCATATATGTATACATTAACAGTCATAAGTAAGGTAAATATTTTCATACACATATCTTTAAATGTTTTGTTTACTGCGCGTATGTGTGCGTGTGTGTGTGTGTGTGTGTGTGTGTGTGTGTGTGTGTGTGTGTGTGTGTCTGTGTGTGTGTGTGTGTGTGTGTGTGTGTGTGTGTGTGTGTGTGTGTGTGTGTGTGTGTGTGTGTGTGTGTGTGTTGTGTGTGTGTGTGTTTGTGCTTGCGTGCGTGCGTGCGTGCGTGTGTTTGTGTGTGTGTGTGTGTGTGTGTGTGTTTAACCGTGTGTGTATAATGTGTAATTGGTCTCACTCAGTAATTATTTGTGTTTAATAATCAGCGCTGTGTTTGTTTATTTGTGTATTCGCTTCATGAACAAGAGGCCTCATTATAAAGTAGTAAAGCTTTCTCTTGTCTCTTGCTGCCGTGTTCACACGTAATGTCCCAATATAACCCACAACATGATGCTGATCTGAGCCATCGGACACTGCTATCATATACTAACGGTCAAAAGTTTCGCACACTTGAGAGAAATGTTTTGCATGTTTCAATCTGAAAGAGTATGCCCATATGTCTGTAATAAGTGAAATAGGTTAAAAATATAATTCAGAAAGCCTGCATGGTTAATTTATGAAAAATGTACATTTCATTTTATAGAAATGTTTTTTCTACAACGAGTGACTTTGAAAGAATATTAAAAAAATAGCCAAATAAGATCTCAGAATAGACAGGGATTCTTTAAAAAGTATCTCAGGGTGACACCTCAAGCTTGCTAAAATAACAAAAAAACATTTCTGCAATTCTTGTTTAAAGGTGATTCCATTGAAGATGATCAGATTTATGTAGTTTTTCTAATTTCTTTGGTTCTAACATAATTCTAATAGTTATCTTAGTTTTAATTTAATACGTTTGCTGTTATGTTACTGTGTTGTGTAACAGGTCATCAGTTTGATGTGATATTTTATTTCATTTCAGGAGCGAGACAGATTGGCAATCAGCAAAAAGAATAGAAAAAGAAACGTTAAATTGCCCAAGGTGAGATGCTTTTCGGGCTTTCCTTCATTTTGGGTTGTGTTTTCAGGATGTTTCGCTTAACTTCCCTTCATGAACACTCTCTGACTGTCTTGTCACTAAGCAACCGTCTCCTCTGAGAAGTTTGTGTGTGTTCCATCATGTGTGTGTCAGCACAATAATTGGCCTCTCGAGGCCGCAGAGTCAAGCCAAACTCATTCATTTCTCCTTTGTTTTTCTCTTGTAACCCTAACAGTAAAAGGTAGAACTCTCTCTAATTTTATTATGTTAGTTATGAAGATGTAACACAGAAAAAACCTTTAAGCTGTTGAAGAAACCATGAAGTCTATAAAGTATTTCTGGGAAAAATAAATGTATTATATTAAGCATTTTTTTTAAATGCATTTTAATTCATGTGAGTTGATAATATATAATAATTATAGTTATCTTTATATAAAGGAATAGATGTCGTTATGGAGACTTGCGGGGTGGCGTTGAGTTGTTCGTTCTCTAGAACTGTTGTTAAGGAGGAGGAGTCTGTTGACTCGGATATAAACATGACCACCACAAACATCAGACATAAGTCTCATTTCCTCTGAAGATGTTAAAGATGTCATCGGGAGGGTTGTTTTTGGAGATCTCTTAAGAAGGGATGTTTAAAAGGCCATGAGAGCTGAGGATCAGGAGTTTTGACCACAGGCACACACACAGTATGACAGAATATTTCCTTCTAGTGCTGTATCTCTCCATGTTCCTCTGTCTGTGTGCTCTGGTGTGTCTCTATTTCTCTGGCTGTCAGGAGATGACCTACAAACACGACGGTAAGAGGACTCGTACAGCCCAATGTCAAGTTTATTACTTTCATTTCAGACAATTTTCAAAATAATGTTCTCTTTGTGCATCATCAATGTGTGGACTGATAGGTGTTGTTCTTATATGTCCTATGTAAATGGTTACTTCACTTCATAGAAGTTGAACATTTTAGGTATTTTTACTATAATACTAAATTATTAACTATAGTATTGACTTTTGAAAAAGTCACTTCTGTGTCACACGTTTGTCTTCTATCAGCGTTTGTGAAAATGGTAGTCTACCAAATATACATTGACCTTGTCCGTCTGTCTTTCAGAGGCATGTTGTGGAGACATATTTTGGATTTGATGAGGAATCGGTGGATTCGGAAACATCGTCTCTGACATCATTTAACACCGACCGCACCGATCACACTCCCGCAACCCCAGAAGAGGACCTTGAGGATGTGCGTGACGTCTTTCTTTCACAAACATTAACACATAAACATGTTTTCACCCAAAACAGGCTTCCATTCGGCGCAAACCTGTTTTTATTGTTTGTTTAACGCGAAGGAGTGTATTTAGGTTAATTGTGTGTTAGTGTTTTGCTCAAGGGAACATAATAGGAGATAACAGCAGTTTCCTAATTTACCCCTACCTGACTGTTGTTTATTGCTTATGAGAGAACAGAACAACGAGCAGATCGTTAACCTTATACTATTCCCATAACATTATGTGTAGTGCGACTGCAGCACAAACAAGACACTGCTTAGATTTTACTTTCCTTAAAATACGGGTCATTTTGACCAAATTTTTGGTATGGAGTAAAATTCATACATTGAAAGCCATAGATGTCTTGAATTACGTCCATACGCCTGCTTCAACCTGTGAAACCATAGAAACATTTGGACTTGCACCGCCACATCAGAATAATGATCAGAATAAGGACTTTTATTATCGATTTCTTGTTTGCCGAATAAAGGTTTGTGTTAACGTAATACATATATGATTTTATTGAAAGAAAACTGTTATGCACAGAAACGTACACAAACAAATATATATTTAGAAGTTTTTACATTACTTTTATTTAGATTTACCATACTTTACATAATATATAAAAATGTATAATTTAATATAAAAAATATTCTTAAATATATCAATGTATTTATAAACAACATTTTTGTTCGCAGTACATAGATATAAATGATGTCAGCACAAACCTTTATTCTTTAATGGATTCATCAAGTCTCGATTACCAAAATGCTAATCTCATTAGACCGGTGCAGGGATGAACTATTTACATAGACCAGCCTGGAAAGCTAATGGATTTTTCCTGTAGACTTTTGGAAGATCAAAAAATACACTTTGATTAACAATTGCAAATAAACTAGGACTGTCACTATGATAAACCGCAATTAATAGAATACATAAAGTGTTCACATAATTTCTTACGTGTTCTGTTCATATCATCTTCTTATAACACAAAATATTTAGGCAATTAAAATTATAGATTTATATTTAAAAAAAGTCTTCAATATATGCATGTATGTATATGTATATGTATTTAGAAATACAAAAATAATATGTATGTAAATATAAAATAAAAGGAATGCAATATTTTCTTCTTTATAAGCCTTAATACAATTAGGAAGAAGTAAAGAGCAAATGCCAGGCAATAAACACAGTACACTACAGTCGTGTGACACCGATGTTACCACTAGCAGGCCCCAAATAACTTTTAAAAAATGTGTATCCTGTTTAATACGTTCTTACAGATTTGTGTCAGTTTTGCATTATTTGTGTGATATTTATGTTCGAGGATGATTGATATATTATCTGAATAGCATAATTTATATATATATCTCATATATTACCTTCGTTAGCAACCCGATCAAGCTTACAAAATCATAAGCGGATAATAACTGGTGTTTTTTTATGTCATAAACAAAATCATGAATATTATGAGCGTTTGTAACCACAAAACTTATTTTAGGCATTTGCCAAAAAACCCATTAAGAAACCCATTAACTTTGGGGGAATGGAACCAGAAAAACTCACTTCCATCCAAAAAAAGTCTCTGCTGTTCTTCACTGTGCTTCAGGATTTTGGTCACACATTATTGTCACAATTGATATGTGGAATTATATGTGTTGGTCAGAGCTTTTGCCGGGAGGAGGCGGAGCTGCGTTTTCGTCAGCTGACACGAGAGTACCAGGCCCTGCAGCGGGCGTATGCCCTCCTGCAGGAAACCACAGGACCTCTTGACCCCGAGAGACACTGCAGGGTGAGCGCACAGAGCCAACTCCACTCCACAGACGCATGTTTAACCTCACTGTCCCCGGACATTCTGAAAAACCCTTTTCTTACTAATCCACATCTGTAATCAAAACAGAATAAAAAAAGACCTTCAGTATCGATCACTCTGAAAATCCCTTTCAGATTGACCACAGCCAGCGGTCTAGCAAGCATGGCGAAAAACTCCTGCCTCTGTATGATACCCAGATTCAAAGTTTTAACATAGATTAAAGCTAAATCCACCAAAGTCTATTACTTTGAAGTATGCCCTAGGCTGGCTCTTTGATTGGCTGTATGCTCTGTCCGTCAGACCCGGGAGCAGCTGCAGACGGAGCTGATTGGTTGCCAGGCACGGATTGCTGACCTGGAGCGGAGCTTGGCAGAAAAGGGGCAGGTAAATGAGAAAGAGGGCGGGGAGAAGAGACCCCTGACCCCACTTACATTGGCTTTGCTGCTTATCTTTATGACAGCCATGCTTGTTTGTTGGCGCTGCACACAGAGGATATGCCACCAATTCATATGACTTTCAACTTGCCCACACAAGCATGCACATGTTCCTTTTATTATTATTTACTACCACTACAGTTTATATTTCAGTTCAGTTTTCTGCAATTGTTCAAGCTCAATCGGAGGAATCATAAACTGCTTTTATTTTGGATATTTTAATTAATTTTTAATTGTTTATATAATAAGGTTTGGTTCTGGTGCTTATATGTGCCATGACTTCAAGTGATAGTTCACCCAAAATTGAAAAATTGTTTAATCCTTTACTTGCCCTTTGTTCATTTTCGTCATGCCTTTAGCACTTTTTCACCTATTTTAATCACAGCTATTTCCCGAGTCTATGTAAGTCGCTTTAGATAAATCGTCTGCTTAATGCCTAAATGTAAATGTAATGTTTTAATCCTTTAAGACTGTCTTTATTCTGCCGAACACAAAAAGATATGTGGAAGAATGTTGGTAAGCGAACAGCAGTGGCACCCATTCACTTCTATTTTGGACTCAAAGTTACATTCCTCAAAATATCTTATTTTGTGTTCTGTGGAAAAAAGTCCTACAGGTTTGAAATGACAAGAGGATGAGTAAATGAAAACAGAGTAAATAATAACAGAATTTTCATACCATGGTGCACTATATCATTTTAAAGCAAGATTTGTGAAATTTGCTTTACATTATATGTGCATTTGGTCAGACGCTTTTAACTAAAGCCAGATGATACATTTGCAGACCTATGTTTGTAAAGTAAACCAAAACTATGAATCCTAAATTTGATATACCAAGGCACGAAAATGTAGCCGTTGTTTCATTTTCTTGTGCTGTGTTCTGAATTGTATACTACCCCACTGGTGCAGTCTATATATGTCACAGAGGAGGACCTCAGCTTGCCGTTGTTTAATCATAATCCTAGTTATTTTACATTTTTATTGAAAATTTGTAAAAATAGCTTTGCACTTGTATAAAACATAAGTCAAGAGGGATATATCTGAATCTTTTATCGGTAGGGTAGTGTGATATTCTGAATGTCGCAGTTACTTTTGTGCACTTTTTAGTTGGTTGGTTCACTATGCATGTTTCTCATTGGTCACTCAGCTTTTGCATGCCTCTCCTGTCTGTTATTTGTCTGTAAATCAAGGAAATTGACCTGCATGTGGCCTAATAAATCTCTTTATTAATAAGGATACCGCTTTATTTATTTGTGTGTGTTTATGTGTTTTGTTTATTATGTTTTTCTGTTAAACGAAATTGAATGAGAAATAGGTGTGTGTGTGTGTGTGTGTGTGTGTGTGTGTGTGTGTGTGTGTGTGTGTGTGTGTGTGTGTGTGTGTGTGTGTGTGTGTGTGTGTGTGTGTTTGTGTGTTGTACATACTGTAATTATGAACGAGTGTGTGCTTGTAGTGTAATTTGTAGTGGCATGTTTGTTTGTTCGGATTGTGATGCAGGACTCCAAATGGGCAGAGGAAAAACAAAATCTCACCCGGGTTAACCAAGAGCTGAGAGAAAAGGTACCCACTTTGTCCTGGTAGTATTCCAGAACACTTAATGAAACATTAAACTTTTTACATTCTTCTGCTTTTTTCCACTTGTGTGTGTGTGTGTGTGTGTGTGTGTGTGTGTGTGTGTGTGTGTGTGTGTGTGTGTGTGTGTGTGTGTGTGTGTGTGTGTGTGTGTGTGTGTGTGTGTGTGTGTGTGTGTGTGTGTGTGTGTGTGTGTGTGTGGCAGATAGCGTCACTGGAACAGTGTGAAATGAGATTACGCTCGGAGGTTCGAGACACCCTGGATCAAAATGAACTACTTGAATTCCGCATTCTTGAACTGGAAGTAAGAGAATCTGTATTGCTCCCACATCATCAAACAGGGCCGGTCAGGCCTGGCTCTTGCCTACACCATCTACATCCCTAAACACTTATCATCCACAGATATTGTTATTATTTTCATAACTGATATTTTAAATGTATATTATTTTTGAAGATGTGTAATGTCAACATTGTTTTGTGTAAATAAAATTAATTTGAGTTAAATTCTTCACCTCATCTTTATTTTGACTCCACCTCCTGCATGTTGTATTTTATTTGAGTTGAATCTGAGTGTTTCAGATTCATCACATACATTCATTTTATTGTTTCAATCCATAAAAACATTTCAGTTTAAATATAAAATGACTGTAGTAAAACCATCATATAATTAAAATATAATATTAATATACATAATTTGTTTAAATATTAGCTTATATTTTGTATCATATACTTGATGTTATATTCTGTCTTATAAAACTGTAAGTTCCATTCCTCAATTCTGATTGGTCATCAGCTGTATCGTTTTCATGACTTCTTCACTCAATGGTTCTGTGTATTATTAAGCCCCTTATACATCTGTTGCAGTGAGAGATTACTCTTTACAGTAGAGCTCAAATACTTAATTTATACATATTAAAATATCTTTTTAATTTTATCTTTTTATTGTGTTTTTTTAGCTGTGATATATTCACAATATAGCACTTTCTCAAGTACTTTATGAAAAAGAATTTTCAAAAGATTATTATGTGAGAGTATTTCTTATCATCTGTACTGTTTACATGAATGGCACAAAAATGGTTTAATGCGATATGTCAAGCATCACAAGTTATGCCGTTTGAATCTAATATTTAGTTCGGTCGTGTTATTCATCTTTTTGATTATGTATTTTTATTGCATTTAGTGTGATGTCTGATGATCAGTTCAATGTCATTTTTATTTTGCTATCCTACATTTGAATTGAAGGAATAGTTCACCCAGAAAAGAAAAAGTGTCATCATTTACTTCCCATTTGTTTCAAACCTGCATGCATGACTTTCTTCCAGTGAAATCGCAAGGTGAATTTTTCCAAATGTCTTAATTCATTTCAAATATCTCTTCATTCAGTTTGGTTTTACAGATGATGTTATGGTACAAGACAATGGTTTCTCTGTATATTTGTGACGAATTCTTTTTAACCATCAGGAGAGAGAACGTCGATCTCCTGCCTTTAATCTGCAAATCTCTGCCTGTGAGAACAACAGCAGCCTTCAGTTACACTGCCAACAGGAGGGGGTCAAGGTTTGTGTGTACATTATACCATATGTTGATTAATAGGAAACATTTTGGTTTGCACGTCTTTCCATCGCAGTTAACAAATCGCATTGAAGCAAATGTTTATCTAACTTATTACGCTGTTTGGATGTGCGATTTTTAGGACGTCATCATTCCTGACCTCATGAAAAAGCTTGACATCCTAGGTGATAATGGGGTAAGAAAAGTGTGTATTCCTGCTGTGATACAGTACATGTGTGTATTGCTCCTGTGGCCAACAGGTTTAAAATATCTCCCCGCAGAATTTACGTAATGAGGAGCAGGTCACGGTCATCCAAGCAGGCACTGTGCTGTCTTTATGTGAAAAGGTATTACTTGAGACGTGCATTCTTCACATTTCTTCCCTTTGCAGAGAAAGCTGTACATTTGCTTTCCCTTCTTTTTCTTTATGTTTTATTGACAGTGGTTGAAGCAGATTGGCAGCACTGAAGCTGCATTAACACAGAAAATGATTGACCTGGAAAATGAGAAGGTGAACATTTCGTGGGTTGGTCTCTTAAAGTTACATATAGGTGTGATGCTGTCTCACGCCTGTTCTCACCTCAACAGGAGCTGTTCAGTAAACAGAAGGGCTTCTTGGAGGAGGAACTGGACTATAGGAAACAAGCTCTCGATCAAGCCCAAATGGTAGGACCGTGAGATTATTCTCTAGTAGGGCATGGCCTTGTGGTTCCAGCAGAAAATTCCTCGTTCCATTCCGAAGGGCTATGCCCTAAACCTTACAAAGGGTTTACGTTGGGGAGGGTTAATGTGGATCGACAATTGTTTACTTGAAATGCCCGTCTGCATCATTATCTCATGCCCATAAGGAGTCGCCCTTACCATGCACAGAACATGTGAATAATCATTCATCGGGGTGGGAAGTGTCTAACAGTGGAACCCCTCAAAATCCCTCATTACAACGGGCCCTTTAAAGTGGCCAGTTATGAGCTCTTTGATTTCCAGCATTTCTTCAATATGGCGGCGATGGTTGTTTTCACTCGGCACTGCCCGCCAGACGGCGAAAAATGTCATTCGGTCTATACTACCCCAAATCCTGTAGAGAGGTTCACCCATCAATACAGTGTTACCATAGATTCCCACATCCCCAAAGTACATAATACTGTGACCCCTGAATACTGTACTCGCAGAATGTTTTTCTAGTTAATTCTATTCCATTCTGTTGTGGCGTTTTGGTTTTTCAGAGGGTTCAGGAATTGGAGGCTACATTATATGTCGCTCTACAGCAGGATCCAGACAGTTGTTTAGGGGAGAGTTTGAGTGACAGACAGCGGGAAAAGCTGGCGGAGTCGATGGAAACCGTGCGGAGACAGATCCTGAGACAGAGTCGTCATGCGGACACTCTTGTGTTACAACAGCGGATGGAGCTCCTTCAATCTGCACAACAGGTCAGTCTGTGTGTGTGCTTGTGTGGATCAAAGAAAAACCTTTTGGGGCATAAATGCCAACAAATGCCATACAACAATGCCAATTATAGTATGTGAGTGTTTATGCTGTTCAAATAATAAATGCAGTTACCATTGAAATATTACCATAGTTCTTATTTCAAATAGAGGTTTTAATAGGAAGTCTGGTGTTAGTTTTGCTCAAAAACCCTCCAAAACCTGGCATTGAAATATTTTTGTCATAGCTGTTTTTCTTTCTTTATCAATTACAGAGAATCAGAGATCTTGAGGACAAGATTGACATGCAAAGACGACACATCAAAGAGATTGAAGAGAAGGTGTGTATTGATGTTTCTGAAAGCATCATGTTGTGTTCTGGATAGAAATTGTCCATTTAATGTTCTGACAAATTGCAAACAATTTTAATTCTTGTACAGTACATTCTAGTTATTGTTAATTGTAAATTGTCTCTAAGACTGATTCCTTCTCTTCTTTCCTCTCTCTTGTTGATTTCTTTTTATAATTTATAGTTTTTGTTCCTTTTTCTGTTTTTCTCCTTAGCTTTTATTCTTTGGCCTTGACCCCCCACCCCAACACACACCACACTTTTCTCTCTCACACAAACACACACACATGCGCACGCACGCACGCACGCACGCACGCACGCACACACACACACACACACGCACGCACGCACACACACAAACAGGTGCAGTATCTGAATGGATGATACAGACTCCACTTGCCATTAGACATCTTTTGGTCAGGCAAACATTCCTCTGTTTTTTGGTATAAAATGTTTTTCATATTTTATGATGCGTTTCCAAAGAGAAACATTTGTATCCAGAAAATCCCGATCAAAGCTGCTTCATTTATTTTATAAATCAAACTGACAAGATACAAATATGTGTAATCTTAATATGTGTTACAGCAGATTTAAAACCTCAACACTTTTGCTTTTAGTTTCAATAAATAAAGTTGTATTTTATTCATATGGATTGATATGGAATTTATTTCTAACATGTTTTTGAACGATTACTCATACATTACTCCAAAAATACATGTTATCTGAAAGAAAAGGATATTTTGGGATATGTTGATGTATGGTATCAGCCAGTAGATGCCAGTAAAGAATTATCCAAGGATATATGACTGCAGAACATGGCCCTGAACACAGTTTATTTCACTAGACTGACAGAGCTTTAAAAGTATGTTTACTGGGAACGAGCGAATTAATAGATGTGCTAAAGAAATCAGTGGGAGACTGAACACGTCTTTTACTCACTGACACACATCAAATGAGTGTGTGTGTGTGTGTGTGTGTGTGTGTGTGTGTGTGTGTGTGTGTGTGTGTGTGTGTGTGTGTGTGTCGGTCTGTCTGTCTGTCTGTGTCTGTCTGTCTTTCTGTCTGTCTGTCTGTGTGTGTGTGTGTGTGTGTGTCTGTCTGTCTGTCAGTCTGTCTGTCTGTGTGTGTGTGTGTGTGTGTGTGTGTGTGTGTGTGTGTGTGTGTGTGTGTGTGTCTGTCTGTCTGTCTGTCTGTCTGTCTGTGTGTGTGTGTGTGTGTGTGTGTGTGTGTGTGTGTGTGTCTGTCTGTCTGTCTGTCTGTCTGTCTGTCTGTCTGTCTGTCTGTGTGTGTGTGTGTGTGTGTGTGTGTGTGTGTGTGTGTGTGTGTGTGTGTGTGTGTGTGTGTGTGTCTGTGTGTGTGTGTCTGTGTGTGTGTGTGTGTGTGTGTGTGTGTGTGTGTGTGTGTGTGTGTGTGTGTGTGTGTGTGTGTGTGTGTGTGTGTGTGTGTGTGTGTGTGTGTACGCACAGATTCTCGGGTCTGCAGAATGATCTCAGCTAAAGCCTAAACAAACTTGCCAGTCAAAAATAGACGGTTGGACAGAAAAAGAGATTTGATTTAATCACGGCATGATTAAACACAGATGATCTGATTTAGACAAAGTCTTGAATGAAGAATGTTTGACGCAATCCACAACAGTCTGAAAAATTATTTCGATATTTCCGTCACCTTTGACACCTTGAATAACCAAAACATTTCTCTCTCTCTCTCTCTCTTTCACACAGAGACACACACACACACACACACACACACACACACACACACACACACACACACACACACACACACACACACACACACACACACACACACACACACACACACACACACACACACACACACACACACACACAGAGAAGATGCCTTCTGGACAGAGTATTTTTAGTTCAGAACAGAAGTTTAGTGGGGATGAAAGAATGGGTGTAGACCCCCACGCTGCTGACGCAGGGTCTTAATCACCCCAAACTCATGCATGCCAGCGCCCGTCCCCATATCTCAGTGTGATCACACTGCTCTTGATCTTGTTCTGTTCCTTCTTTTTCTCCACATGATATTCTGAGTATAAAATTAGTTACGATCTGTTTAAAGCTTATGTGATACGCTGCAGACAATCACGAAATACAGAAGTGCAGTAATGTAATTAAAATCAAAGCGGGACAGTTTTTAAAAGCGTATATGTTGGTTCTAAAGTCCTAAAGCTGTGAGGATATGTGTCTAAATTATCCTTATGTGATGGGATTTTAGTTTTTGGCAGGTGAATCCGGTCCTAGGGGTGGATGGTTGAAGTTAACGAACACCTTTTTACAACTTTATATCTTGACTTAAAAACCTAAAATATCTTTTAACAGATAAACACACTGATGTTCTTTTAGAAATAGATCATTTAAGGATGTTTTAAAAAAAAGTGTGTTTACCCAATCAAATTGACTTCACCTTATGACTTTTGGAATCATCTTTCATTCTTTCATATTACTTTGAAATTATCTTTAACTTTATCTTTATGTGAAAAAACAAATAATTTCTTGGCTATCAAGGGCTTATTTGTGTTTGTGTTCATTTGCTTTTGTATTGAATCTAATAGTGTTCATTTAAAGGGATGGTTCACTTAAAAAGTCATAATTTATTGTTTCAAACCTCCACAAATTTGATAAACTAAAAGAAGATTATTTGGAAAAATGCTTGTTACCCAAATGTCTTGGACCCCATTGACTTCCATATAAGGAAAAACAACTTTATATTCATTTTGTTCTGTTGAACAAAAAATTCGATATTTTCATGAATGTAAGACAGCAAAAAGTTCTTCGGAAATTATTGTCTACTGCTGTAATTTTTCTCACTTTTCAATGGGGTCGAATAACTTTCAAGCCTTATTCCAAATAATTTTCTCTGTGTTCAACCAAACAAAGACATTTATACAGATGTGGATCAAATATTGTGTGACAGAACTTTTATTTTTGGATGAACCATCCCTGCTATTAGAATGTTGGAGTTTTTATAAAGATCTCCTGCAAGTGGTGTACCTTGCGTCTTCAGTTTGACCTTGTTTATAACTACCACACTGTTCACACACCCAGCAGATGATGTCCATCTTTAGGTCTCACCCCACGTTCTGTTTGTCCCTAAAATGAACCGTCTCTGGTTATGACGTGAAAATGACACGCTCTGGCTTTGTTTCCCTCACTCTCATGCCTGACACACGACTGATGATGCACGTCACAAGCCCGCCAACACACGTTCCATGAAAACAGAACCATCTGGAGAGAGAATGGCAGTGTGTGAGGAGATGATGAGATTTAGGAAACTGGAGATGAATGAATGGCTGGCTCATGAATGCTTTAGTGATTTTGATTGATATACAAGACAGGAGAACAATGAACAGAAAGTGTAGAACAAACCGCGCTGTGTGGGAGAATACAGCATGTGCCGCTTTGGTCAAGAAACTTCCGGAAAATCATTTTGCACGTCCTGTATCCCTGTAAAGTAAAATCATAATTAAGTGCTCATTATTTCAATTGTTTTTACCCCCAAGCAACAATAAGATTTAATGTTGCAAATGGACACTTGTGTCCTGCTTAGAAATCCCTCCTGAGATAAAGACCACAGTAATCTCTCATGATTCACATCCTTTAGAGATTCAACGGATATGCAAATATGGTATGTCTCATACTTTATCCTTCAAAGCATATCCAGAGAATCATCTATCATACTGCCAATGTTATAGTTTGGCCAAATAAAGAGTTTGCTCGCTTTTAAATTGTTACAAACCTGTACTGTGTACACTTCGTTGTGCTGAACAAAAATATTATATTTCAAGTTTGTATTCAACAAACATTCATTAAAACAAACACATTCTTAACAGGGGACACACGCCGTTTCTGTCAATCTTATGTTGTTCTCGAGTGCCAGTAGTTTAGAATCAAGTTCTTCATATCTCGAAAAAGTATTTTGGTTACTAACATTTACAGAAGACAGATACAGCTTTACGACACTTTACGGAAAGAGTTAAGCTACCGTGGACGGACCGTGAGCAGTGCCGGTGACCAATCTCCTCATGAGGCCTTCTCCTGGAAACTACACGCTGATGCTCGTGCTCTTCTGTGCTCTTTGACAGCGTGATACCCCTCCTTTGAGAAAAGAAACATACCTTTCATCCCCCCATAATAATGAACATGCTTTTTGACACTTTTTCTTTTCAATTGACATTATTGCCAAAGAAAGATGGCCAAGCAAAATAATAATTAACAAACAAGTAAAGATGACATTCAGGACACCAGCTAAAAATAAATGAAAAGAAGAAATGTATACTCATCGTACATCTTGAGATTAAAATGTTTTTAGATTATTTAAAACTTTTGACTGGTAGATTTGACGATTTTTAATTCATAAGCAGCTAAAGTATACATGGTCAGCTGTGTTTCCTAATTCCTATTCACCTCTCCCACCATTGGAGACTTTCAGCATACATTTATATCAGAAAGTTGCAATAACTAGATCTTTTTAGGACCACTGAAAAACTTTGAAAGTTAGAAAAGTTCTTTCTTTGTTTCTTACAATTTCCTATAGGTATGTTCTAGTTTATACTTGATTTGTTGATATTAATTTCTATTTAATTTAAGGGGAGAAACTAAACTAAACTAAAGTAAAGTAAGGTAAAGTAAAGTAAAGTGTAGACAGATTATCAGACCTACGCCTGATTTAAGGTTTCAGTCTTTGGTTCATCTGTCTGGCACTAATATAACTATTTTAATTATACAATCAGTCCTGTTCCTTGATTCTTATTGGCTGAGCAAACCTGATATATTATTCACATTACATTATGGCTTTAGTTTCACTAACTTGTTTGCTATGTATGTGAAGTAATCATTTCGTGAATGCCTCTTAGCTGATGTAAGATGCACTGTTACATACAACTTTGACGGGATTATTGCATTCGTATGTTTTTTATTAATATTAATGTAATTATAATTTGTTGTTGTATAATATTTGTATTAAATAAAAAATAGATGTATAACAGTTCTTTGGTTAACGCAGAAAAATACAAGACATGCTTTTAAACTGGCTATCTAATGTCATTTAGTGTATTTTTCGCTTTTCATCAGAAATCATCTACTGAATTCCTAATGGATGTTTACCAGAAGATGTGTTTGGGCCACAAAAGATAAGAATGACATAAAACCTTATGTCAGTCTAAAATATCATAAGAGTGTTATAAACAGTGTTGTAGGACTAAAATTACTTGTTCACCATCTGCTTAAAATGACAGAGCCCCCCCCCCCACTGCTATAAAACACGCATCAAACATTTGGATTATGAGGAACATTTATTGATGATGATTTATTCACACGTTTTAGAATACAGAGAACACAATCCATTTGTTTCTGCACACAGCTGAACACTTGCTCACAGAGAAAGGCTGTGGGACACCTTATACGCACACGGAAAACCCAGTTTCTCACCCCAAGTGGTTTCTTGAATTAAACATTGACTTCCTTTCCTAACTTTACTTGATAGTTAAGGTTCCTGGCACCGCTTGTGTTAACTAACACAACACATCCTGAAGAACTTATCTCAGCTTTAACTGCTGATAATCAACGTGAAACGCTAGAAGTGAAAACCATCAAACGGTCATTAATTCAAAAGCTTTTATTCATGTGCTTGAATCCGCCAACAATCACCAACAAGACGAAGAACTCTAGTTTGTCACTGACACGTTCTGAAGAAATCTCTCTGAAGTAGGCATGTGAAAATGTATGTGTTTATATTTACAGTGACTCTGTGATGGTCATTGATTTATTACATTCTCAATTGCTGGTATGAGGTCTCTTAGACAACCCGGTGTCCATTGCATCTAACTGGACCAGGTTGTTTGGCTTGCCCACTCACATCACTGGCCTCTCCATCCATTCCTTTACACATCCTCTGCTTGTTCCTTGTTCTCTGACTTGAGATGTGACTTGATGTGCAGTAGCCCTGTTATGTTAATGCAAGAGGATGTTGCAACATGCACCTTTAGTTGTGCTTAAGACTTTTTGCTTCAGTCTTGCCTCCCTTCTACCTGTCGCTTCTATGCATTTGTCGACTTCAGCCAGGCTGCAGAAGAAAGGGATAGTAGCATAACAGAAAGATGAGGAAACAGCTCAGCCAAAGAGCAGATAGAAAGAGAGAGTCAGCGCTGTGAGCGAGACGAAGGACACAAGAGATGCCGAAGAGGAGAGAACGGGAGAGTCGTAACCTGGTGGACAATCTAGCTCCAAACAGCGGACTGAGGCTGCATCCTCATTGCCGTAGTTCGCCCAGTACTCTTCAGGCTCTAGCTTGGGTAGGGCAGCCTCCTCCGCTGTAAGGTCATACTTTAACGAGGAGGACGATGAGAGACTCTTGCCAGAGGAAAATGGATGGGCCTTTACGGTCTCCTTACTCTTGTGAAAAACGCTCTTAGATGATGAGGCTGGTTTGTTCTTCGAGAACCACCATCTTGTCTTGGTGCTGAAGGTGGTGGTTGTAGTGCCAGCCAGAGAACCGGGGTCAGGCAGCGGGCAGAGGGCAAAGTCAAGCTCTCGCAGGAATCTCAGGTCCTGGCCTTTGCGAGGGGCTGGTGAAGTGCAAGTCAGGTCTGAGCTGGAGATCCGAGCTTTGCGGAACCACTCCCAGAGCGACCTTGCTTCGCAGCCGCAGGTCCAGGGGTTGGCATTTAGCCTGAGGAACTGTACTGACGATGTGTCCTTTAGAACTTGACCTGGAAGCTCCTGCAGAGAGTTGTTGAAGAGATATAGGATGGTCAAGCGGCCCAGGTCGCGAAAGGCCCTGCGGTGGACTTGCCGGATGCGGTTGTCGTGTATGAGGAGACGGTCGAGATTCACCAGGCCACGAAAGGCGTTTTCAGACAGGGTTCGGATGCGATTGCCGTGGAGGAAAAGATGTGTAAGGTTGACGAGGTCAGAGAAGAGGCCGTCAGGAAGCTGGGTGAGCTGATTCTCCTGTAAGTAGAGGAACTGTAAGCTATAGAGCTTATGGAAGAGATCGGCGGGCAGCTCAGTTAGGTGGCAGCGGTGCATGTGTAGGCTCTGCAAACGCTCCAGCCCCCTGAACGCACCCCCGTCCAGCCTGCGCAGTGATGGGTTGTCACTCAAATCCAGTTCCTCCAGTACACGCAGATTACTGAACGCCCCTGCTTCGATCCATGAGATGTTATTAGAGTACAGCCAAAGGACCTGCGGATACAATGCGGTTAATAACGTCAAGCTTCACTCGTTCCATGTTTACGCAAACATACAGATCATCATTTATCACTCACCTGTGTCTCAAAACCAAAAGAGTCAGCTCTGAGCTCCGTGATGCGGTTGTTCTGCAAGAATACGCGCTGGGAGTCATAAGGCACTCCAGCAGGAACAGACGTGAAGTTCTGAGACTGGCAGCTGACAGTCATGGGCGTGTGGTAACAAACACACAGCCTGGGACACGCCTGACCCGGTGCGCACCGACATGCCAACAGCCACACCACTAACCAGAGAGACAAACCACCTGTGGAGAGAGAAGAAAAGAGAAGTGGATTAAAAACATGGTCGGGTAATGGAGAGATGCAAACATGAGGCAACACTTGGTCAACAGCAAATCCAAGATAAAGCTGTAAACAAAGACATTTCATCAAAACTGTCCAATCATAGACCGCTGCTGTTCCAGACCAGAATAGTGCCTAAAAGTGCGTGAAACAAAGAGGTAGGATTATCTTTGGCTCGTGAAACTGATCCTGATTCAATTACTGCGGTGCATGAATATTTAAGGGACCCTGTGGGGTTCTGTGACTCTGGACAATAATGTAATGCTTAAAGACACGCATGGTGTGAATTAATCATGTTGTGTCCATTCATGTGGCTTGCGCAAGATTTTCCTATTACCTGACCCGTGACCTGGTCACATGCAGGCCTTCTTTCAGGACACGGTGTTCTAACCTCTCCACCAAACTGGGCTAATGTGGAACATTTCATTGACTCCATTCACAACTATCTCTATGTGTCTATGTTTTCTTTATTAGTCAACTCACCAGTTTCATAGTCAGTGTCATGTTTTTATTCTTCATTTATGAATAGCTTGATTTTTCTTTAAAACCGCTGCCCATTGCACATTAAGATAATCCCACGCATATGTTAGTAAGATGTCTTCTAAAGATCTGGAGATGTAGACCACATCTGCGGTTCCAAACATCTCAGAAAGAGTTGTACATCTATTCTAAACATGTGGCAGACATCTTCTAGTGCTCTGAATCTAACAGCAGACGTCTCAGAGATGTCTTGCAGATGTAACTTCAGATATCAACTGACAGATTTATATTTATATTATATTTATAGAGATGTATGAGTGCTGGTGGTGAAATGTATTTATAACAATTTATTTCTTAAACTCTAGAGTACAAATAAAAATATAACTTCACTAAGTTCACCATGATGGAGTTTGATCACTAGCAGCAGATATTAAGTAACATAAAGAAACATAAAGCGGTCATAAAGCTGTGTATTTAAATCTAATAATATAATATAATAATGTAATCTAATCCAATATAATATAATATAATAATATAATATAATAATGTAATCTAATCTAATATAATATAATATAATATAATAATATAATATAATAATGTAGTGTAATAATGTAATATAATCTAATAATATAATATAATAATATATTATAATAATGTAGTGTAATAATGTAATATAATATAATAATATAATATAATATAATATAATAATGTAGTGTAATAATGTAGTAAAATATAAAAATATAATATAATAATGTAGTGTAATAATGTAGTAAAATATAAAAATATAATATAATAATGTAGTGTAATAATGTAATAAAATATAAAAATATAATATAATAATATAATAATGTAATAAAATATAAAAATATAATATAATAATGTAGTGTAATAATGTAATAAAATATAAAAATATAATATAATAATATAATAATGTAGTAAAATATAAAAATATAATATAATAATGTAGTGTAATAATGTAATAAAATATAAAAATATAATCCAATAATATATTATAATATAATATAATATAATATAATATAATACTGTATTGTAATAATGTAATAAATATAATAATATAATATAATACTGTATTGTAATAATATAATATAATATAATATAATACTGTATTGTAATAATATAATATAATATAATATAATATAATACTGTATTGTAATAATATAATATAATATAATATAATACTGTATTGTAATAATATAATATAATATAATATAATATAATACTGTATTGTAATAATGTAATAAATATAATAATATAATATAATACTGTATTGTAATAATATAATATAATATAATACTGTATTGTAATAATGTAATAAATATAATAATATAATATAATACTGTATTGTAATAATATAATATAGTAATATAATATAATACTGTATTGTAATAATATAATATAGTAATATAATATAATACTGTATTGTAATAATATAATATAATATAATACTGTAATGTAATAATGTAATATAAGAGTAAACAGTTATATATTGTGCAGCATTAGTGTAAGTTTTGAAACACTTACTCTTGAAGGTGTTGCAGGAGCGGGAGGTCCGCGCAGCAGAACGAGACTCCATCCCAAAATCCGGACCGAGTGAGTTAGACGGAGCGCGATTGGCCGCTATCTTCACTTCCGGTCCGCTCTGCAGGCGACTGAACACTGATGCCCGAGCGCGCGCGCTTATAAGCGGACGCTGCGGCTCCTCTGTGACGTCACACGCGTGAACATGAGGATGATGATGCGCTGGTGTTTGTGTCCACACTATTAAACACCTACACAACACTTAATGAGTTAAACTCGTGTCATGTTTATAAGACAAGGGTAGAGATTATTATATATATATATTATTATTATACACATGATGTAGTTATGACAGATATAAAAAAAAGTCATTATAATGTCTTGTAAAAGTTTCCTTTATAAAGTTAAAGACTGCATTTTCTCTCTTCGATGTTAAAAGATGCCTGCCTAAAACACAAAGATAGAAACACAATACAAGAAGAAATCTTTTCAGCATTTTGTCTTGTTTAGAACAAATAAAACTTCTCATATTAAGATGTTTGAAGATGTTTGTCTTCTTTTGAACTTATAACTGTAAATGTTGTGTGTCAGTAAAGTCCAAATGTTCTGACAATGGGCTGAGAAAATAAACTTCAATTAAATTATACTTTTGGAAAGTTTTTCTCAGCTCATTGTCAGATTATTTTGCTTGTTTTAAAGAGAAATGTATTTGGTTCTTAAAAGCAGACTAAACATGTTGGGTCATTGTTAGATATTTGGACTAAAAACAAGATAAAAAAGATGGAGAAATAGTAATAAACTTAATTTATAAAAGTATGTTTTAATGAAATGAAACTATTTTGGGGATTTGATAAGTTTGGTCAAGCATTCTGAAATTGTTTTCTATTATAAGTCTGTTTAAGTCCTATTGGAGAGACTGAAATATCCAAGATATCTTGACCCTTCTCTTGAGGATCTTATTAAAGATTTATTAATAAAACCACTCTTTATTTTTATTTTTTTATGATTATTTATTTCTCAATGCATAAAAGGCTTTCAGTTGTTCACGACACAGTCTTTGTGAAATGTATTTGTGAGTGTGTGAGCACTGACTCAGAGTTGTGTTCGCTGACCATGACTGAGGTCACGCTGTGTTCCAGCATGATGCCGTCCATCTGCACACACAAACCTGCGTCCCCTATATAATGACACACGCACACAGATACATCAATGATTACACTTTATTTATTTAACTCGGTAGCATTGTTGTAGCACTTGTTCACCTATTGTTGTATCGGCTATTTACCGCTTCATTGTCTCCTCGACTATTGTAAGTCGCTTTGGATAAAAGCGTCTGCCAAATGACTAAATGTAAATGTAAATGTAAATATAGATCTTTTGGCCTTTCTCTCTCTACACCATATACTGTCATGATTCTGCCTCTCTTCGTCATGTTTTTGGCAGACTCATGGCAGACCTGTGTTTTGTGTGAGGGTCACATGGTATTGTGTGTTATGACATGCCATGTGTTCTCTTGTCTCGTCTCTTGACCCCGCCCCCTTGTCATCCTGTCTATCTTCCCATCATTGTTTCATTCCCCACACCTGCCCCGTGTCTTATCCCTTGTTATGTTCCCTATATAAAGCCCTTGTGTTTGCTGTCCTGTGTCGTGGCATTACATGTTTGACTCGTGTCTTGTAAATGTTGATACCCGTGTTTCCTGAAATCCTGTTCGGTTAAGGTCTAGTCTAGTCTAGTCTAGTCTAGTCTAGTCTAGTCTAGTCTAGTCTAGTCTAGTCTAGTCTAGTCTAGTCTAGTCTATGTTCTTGTCTATGTTCTTGTCTATGTTCTTGTCTATGTTCCTGTCTATGTTCTTGTCTATGTTCTTGTCTATGGTCTTGTCTATGGTCTTGTCTATGGTCTTGTCTATGGTCTTGTCTAGTCTATGGTCTTGTCTAGTCTATGGTCTTGTCTAGTCTATGGTCTTGTCTAGTCTATGGTCTTGTCTAGTCTATGGTCTTGTCTAGTCTATGGTCTTGTCTTGTCTTGTCTATGGTCTTGTCTTGTCTATGGTCTTGTCTTGTCTATGGTCTTGTCTTGTCTTGTCTTGTCTATGTTCTTGTTTGAATTTAACCTTGTTTTGTTTCCCCTCGTGGAAAGTCTTTTGTTTGCCGTTTTTGTAGTGTTTAGTGTCCTGTTTTCCCCATCGTGGGTTTTGGTTTTGTGTTTTTTGTATTAAAGTCCAGTTTGTTCCCCTCAATCTTGCCTGCATTTGGGTTCTCTCCTTCACCTCATCCCTCCCTTTCATGACAATATACCATATATTGTACACAAATGCACACTTTAGAAGCTACACAATCAACCATCAGCCATGATCCAATAACAATGAAGGGGAAAGAAATACACAGCCCGCAGAAACATACTGTACCCACAGAAGCAGACCCCTCCTCGTCGTTATCAACCTTTTGTTTTAGAGTCGCTCGAAGCTACACACACAATGGCATGAACACACACTCACACAAATATCAAAGCCCACGGGCTCAGTCATCGCTGAACATTCTCAACACCACAGGGGCCGTGGGGAGAATGTACACACAGATACGCATACATGAAGCAGGTTCAAACAGATGACCACACTCCCCCTCACCACTCGGGGCAATGACACACTCTTTAAAGAGCAACAGACAGGGATTTTGGAGTGTGTGCACATGATAATTAATATCTCAGCCCCTTGACAAAGGAGCGTAGACCTTACACTGGTCGATAAACATGAACATGAAGGACATCGGGGAGTCGTGGCCTGGTGGTCCGAGTGTTGGATTTGTGATCCCAGGGTCGCTGGTTTGATACTCCAGCGGAGATTTAAGGTGGAGGGAGGGAATTACTAGAACTCTCCTCCAACTTCAATATCACGATTGAGACGAGTCTCTTGAGCAAGATTCTCCCAACTGCTCCCTGGGAGACGCAGCATGACCTTGTATTGCTTCTGGTGTGTGTTCACAATCAATGTGTTAACTTGCTGTGTGTGTGAGCGGTTGAATGGGGTTAAATGCAGAGCACAAAAGTATGAGACACCATTCTTTGCCACACGTCACTTCACTTTCATAAAACATTTGAATAAACTGCAGGTGATCACCTTTGAGTCTGTAAAACATAATGAAAAGACGATGGACAGGTACACACCACATGAACTCGTGTGTGTCAAACAAAATCTTTAAAAAACTCCTAAAAACTCATCTTTTCCGGCTACACCTAACTCACTAACTCACTTCTTTTCTAACTACTCACTCTATCACAAAAAAAATAAATAAATAAAAATCTTTTGTAACTTCTCTCTCTGTGTAACTTGGTAACATTGTTGTAGCACTTGTTCATCTATTGTTGTATCGGCTATTTACCGCTTCATTGTCTCCTCGACTATTGTAAGTCGCTTTGGATAAAAGCGTCTGCTAAATGACAAAATGTAAATGTAAATGTAAAAATCAGATCCTTTTCTATAGAGCTTCTCCTGAAACTTCACGTCCTCCTACTTGTTTGATCGTCACTGTTTATCACTGTATTGATAATTCTGACCTTTTGTCTCTCCCGTCTAAATCAGAGGCTTTCCTCCCAAAACCCTTTGCTTCTTAAAATCGATATGAGTTGAGCCTCGCTGTCATGTTTCTATTACTGACTAATATTGCCGTTTCACCGCCTCCTTCATCCGTCTATCTCCTGTCCATTCATTCATCCCTATTTTTAAACCGAGGCAGCTCGTCATATCTCAAGCTATTATGACGCAGAACGATCAATGCTGAGTGAAGGCAGACAAACAAAGAATGTGTGAGAGAAACAGAGCATGTCATGTTGGCAGAGAGCTTATTGTCAAACCTGCTCTGATCCAAAATCTTAACCATGTTTTATCTCCACCATTATCTCCAGTGTATTTTAATCCATTTATTAAGATGCCAGTGTATAGCCTACAATAAGTAAGCCAAACAGGTTGGATGAGTTATAATGTAGTAAAGATTTGCATGGTAACGGCTAAAAAAGGTTATACAATGGCTCTGAACTGATACTGATACTAAGCATCTGTTAAACAAAAAAGAAATACTACAGCAGAAGACATAACATATTATCAAGAAATGTTCTTAGAAGACCCGAAACTCATGATATAGATTTCTAAAGGACAGTAAAGTCGTATTTCGGTCAAAACACCTTAACCAAATCCATATTTTGGGATCAATGCAACACCACGACTTAAATGAAGCTGATATCACCCTTTAAATTAAATATTAATTGATTTATTATTCGTATCAGAATTTGGTTTCTTTGAGCAATTAAAACAACCACCTAGAATATTAAATTCATTTTTGTTTAATGTTGTTTTACCTACCTGACAGAAAATTTTATTAATTTCACAAATGCCAAAATTCAACATTTTAACAAAGTGTTATAAGTCTATATCTTATATTATATGTATATAATATAGATAAATAAGCAACATTTTATTTTTGATTTTGTCTGCCTTCCCATCAATTTCGTTGACAGCGTAGACAGGCTATACCCTTATCAGTAGGAATTTGCATTAAGCCGGAGTCAGTATGTACCTGGACCAAATGGTGGGTCCTGAACTAGAAAAAGCCCTCTACAGCCCTCGAACAAAGCGAAGACCAGGACAAGAAGACCACGGATACCAATCCCCTGCGAAGACCTCGTCTGTGACGATCATCAGGATACGACCCCAGCACACAGATGTGTCTTCTTCATTCTGCTGCAGTCTGGACTTGAACTGCTGGACTCGTCTGGTCAGAGGAGAACTGGTCCAACTGAGCCTGGATTCTCCCAAGGTTCTCTATTCTGTCACCGTTGGAGTTTCGGTTTCTTTGCCACTGTCGCCTCTGGCTTGCTTAGTTGGGGTCGCCTCATTTACAGCGATATCGTTGATTTGATTGAATTTGAATGCACAGACACTTTTTAAAGTGAACAAAGACACCAACAAATTGAAAATGAATGCACAGACACCATTAAACTGAAAAGAGATAACGTCCCCAAATTCAATAATATATTGCCTTTAACTATCATAAAGCATTATGACACACTGTTTTACTAATTATTGTTTTTCAGCTGCTTTGATGCAATATATTTTGTCTTAAAGCGCTTTAGAAATAAATGTGACATTGACATTTGACAGATTTTTACTGTTTTCTGAGAGTGCACTAGCAGACGACCTGCTCTTCTAAACACAAAAGTGAAGAGCATCAGCCCTGATTCACAAATACAGCTTAAAGAAAGTAACAGGACAGCATAGCCGTCTATAGCGGCACAGATGAGCTCCTATCAACACATTCTCATTAAGCCTGGGAAACAGAAGGCCATGAAATACACACCGCAGGGGTAAGCTTGTCGAGTTGTGAGAATTTGTGAAGTTTGTGAAGAAGGGTCAGATGGGAACCAGTCACAGCATCTTTAGCACAAGACAACAACACTGCATATGTCTCACTGTCACACAAATTCACATTCAGGCCTAAAAACTGCCCGCATTTACCGTGGGGTGAATAAGTATTTAAATATCCTGTGATTTTTTTTATCTAGAATTTTCAGCATAGGTTCATCTCTTCTGCGAGAGACAGAATCTGAAAAGAAATTTGGAAATCATATTGTAAGATTTCTTAACAATTGATTTGTAAATTAATGTGTCCAATTATTTGACATTCTTATCAGCCAGATTTCTGACCTTAAAGACTTCTTATTTTGCTATTAAATACTCCAGCTCCACTCATGCTCATGATTCTACATTAGAAGCATCTGTTTGAGGTCATTAGCTGTCATAAAGCCACCTGTGCCCCCCACAATCAGCCAAAATTCTAAGTAGCAACATGGGCAAAACCAACGAGCTGTCAGAAAACACAGAAGAAGAAAGCTGGCAGGGGTTGGGGGCAACTGTCAAGCAGCTTGGTATAAAAGAACAACTGTTGGAGCAAATGTCATAGAACAGAAGAGGCTAATGATGACTGTCAATGTCCTTCGGACTGGGCCGCTAAAGAAGATCTTTCTTCGTGGGGTTTCAACGATGCTAAGAATGTTTAGCCCAGAACTAAACGGGAGGAGCTCGTCAAAGCCGTGAAGAGAGTTGGAACCACCGTTTCCAAGGCTACTATCAGTAATACATTAAGACATCATGGTTTAAAATCCTGAATCACACAGAAGTTTCCCCTGATTAAGTCTGCCCATGTCAATGCCCACCTGAAGTTTGCCAGGGACCGTATGGATGATCCAGAGGACTCATGGGAGAAAGTCCTGTCGTCAGATGAGATCAAAGTAGAACTTTTTGGTCTTAACTCCATAATGGTCTTTATTCGCTTACACGGAGCTTAATGTTTCGTTTTACTACAACAACAAAACAAGATGTCTCCATTCTGTATACATCACAAAGAACTTAGGTTCTGGCTCCAAACATTTTCTTCTCTTTCATTTTATAGATAAATTAAAATCCACTTTCAGACCATTTCCCTTTGTCTTGATGTTTTTCCAAACAATAGTGGATAACTAACTTTTCTACGTAAGAAAATCTGCTTAAGTCCAATAACCCATATTCATGTCACCCATTATGCATGTTATTCAAAACATGCTTTCCCCTCGACTGCTGTGCCCAACAGCTTCGTTTTCGCTTCAAAATGGCGATGGGCCGAATACATGACGTACAATAACAGGAGAAGGAATAGAATAAAGGACTATTTGTGTATTCTAAGAAATTCCATCGATTAAAATGTCACTAAATTGACATCGCTACTAAAATTGCAAAAATTTTAAAATCTATTTTCCATTGTGACCTATTGAATTCCCAAGTCACTTTTCTATTTTTTACCAACATTTTTTTGCAGTGCCATCACACTGTCGCATTAACAGTATGTAACTGATGAGTTCTGCTGTCAGTCATTACACATGACCGCCCTCGCTTATCTATTTCAAGTCTTCTTCTCTTCATTAGCGCTTTCAGCAGCGCTGTAAGACCCTGTCATACCCGAAACAGTTCTCATACTGAAAAGATATTCAGAGAGAGAATGAAAGATGGACAGAGGAGAACAAAATGCTGCAGAACCATCTCTGAATTTAAATGAGTTCAGAATGTAAAAAAATACAGCAGGTCCTGCAATCGGTATCACCCTCCGAGGGTCATGAAGGTCTTGATGGAATGCCCACCATAGTGTCATTTTAAAACGCCCTTTGGGATTATTTTCAAGGGTACATGATACTTCACACCCCATGATAAATTCTTTGTTTGGTGACAACACCTCCGCGTGGGCACTGAGTGAGGGCACAGTTGTTTGGTGCCCCCCGCACAGCTTTTATCACTTAAAGCTCATAATTGAGGTATACACCGGGAGATGAACCCTTCTGAATGTTTGTACTGCCCTGCTTTGAACACAGAGATGTACTGTACATTAAAGTAAAGCAGTTACTTCATATGCCATCTGCTGGTGCATGCTGGGAACTTATTATGTAATCCTTTAGGGCTATATTATGCACAAACACACAGATCATTACTTTCTATTCCAGTGTCAGCAAATGCTCCCTAGGAACACAATAAAGGCTCCGATGATCGCAATATTATTTTATAATCAATGGTGAAGATGTACTTCCTAAGTGATGGTCAACTATGATTCTTCTCCACTACACTATAAAATATACTGTACAATAACCCCATTTGGATCCAGGTAGTCTGCAGTAAAAAAAAACAATTTATACACTATATTTTATTTTAATCCATTTAGGGGTCTTCATTCCCGTATGAATCATTACTTATTTAAACACTATCAAGTTGTATTGTGATATTGATCTGGGTGTTTGGGCAGAATACTGCTATCTGCTTGTTACAAAACAAGGCCACAGTCTTAGATATAGAAAAGTGAGTTCACCAGCAGAGGGCCATGGAGATCCACTCATTTTTCTGTATTTGACACTGCATTTAGGACATAAAGGAGTTTCTCAGAGAAAAATTGTAAAGAGGTTGAAGTTATCGTCATCTACAGTGCACAATATCATCCAAAGATCCAGAGAATCTGGATCAGTCTCTGTGCTTACGGGTCAGGGATGGAAAACAATACTGGATGCCGTGAACTTCAGGCCCTTAGACATCACTTCATCACGTACAGGAATGCTACTGTAATGAAAATCCCAACATGGGCTCAGGAATACTTCCAGAAAGTTGCCGGTTAAATCTCTATAGGTCAATGAAGAAGCCATATCCAAACATAATCCAGAAGCAAAGACGTTTCTCTGGGTCAAAGGTCCTTTAGAAAGGACTGTGGTAAAGTGAAAAACTGTTCTTTTTGGAGAACTGGGGCACCATGTCATCATCCGGACTACAGAAGACAAGGATGGGGTTTGCATGAGTGTGTGTGTGGAATGAGAAGCTTACACATCTGGAAAGGAACCATCAATATATCAGTATATCCAATTTCAGGGAAGATCTTCCATTTTCCAACATGACAATGCCAGACCACAGACTGTAAGAATACCAACATCATGACTGCCCAGAAGAAGGATCCGGGTACTGAAACGGTCAGCCTGCGGTCCAGATCATAAAGAGGAAGATGCCTAAAGAAGACCTAAGACAGTTGAGCAACTAGAAGTCTGTATAAGACAAAAATGGGACAACATTCTTATTCCTAAACTTGAGCAACTCGTCCCCTCGGTCCCATGATTTTTGTAGACTGTTGTAAAACGAAGAAGGGATGCCACACAGTGGTATCGGGTTGGTATTTTTAATCCCAAAATAAAACTTAAATCTTTAATGTTAAACAGCATTTGTGGCTGCTTTAATTGGCTGAATTCTACAGTTTGTTGCTGTCACACCTTTACATGCATGTATGTGTCATATATGTATGTATACATAAAATATTTATTGCCACAAGTATTCGCTCACCCGTCCAAATAATCAGGGGGTTTCAATCATTCTCACTTTGAATACTTTAGCACACATAGACATTTTGGACAATCCCATTCTCCCAACTTTATGGGAACAGTTTGGATCTGACCCTTCCTCTTCCAACAGGACTGTGCAAGATCCATAAAGACAGCGATGACAGAGTCTGGTGTGGGGGAACATGGTCCTGACCTCAACCTGATAGAACTCTTTTGAGATGAACTAGAGCAGAGAGTCAGACCTTCTGATCCAACATCAGTGTGTGACCTCACAAATGTGTTTCTGGAAGACTGGTGACAAATTTCCATAAACACACTCCTAAACCTTGAAGACAGTCTTCCCAGAAGAGTTGAAGCTGTTATAAAGGGTGGACAAACATAATATTGAACCCTATGGATTAGGAATAGGATGTTTTCCTCATCACTAATGTTAGTGTACTCTGATTGGCCACCTCAGCTGTTAGTTACTGCATCACCACCGGTGATGAGACGACATCGTGTGAATCACAGTTACTTGTTTTAAGGGTTTCTGATGAAATGTCGCAGAAGTAATAGGATACCTACAATCCTGTCATTTTCTGTAGTCCAAGACGTCTGATTTCTGTTAAAGACGATAACCTCACTTTATCGTGAACTTCAGGATTTGTAACTTCACAGATCGTTTACAGTTACTGAAGAATTAGAATCCGAACAGAATAATGTGGTAATGAGTGTACAAAATCAGCCAACATTAGCTTTTTTAAAAACAATTCCCTTTATTTTGATTGATAAAGATGCATAGATAAAATAAGGCTGTATTTCAGACAACAAGTTGTAATTAATGTTGTGTCCTACAGAAGGCCCCATCAGCTCCAGAGACAAGTGAGGATTTTAAACAGACAACACAACCTTTAACCAGTGCTTTGCACTTTTACAGTAGATGTCAAGTCATGAACAAGAATGGTACCAACAATGTGTTAACGTGTGAATAAGGAAATATTAAGTATTAGATATCCCAGAGGAAAGTTTTACAGTATAAAGATATAAAATGAATATAGAAACTGAATCAAATTTATCTCAAACTGAATTCTTTTGTATGAATTTTCTTTAATTCCACACTCCTTAATCTTAGCTTAGTTTGTGACAACTGTTAAGATATTTTCTTATATACCTGGGAGAATAAGCCATCATATTCGCTCCTTGTTGAACCCTGTTTTCTTGAGAAATTAAATATCTCATCTGTGATTTTTCATTCTAATGGGATGTCACATAACCTGTCTAACCCGTCCTCATTAAGCAAGCTTTTACCAAGTGAGGGAAGAATTTGTGCCAAAAAGCTGTGCCAAAGGAGTTTGATTTGACGCACAACCTTTGATGGCAACAACAAAAGATTGAGTATGAGTGGCACTTTATGCTCTCCTCGTGTATGATTATACAATGACATACCTTTAGTTTGAACCAATTTCCAAATGAGAACCACTGAACTTAATATGATTCACATTTAAGAAGTTAAGGCGCTCGTTGTTAGTTAGTTATAATGCAAAATGTGAAGAACGTCTCACTTTTAAAACTTTTGTTTTAAAATCTCCACGTCTTGTCACAGATATGATCTCTAACGTTAATCTGTTAATCCTTGAAATGTTTTTGATAAGTCGACTTTTAAAGTCACCTTTTAAAAGAGCTTCATGTTTTTTAATCTGTGGATGTGTTCTCAAATTGCAGGATCCAGGCTGAAGCGTGTGAAAACATTGGTGAAGGGAGGGGAGAGCTGTCCATTTCCAGCTACAATCAGTTCTGCATACCTTTACAGGGTCATGAGTCGAACTCCGTTCAGCACAACTCAAACATATTTCTCAGACTTATATAATATTTGTCTGTTTTCCCAAAAAAATAAACGAGTAAGAGAACCCGGTTTTTCGAGTCAGAGTTCAGGTTGACGTTCCCTTTGTCAAATAATCTTATGAAGAAGTGTTTATGTTGCCATTGAATCGCTGGGCTGCTTGGCGCCGACAGTGCAGGTAAACATAAAGAGGGTTGATGAAGGCCAGAAGACTCAGAAGGGCCAAAGCAATGTTCACCTAGAGACAAAACAGCTCAGTCAGCACTATTGATCCTTACAGTCGGACGCTTTTGTCATAAAACAAGCACAAAACTTTTCAGCAACCTCTGTGACCAAATCAAGAATCTGCCAAACCAAAACTGATATAGATTTAACGGGAATGGAGGCTATTCAAAGTACAGCGGCTCTAGTTTAAAAGCCACACACTATTTCTTTCCCAAAAAATGTAAGAAAGTTATAATTGACTTACAGTATGTTAAGAAGAGTGTGAGGAATGTAAATGAAGCAAACACATTGGCCCTGAAAATATATTCCCAATATCTATCTTCAAATGTACGATAAACTATAAACTAAAAAACGAACTATGTTTGTTATTTCATGTTAGACATTGCATTTTGTATTATTTGCTAATACAGCCTAGAACTATATTATAGCACAAACACATCTTTCAGCAAGTAATTCTTAAAGAAAAAATATTCGACAGCATTCCATTGGAATGGATGTGTTGTGACTTCATACATCTATTAAGCATTATAAAGGCACTTTTTCTACATTAGTTTTGAAAATCACTTTCAGTTGTTTGCAGCGACCGAGTTGTTTTATATTTTATAAAATGAAATATTTATCTCTGGTGTGCTGAATTCTTTGATTCACAGTATAAAATATTAAACAACTATTTTATTTTGACACTTTGGGGAGAGGGTTAGGAACATTTCCGCCAAATGTTGCAAATTCTGTCATGATTCCAGCTCTTTATAAAGCGTATTTCTCTGTTCTGATGAACACCAGGAGAGATATTTGGAAGTATGCCTGTTTTGGGGTACCGTGGTAGGAAAAGTGCTGAAGCATCTCGCTCGTTCAGTTGAAAAGAAAATAAATTATTTTGAAGAATGTAGAGCAAAACCAAATTCTGTGGTCATTCCTTTTTTTGTTCAACTACGTTCAAACTACTTTTTGGTTACAAGCATTCTTCAAATATCTTTCCGTGTGTTGGACCAAACAAAATAATGTATGCAGCTGAGAAGTTCATGACAGAATTTTCATATCGAGTGAACTATCACCATAAACATACAGAGACTTACATAAAGAGGGTCTCCACCCAATGGTCCTTTAATGAGAGCGAAACAAGGATACTGTAGCAGAGAGAACACGGCAGAAAGCGCCATCACCGTTCCAAACAGCTTTCCAAAGTGCACGGAAGGAAACCTGAACACAACATTGAGTCAAATCCAACACATACCCATCCATTAGGGATAATTACTTCAGATGTCATTTATCTTTAAATAAAGCAAACTAAATAAAACCGACATTTCTGCACGCCATATCTTGGCACACTATCGCATCTTATATCAGTTATCAACCACAATACATGTGTCTGTGATCCTCACGCCAAACTGACGAAGGCAGCGTTTCCTCCGAATAGGAAGGATCTGTTGAGGACCTGAAGGATGAAGGTGAGGTACTGCAGGGGCAGAATGGGTGTAGCTGCACACACTGAGAACAGCACACACTGAAGCGCAGTCAAACACAGAGACAGTACAGCTGCCCTCAGGTCAGCCTCTCGCTCACTCTGACCTGCATACAGAAAAAACGTCCAGCTTTGGTCAGGATCGAACAGTGTTCTCTAGTTTGAACATGAACATTTTATGAGGAACATATCCTTCAACAGGAAGAAAGCATGGATGGGATATGTGTTGACCTGGCTCTCGTTCCTTTCCCTTCCGGCGGTCCATGATGAGGCCATTCCAGGGAGCACAAAGGATTCCACACAGCTGAGTAAATGCAAATGCATTCGTATATCTGCTCACTGTGAACAGAAGTTATAACACCGATCATGGGGAGATCATGGAGTATACACATGACACAGCTTGCGGTGAGTTTGCATGCATTTATCTGCAGAAACTGCCCAAAGGGACGAGTTCACCTAAACACAGATCATATGGATCATAATACTGAACACATTGTACCAAGGCCAGCATCCCCGGCAGCAAGATGATTCAGCATAGGGTTTAATGTCCCGATGAACAGATAATGTCTCAGCTGCATCACGGAGAGCCACAGCAGATGTAACATGAATAACCAGGACAGGAAACAGCTCTTGAAGGTTCGATCTTGGAAAAACATATACAGTACAATTACAGTCTTTATTCTGCTGTTGTCACAAACATTTTGAGATTTTTACAGATTCAGAAATGTTAAAGTAGTTGGTGTGTACTATAATAGAATACTGGGATGGCCACAGAAAAATTCACAGAGTCGGCATTTCTCAAAACTGTAACTGTCCTTCTTCAGCAGAACACAAAAGAAGATATTTTGAAGAATGTTAGTAACTGGCACCCTTTCACTTGCATTGGTTCTGTGTCCCTACAATAGAAGGGAATGGGAATCGCTGCTGTCAGATTACCAACTTTCTTTCAAATATCTTCTCCTGTGTTTTGTCCTACAGGTAAATATGAGGACACTTGTATTTATTTTTCGCTTAATAATCCCTTTCAACTGTGTTTTGTGGTGTCCACAATGCCGTACACAATGCTGGTTTTGGTTTTCAGCATGCACAGGAACATGTTTTTGGACGTTATTTTGGATTTTTGGATTAAAATGTGAGGTCATCCTAAAGTTATAACGAATCTGTCTTGAATCTCTTACTCCAGGTTTTCCAAACCAGTATACATGTGTTTGTTTGGTTGAACACAGAGAAAGATATCTGAATAAATGCTTGTAGCCGTACAGGTCTTGAACCCTGACTACCATAGTTAGAAAAGTGCCACAGAACTTATGTTGTTCTACATTCTTCAAAATATCTCATTTTGTGGTAAACACACCAGGAAATATAAAGTATTTTTTTCTACTAAGGCTTTCCAAAACTTTCTGATGACAACATTCTTCCGAATATCTTTTTCCATGTTTATGTCAATGTCCCCATTATTTCTATAGCGCTTTAGACAAAATAGATTGCATCAAAGCAGCTGAACAACAATAATTAGTAAACAGTGTGTCATAATGCTTAATGTTAAAGTTAATACATTATTGAATTCGGGGATGTTATCTCTGTTCAGTTTAATGGTGTCTGTGCATTCATTTTCAATTCGTTGATGTCTTCTTCGTTTACTTTAAAAAATGTATGTGCGTTCAAATTCAATCAAATCAACGATATCGTTGTAAATGAGGGGAATCAGGGGTTTATCAGAAATATTTACCGAATTATTATTACCCTTACTGATTTTGATACAGATTACAGTTACATCTGTTAAAATTATGTCTAGTACACATTACATTCCATTGTGGCCGATAAATGACTACTACCAAATGACTAGAAATTATGACAAGGTGCTTAGTAATCAAGCTTCTTAAAGATGATTTATAAAGCTGGATATTGAAAATAATAAAAGTCTGAATCCTGAAAACTTAAGAACTGGTTTCATAGTAAATAATGATATCTATATAAGGATTATTAAAAAGTGCATACCTACTGCCGCTTGTTCACCCGTTTCGTCTGTGTTTAGGCCTTGAGGAGAATTATTTCCAAATGGCATTTCCACTTCGGCCTGGGAAATTCCCCCACACTTAATCCTTTAAACAGCCAGAGAGAAGCAGAACCAAGCAAAACATTGGATAACAGAAAGTCAGATTTAGATGAGATCTTGTATTGTACATCTAAAGTTATATGGATCAGGTAAAAAGGGAAGTGAGCAGAGGTGTGAAATGTTAAGTTCACCCGTAGCTGTAGTCTTCTGGAAGAGGGTAGGGAATATGCGTACGAGGTAACAGAACAAATGTACGGAACAGATGAATGACGACACAACAGGACAGGAAGAGAAAAGACCAGCGTAAAGAGACTCCAGCCTCAAACACCAACTGAAAAAAGGATGTGATGTCAGCAACATCGTCTTACCAAACTCTTTTCATGTCATGTGTTTTATTGGCCTCTTACTTTGATGATGAGGAAAACCGCAGAGGACGAGTCAAAAGCTCCGTTATAGAGAGTGATTATAGTCGATCGATGCGTGCCAAAGAGATTTCCAATCTAAAGAAAGCAGATGAGAAAACACAAACACACTATAAAAACTGTTTTAATCTGTACTGTACTATGATGCCTCATTTTTAGCCTAAAGTCATTTAAGAACAATTTTTTTAATAAAAAAAATCGCTTATTCTTTTAGTTTAAAGGATTTTTTTCTAGTTTAAAAACTCCAAAGCAGACCCAAAACATGTTGAATCGCTATCAACTCTGTTGGCTTGTACAGAATGACAAATAGTTTCTAAGAGGTCTTTGTAAAAGTCAGTACCTGCATGTTAGTGATCAGAAACATAACTCCACCCACAGCGATGAAGGACATAGCAGGAAAGAGAAGGATGGAGGTGGCTGAGAAAGGACAACAATTTAGATAAAAAAACATGTCGAATTATATCAACCAACTGAGAATCAAGGCAAGATTAAAACTTTACCTGTACTTGAAAAGGCTATTAACAGCATTCCTACAGTGTAAAGTGACCTGCAAAAAAAAGAGACCATGAGCATATTTATTTAAATACGGAACGTTAATCAACCATTCCGTTTAAAATTAAAAAGTGATGTTATTGCTTTTTCTTATTCATGACTGTTCCTCAAAAATGTTTGGAAGTTGTGTTCGAAAAATACCATCATATAATGCATTGGGTGAGGTGACGCACGTGCCCGGAGACAACCCCTGCCAATGATTTCGCGGTGCCGTCCGGATGCATTTTAAGGGAAGCAGTAGCGCAGAATATGAGCTCGACGTGTCATGTGAACTAACTGCATCATCCATCATGCCATGCTTATGATTTATTAGATGCGCACATTGTCTATACCCTCATTAAACATTTAAAATTACAAAAGACTACGCAAGGTGCGAACAAAACCTCTTGGTTCCACAAAAGAGAAGCGTGTTGAAGAAGTCCTCAACCCCAGATCCTGCTAAGGGTGCTTTTACATCCGTGGTTCGGTTCGTTTGGTCTGGATCAAGGGCAAGATGTGATAAACTGCAGCATTTTTCTGTGGTTTCTTTTAGACAATACACTGATTGCTCTGATCTAAACCAGTTGAAATGAACCTAATTGTTGTCATGTGACAAGATCCACATCACTCGTTGGCCAGATTGGTTAGAATAAAAGTAGAGGAAAATTCTAATGGAGCTCCCGGAAGTAAACCAAGTGAGGAGTAAACAAGCTGCTACAGAACTTGCCGCTTTTTGTATAGAGAGACCACTATTGAACATTTTCGCTGTGTTCTTGCGAGTTTGAAAGTTGGGACCTAATATGATCATCAAACCAAATTTCGACGACGCTCGAAGTTTGTCCGCGAGCTGTCATGCGGCAAACAACTATCAACAAAATATATGTAATGTAATGTAGAGAGCAGCTGGATCGGTCCAAAAAAAGTCGCTGCGCTTTCTGCAGTTGGGTCTGTTTGAGTTCAGATCATCGCTCCAGAGTTCATTTGAAAGCGCACCAACACCAGCATTCAAGGAGGTCTTCGTACGCTGTTGTGGTCTGCTTGTTGGCGCGCACTCAGGTACGATTGTTACATTTACAGATGCCAATCAAAGTAGGAAAATGAACTATAGTGTGATTCATCCAAACCCAAGGAGCCAGGTGTGAAAACACCCTTAGAAGACAGCTTCAGTTAGCTGCCCTACAGGTGGAACCCCGGGGGTATAATTACAACATTCACCCAACGTAGACCAACCCTGGAACAACACCTGCTCTGGAGTTCTGTTCAATTTCTTTGATTGCTAACATGCCCTGATTATGGAATCCGACATTGTGTACGTTTCATTTTTCAGTTCTTTCAAATGCACTGGCAGAATAGGAAAGTATGCTTTTTTTAACTAGAGAGTGGGCCAATTTAATCTCAAGTGCAATCAGTTCACTAACAAGAACACTACTAGCACATTGATATTCCTTTTTAAATAAACTTTTACAGATATTTGACCTTACACAATGAAAACTATAAATATAAATTTCAAGTCCCTTTTTTGTTAAGGGTACTCTAAGTTAATTTTCCCATTTCAGTTGTCATTTTAGCAGTATGGGCAGGAAAGATATTTTAAAGAAGGCTCATGCCAATCAAGTTTCCACCAATCAGTAAGATCATCAAACTGGTTTACAACAGGTTTATAATCCCTCAAAGAATTAAAAACTGAATACTGTGGGTGTACATGGTGTGATAAAGCAATTAAACTGGATTAAGAAGGCTTAAAATAAACATAGACAAATGAAGCTTATTATACAACAGTTCTTTCGGGTTCTGGAATCTGATTGGCTGAAAGCCACACGATATACCATCAAAGGAACCATTTCATAGTTTGTATCACTAAACTGAAAGTAAAAGCAAATACACAAACTCCGGGCAGGATGTGCGGGTCTTAAGACGCGACAGGGAGAACGAGGACCTTCTACTTTAAACAAGCGCATATATGCGTTAAAAAACAACGGAAAGTGCCGTAGTTGTTCCCAGGCTCCTTTTAAAAATGAAAGACACTCTGATGTTGTGTCAATCTATGGCACTCTCTACCAAGCGCTCAGAGATACACACAAAAGTGTTGTCACAGAACTTGCTTACATAAATCGTTGTACACAACTCAAAATGTTGACAGAAGATGTAGAAGCCTAAGCCCAAGGGTTCTCAGCATTTTTGACTCCAAGGCCCCCAACGTCTTCAATAATATCTAAAGCCCCCTTTCACTTAAAAATGTTCACAAATGCTAACCAACAAATTATTTTGAGCGTCACATAAACGGGAAAAACTGGTCAAATAAAGGAATTTATTCAATGTACTTTCTGTAAATCAGCTGGACCCCCTCTGTGCAGAACCAGTGCCTTACAGGTTGCTTCACAGGTAAACAACAGGATGTAGCTTATTTTGGGTACCCTATTGTACATTAAGGCCCTTCTGTGAACCTTGTGTATCAGGAGTACAAAACATTACTCTGTACCTTAAAGGTACCCATTACATTCTTAAAGTATCATAATGTTCTCAAAAAAGGTACAACACGTTTTGTATATCTGAAAGGGTACAAAAGAAGATACCACCTTAGGTTCCCACCCCGGCGACAGACTGTCAACTCCCTGAAACAGAAATCTTCAGATACATAAGACAAAAGGAAACCAAATTCCTTCTCATCAAAACCTTCTCATCAATTAAGGAACTCTTTACGGAGGTGTGGTGTATCACTAGTAAGATGTGTTGTAGTGGCAGAAAGCAGAAACTTAAGTCATTCCAAAAATGTCATTACTTTTACACATAAGCAACATAAAAATCTCTGCTAAAGTACAAATAACAAGATCCTGTGGGCAAACGGGCCAGGACTCAAACTCTCCTTCCCTCAATAAGTAACACTACAAGGATTAAGATAATACGAGTTTAAATTTGCTGACCTACACTAAAGTCACGAATCAAAGATAAACTATTTTACAGAAGACATACATCTGGCAGTAAGAGTACATTGGTTGATTTATCATTTAAATCCCAATAAATGAATACATTGTGTGGAACTATTGTCATATTTTGAAATAGAGTCACAAGTGTCCTCAAACATGGTCAAATTGATCTAGGAGCCTTAAATTTGTTCACATTCTATAATAAAGATAACTTAAATTATTACTAATAAAGTAACATTACTTTATTACAGCTGTCCTCAATACCACACTGAACTTATCATCTTTGTTACCTCTGTAAGTAAGCCTGGGCTCTCTATATTAAAGGGTAAATTAACTTGTGAAATGTCCAACTCTTATCAGAAAGAATGAATTTATATAACAACCGCCTCATTCCTCTTCTTCTTTTTCTCAACTGAGATAAAACCATCAGAATTCTCACTGCACCACAGATCACTGAGTCCTGGCACACTCTCTTTTTGGTTACACCCACATCATTATGTCACCTCTTCTTCACTCTCAACAACAATATAACTTATTTTCCAAAATCTCTCCCAATTCCTTCAGAAGAGTAACTATGGCAGGGCGAATGTCCTTTACAGCACATACTGTATTTTGTATATAGAGATTTTTCCAAAAATGTCAAAAAAATGTATGTACAGAATATAAACAATATTTTGTATAACGCAAACAATTTAGCCATGCATGAAAAGTCATTTTATTTTATATTTCACACCATGTCTACCAAGTTTATTTTTTTCGAATGAAACGGAAATGTTTAATGGGAAAACAGATATTTTTGACATTTACTTTATATGCATTCGGCAGATACTCTAGAAAACATGTTGCTACTCTCATACACTCGGCATTTGGTCTGATATATATATATATATTTATATATATATATATATATATATATATATATAAGTCTTTTTACGGAACGAGTTTTTTGCGTTTTTTGAGTTTTGGAAAGATGCCCAACCAATTTTCCCTTAATACAAATAATCCTGTTTCAACCCGTTTTTGTTATTTATCGTCCCTGTTAACATAAGATATATATATATTTTAAAAGTCTTTTTGTAACTACAGTATTTGATCATTTGTGTACATCCCTTGGTTTGACTCTCCACCCGTCACATTAACTATTTATCTATAAATAATGTAACATTACTTTAATTGACATCACAAGGCAGAAGTGACAACATCTGATCTTTAGCTCCACCAAGAAAAGAAGCAGACAAGTACTGACTGTTCTTTACATTGTTTATTTGTTAATGTTTCATTTTAGGCATGGTCCACCAAGCTAGAACCAGCACAATCTTACGCCAAATAGGTAAGTCAAATGTTCTTTAATCTTTTGTCTACATGACTAATGCAAAGAAAATCACTCATCTGCTGGCTGAAGAACTTGACATCATGGGAGATCTACGGCCTTTAGGATAAAATCTACAACCCTATCACTTTTTATTGTGACATGGTAATAACTGTGATATTGTGGTAAGTTTTATTCTGTACTCGAGGTGGGAAATGTGTTATTTGGGTATAACACATCTTTCAAGTTCAAGTTTTTTTTAAGTTTTAAAATTTCAGAATGACTCTACCGAATACATATTTGGATCCATTATACTTACATATTTTTAAACACTTAAGACTTAAAAATAAGTTGCAGACTTTGCTTTTACATGGTATCACCAATAAGAAAATATTGTACATCTGAATACAAAAGTATTCATTCTAAAAAGCATTGTCGTGCTGTCATCATACTATCTTCAACATTATTTGTTAATAGTTATTTTTCATTATTAGTCAGACTCACACAAAAATATATACACACATTAAACATGAAGATCCCATGACTCACATTCCTAGTAGCCTGGAAACCATGGTACCAAAGTAGTCGAAGAGGAAGCCGATTGGCAGCGTAAGGAAATTATTCATAAAGGAGGCAATGGTGAAGATGAGGGAGAACTGCTCATCCTGCCCACTGCAATCTAGTACACAAGCATCCATTACTCACGCTTCAAAGTACCCGTGTGGACATGCATTATTTACAGTATACATGCAGTATTTTCTGGGGCTGTCAAAATGATTAACAGAGATGAATGGCATCCAGAATAAACCTTTCTGTTTGCATAATATGCAACAATTCAAACACAATACATACATATGTTCATTCTGTCGAATATAATTCAAATCATGAATAAAAATGTAACACTATGTATTTCTTATATGCATGTGTGTATTAATTGATAAATACCAAGTACATATACACAATCCCGAGTTATATGTAAACACAAACTGTTATTCTGGATCACGATGGATTGTTTTGACAGCCCTAGTATATTCACTTCTGACCTTCAGTGACGGTTCCATTCACAGTAGTATTCACGCACAGACTACTGAAGTATTGCTGACTTTTCAGCACAAACACCAGCGATGCCCATCCGAACATAACCCCTGCAAAGCCCAAACACTCCACCAGCCCTGTGATGAGAGTGACCCAGTAGCGAACCCTCAGCCCAGCTCCCTGACAGCAAAACATCTTTCCGTCGTTCATGTTTCAGAGTGTCTCTGAGAGCCTCCAGGGTCCTGGGAATACAAGACATCAATGAATGAGAAGTCAATTGAGAATTATTTTTAAAAGGACTGAGTCAGTTCTACAAGACCAGCTTTCGTCTCCCCTTCCTGCTGACGCAAACGTACCTTGATCTTCTTCTTGAACGTTAGGATGCACACAAACAGCACAACTGTGCAATGCGTATATACACCAACCTGTCCCTATCTCATGCATGTTTTCTCGCTTTATATGGACTTTCCCTCCCATTCTCACAAATCCCTCCTCTTATTTTATAAAGGTGGGAAGAAGTAACGTTCCTAAGTTTACCCACATGTCAAGATTCAAAACTGAGCCCTGTAGAAGAGATAGTTTGTAAAAGAATCTCTCAGGTCATTTACTGTAAGAAATCAAGTAGTTTTTTAACATCCAACTATCTTTCATGAGCTGATATAACACATTGCATTCATTGTTTGTGAATTTTAATAAATAACTAAATTCATGTATATTAAATGTTTCTTTTTTTGTGTGCACTTGTATTGGTTCACATTAACATAAAAGTAAAAAAAAACATGTCCATGTTATTCTTACACCACCGAAAAGAAATGTTATCAAGATATTTTGCAAGAATATTTGTGTGTATCTATACTGCCTAAATTCAAGCTCCTCCAAGCATGAAATACGGCTTGATTAAAAATGACACATAAATGTGCAAATGGATACAATTTTATATTAAGAAATGTTCTTTTCCACATGCAAAGATCAGTTAAGCTTCACTATTTAGAGCACAAGGGAATCTTATGACTTTTGCTTTTATTTAAAGAAATCTTAAATCAAAGCAGAAGTGAATTGTGTGATTGGCACGAGACTCACTTTTACTCTTACTTCTGCACTTCTCTGGTGACTTATAGCATTCAGTGACGCAACGGCGTTTAGTATGAGACGCCTTATGATGATCCAGTCACAGTCCACATCACAAGACTACCAGAAGATTTCCTTTTAAGTGTGACAGACACTGATCTTACATGCACAATTTACACATAATTCCCCAACAATGATGTTCATGGGAAAGCTGGTAACTTGATGTTATTGTCAGAATCAGGACCATGCTCACACACCTACAAAAGATCATTCAAAGGGGTTTTGTGTTGGTTTTAATGCAAACTATAATGCTGTCCACCTATATGTGTTGGATTCGGTTGGTTGGATGTTAAAGCCTAGTGAAATAATGCCTAAAAAGGAATGGTAAGGATTTTAAGGAGAAAGATAATGGTTGATAACTGAATAAAATGTAAATGTTCAGTTCACACGTGGACAGTCAGATGTCAAATATTCTTGTCAGCAATTGTATGTCTATAAATGTCATCTATTTCGATAACACGAAAGGATTTCTGCTAAACTTCTGCAAAAAGGTCAAACATAAGAATGCAGAACAAACTTTGCCCAAAAATAAAAATTACCACCGTACAAAATTTACATTTCTTCCACATGATTTAATTTCATTTTTTTTAGATAATTGTTCCTGTAACTTGATGTAAGGGATTATTAAAACAACTTAATTTATTAATGTCGAATGGACAATAAAATTAAGTTTTCAACAAGCTGAATATGGTTGATAGTTTTCTGCACCTTTCTGTAAAAATGCCACCAAATTTCAATAAAACAACCTAAAAAGCATAATCTTATGACTCTGGATTCAAGTAACACACATGCACTGAACTGTAAACGGTACATAACAGAACATCAAAACTTCTATCCCAGTATAAAAGTCCATCGAATACATTTCTTCTTCCCATGTGCTGACACAATCTATGATAAAAGCAATTCTGTCGTTCCTTTGTGCATTTTATTCATAGATATCCCCAAACACGATTAGGTTAATAATGTGAATGACGCACCTGACATGAGCTCAAGTCTGTGTGTCCTGGAACTTGAGGAGCTGCTGATGAGAGATGCTGAGAGATGCTGAGAGATGCTGAGAGATGCTGAGAGATGCTGAGAGATGCTGAGAGATGCTGAGAGATGCTGAGAGATTCGAGAGATGCTGAGAGATGCTGAGAGATGCTGAGAGATGCTGAGAGATGCTGAGAGATGCTGAGAGATGCTGAGAGATGCTGAGAGATGCTGAGAGATGCTGAGAGATGCTGAGAGATGCTGAGAGATGCTGTGAGATGCTGAGAGATGCTAAGAGATGAGAGATGCGGAGATGCTGAGAGATGCTGAGAGATGCTGTGAGATGCTGTGAGATGCTGAGAGATGCTGAGAGATGCTGTGAGATGCTGAGAGATGCTAAGAGATGAGAGATGCGGAGATGCTGAGAGATGCTGAGAGATGCTGTGAGATGCTGTGAGATGCTGAGAGATGCTGAGAGATGCTGTGAGATGCTGAGAGATGCTGAGAGATGCTGAGAGATGCTGTGAGATGCTGAGAGATGCTGAGAGATGCTGAGAGATGCTGTGAGATGCTGAGAGATGCTGAGAGATGCTGTGAGATGCTGAGAGATGCTGAGAGATGCTGTGAGATGCTGAGAGATGCTGAGAGATGCTGTGAGATGCTGAGAGATGCTGTGAGATGCTGAGAGATGCTGAGAGATGCTGAGAGATGCTGAGAGATGCTGAGAGATGCTGTGAGATGCTGAGAGATGCTGAGAGATGCTGTGAGATGCTGAGAGATGCTGAGAGATGCGAGAGATGCTGAGAGATGCTGAGAGATGCTGTGAGATGCTGAGAGATGCTAAGAGATGAGAGATGCGGAGATGCTGAGAGATGCTGAGAGATGCTGAGAGATGCTGAGAGATGCTGTGAGATGCTGACAGATGCTGAGAGATGCTGTGAGATGCTGAGAGATGCTGTGAGATGCTGACAGATGCTGAGAGATGCGAGAGATGTTGAGAGATGCTGAGAGATGCTGAGAGATGCTGAGAGATGCTGAGAGATGCTGAGAGATGCTGAGAGATGCTGAGAGATGCTGACAGATGCTGACAGATGCTGAGAGATGCGAGAGATGCTGAGAGATGCTGATGAATGCTGAGAGATGCTGAGAGATGCTGAGAGATGCTGAGAGATGCTGTGAGATTCGAGAGATGGTGAGAAATGGCCGCTGCTAGAGCATTGACATAAAAACAATCCATAATAATCCACACATTTCACAACATTTCAAAACACAGTCTACCACATTAGAAAGCATGAAAGATAGCAGCTGACTGTGATTCACATGATAACACTAGACCTTTTCATGAACATCACGGTCAATATCTCAGTTTACAGAATAAGAGTCGCATTTGATTTATTTACAGAAATCTGCCTTCTATGTGACACACGCATCAAATTAAACTTGTCCATATGTATACCAAGAGGCAGTTGGTTTAAAAAGTGGTGTAATAATAATGTATACATAACAACCACATGTTTATTAGATGGACGTTGAAGTGGGATGTTTTGATTGTTCTTCTGTTTATTATCTATATCTTTGATTTCATGTCTAGATCTGGTGTAACAATATATGTGGCGCCATCCACTGTAATGTACTGGAAGCACGACCACATTTTAGGCCACTGCTTCTGATAATTCTTCACTTGTAACACAATCACTTATAATTTCATGAAGTTTATTGTCATTCTCTATTCAACGTTTATTTTAATTGAATATTTTTTCATGTTAATGATAAATCCTCTCCAATGTTGCAATGGTACAACATCTTCATATTTCTTCAACCTATCCAGATATCACCGGTACGTCTGTAAGATATCGACTGAAGATCTGGGAAATATCTGCTGTGTATAATCATCCGCTAAACATCTTAAGAGTTGTATATTCATTCTTAATCATTACGGACATTTTCTACAGCTTTAAATTACATGGGACAGCATCTCAGAGGTGTCTTGAAAAGGATTAAACAATGTCTGTCAGATGTCTTGCAGACATCAAATAGATGTTTTAAAAAATCCGAAGGTTTTCTATAAAAAGAAAAGTGAAATAGTCTGTGCACACATATGCTGTTATTACATAAAGGTAATACACTGAAATAGGATGACTTTATAGCTATGAACCTCACTCAAAACAATGTGGTTCTGTTTTTACGTGAAACAATTAACACAAAAAAGAGTTGATTTAAAAGCTTTGAAATACTGACTACATTTGTTCATGATAGTAAAGAAATTAAGTACATTTCATCAAAATTTAAATATTCAGATATTTCTATTAGAATTTACAAAAAATATTTTGTTGTACATATTTATATAAATTTTAGAGAACTGTTGGCAGCATCATATTAAACTTTTTCATCGGAGAAAAAAAATATTTTGAATGTTTTTAAAATATATATTAATTAATGGAACTGTTTTTTTATACTAAGCCCCATGGCATATTTTTACATAGTAATGACCAAAGATAATTAAAAAAATACTTTTTTCATAAGAATTTGAATAAATAAGTCTAATTTTGATCACAAGTAAATTAAAAAACTACTTTTTGCATTTAATTTCTTTATTAATGTGTTTATTAAGAGAAAACGTAACAGGACTTAACAAGAAAATGAAGTTGCAGGCATATGTTTACAAGCATCAGAAAGAGAGACAAATTGGAAGCGGTGGAGAGAACAGATAACCGTGGGGGGTGAGTGAATGAAAGCAAAGATAGCGCTTTATTTTTAAAGCCATCTGCTTTGTGTTGAGAGAAGAGATGTGTTGAGAGAAGAGATGCTCCTCTATAGGAGAAGAAGAACTACACAGAGATAAGTGTCATCTCAGTAGTATAGTCTGAACATTTACAAAAATAAAAGAACAAGGCTGATGTTTATATGGAATAATAAAACAACTAATAATAAAGATCAAATAATAATGAATGATAAATGTACTAGAAATGCTAATATATATATATATATATATATATATATATATATATATATATATATATATATATATATAATGGTACTTATATTAAAACATGCCAGAAATGTAAATAGTTCTTTAGCTTATTTTCTGTAGAGTCTATGTGTGCATCTACATACTTTGAGAATCTGTTAGAGGCCTAGTATATGTGTACTGTGTGGCAAAGTGGTTCTGGAGTATTATTTAATGACAAGAGTATATTAATAGCTGTTCAAAAAAACAGAAGTGTACGTGTTTGTGTTTATTTGAGTGTACTAGTAATGACATTTCTATCCTAACAAATGCCAAAGATGTAGACTCTTAAGATCCTTTATTGTGGTCCTTGCTGGTTTAAAGAGTAATAACGACATTGGTTCCATGTAAGTGTTCGACTTAACCATATATGTATTTATTCCCTCAAAGGCTATTTTTATCATAAATACGTGTGATGTGTAATGATTTAATATCTTACAAAGTGGTTTTATATTCTTGAACGTGCATCAGTATGGTTTATTTCTATATTGTGTAATGTATGTGCGCGTAATATTGTGTATTGGTTTCCAGCAATAACAGCTGTCGGTGGGAAACACTATTTCTGGAGCATGTGTTGTTCGAAAAGGTCAGGAGGACAGACACAGAGAGGATAGAGAGAAAGAGAGGAAGGAGAAACCAGACAGAACGTTTCTTTGGTGTCTGTTCATTTAGTGTGGAGTTTGACAGGAGATTCCTTCTGTTTGCACCGGTGACTCCACATAAATGGAGGATTCTGAGACTGTTACTGGAGAATACGTCCAGGTGAATATTGCAGTCTAATGACATTGTTTGGCATGTTACTCTGTGTTTCTGTGATATTTTTATTCGCGGCATTAATGTTGTTTTTGCAAATGCTTTGTCATTTGTGTATAAATCCTATATTATCGGTTTCTTATTGAAGCTTTTAACTTGCACTTTAAGTTCACAGTTTATCCCCACCCAATATTGAATTCATATTTCATGAAGAGGCCTGTTTTTGTGAGTTAATCTACTTGTATTTGTTTTCATGTCCGTGTGGTTAGGTGGGCCCTTATTTCTTTTTTATCATAATTGTCTTTTTTGGCCCAATTTACATCATACAGAATGAATTAATGTGAAATAGCCACCCACTAAACTGCACACGACTTCCATGGGATCAGAATGTTTATCCAGTCTGTTGCCCTTTAAGTTGAAGGCACATGTCAATGGAAAATTATGTCATTATTATCTTGGGTAGAATCAAATTCCCAGTCGGCTCCTTCAGCTCATTTATTTTCGTTTAGTTCACATTTGGGAATTTATTTTCAACATATTTATTAATGCACACCAACACACCAATACACACACCTGCTCATATAAAGGAATGTTGCAGCTCTTTTTACAACCGGTGACTCATGACCTTACATGACATCTGGCTCCTCCAAAGCAGAACTGATCACACATACATATAGACACAAACCCTGAGGTGTCTGTAAGATTGTCTTGATTCCACAATAGACCTTAGACATGTCATCAGGATAGAGCCACTGTCATCTGGTTTCAAATAAATGAGGCTAATTGACATGATTCTGAGGGGTACTGAGTACAGAAGATAACCCCGAAACTGTGTATGTCCAAAATGATGTTTTTCAGGAAATGCAAAAACACTAAATATAGATTATATATATAAATAGATTTTTCATGATTTAAAAAATTAAACATTAACAAGCAATTTTAATACTTTTTAATGTCTAGATGACCGTTGAAGACAGTTAGAACCCAATTAAGGTAGACCAATAAGAAAGATGTAAGCCAATAATTTTAAATCATACACATCAAAAATGTTTCACTTATATTTACTTCATAACATTTTTAAAACTTTTTTGAGCAGTATATTTACTTAATTTCAAAGCTTTTGCATTTTCTTCATTTTATGAGTCAAGTTTTAAGAGTTATGGAGATTTGACGTGTTGGAAAGTCAGCGGGAACATATCTGCAAGATATCTAGAATAAAGCAATTGCAGTAACTTATCATTTAAGGCAATTGACTACCACATGGGAAATAAGGCTTATATTATCTGATGGCTGCGTGTGTGTGTGTGTGTGTGTGTGTGTGTGTGTGTGTGTGTGTGTGTGTGTGTGTGTGTGTGTGTGTGTGTGTGTGTGTGTGTGGCTGTTTCAAGTTTGCATTATGATACCTTCTCTCTATAGAATATGTTCATAATCCATAGAATGATTTTTAGTGTGCTGCAATAAAAAAATGTAATTCCTGCAAGATATTTAAGATGATAGTTTTAATGAGATTAGATGTTTTCATGAAATACAAAGTGTCGCAGAATGTAACCCAATTTTATATTTCAGATACCTATATGTGTCTTATACAGAAATGCAGGAGATTACGATCAAATTATCATAAAAGTGATACAATTAGATTATATTGAGAATAAATTAGAAGTCCACTAGTGGGGAATATTAAAAGCAGGGTAACTTTTTTGAGCCTACATGGACTAGTTCATCCGGTAAAGATCTCATAATTTGCTCACTCACTTGTGTATACTAACATAAACCAAATGACTAGAATGGAAGTCAATGGTGACCCAGAATGGCTAAGTTGCAAACTCTCCGAAGTACCCAGAACATGTTCTCCTACATTCTTCAAAATATCCCATGTTTGGTAAATCTTTGGTAAGAAACATTTATTCAAGTATCTTTATTTGTGGTTAGCACAACAAACAAACGTATACAAGTTGGTAGCATAATGTTCATTTTTGGATGAACTATTTCTTTAAAGTGCACCACAGAAACATCTGTCGTCATCTTTTCGATGAACACAGACAAAGATATTTGGAAGAATGCTTGAAACAAACGATTGTTGTAACTCATTGACAACTACAGTTAAAAACAAATGTATCATTTTTTTCAGCTGGACACAAAAATGAGATATTTTGAAGAGTTAATGATAACGAAATGTGTTCATTGAGGTCCAAGAATTCTTGTTTACAAGCATTTATTTAAATATCTCTCTCTGTGTTCAACCAAACAAAGAAATGTATACAGGTTTGGAAACAGAGAGCGAATAAATCATGACAGAATTTTCATTTTTGGGTGAACTATCGCTTAATGACTTAGAACATCATTGAGAATACATACATGTATAGTTACGTTTGTACCACTTTTGGAATGGGCTCTTCTCAGGACTCCACACACGTGGATCCCCAGGAGATAAAATGTACCACAGCTGCCCCAGAGCCAGTGGATGAAACTAAAGGGGATGGACCTGGTCAGGAAAACCAAGAAGAGAAGGAGGAGACAAATCCTGAAGCCAATGACGGTGAAGAAAGTGAAGTCGCAAAGAATGTCAACACAGTGAGCGAGGAGGAGGAGGTCCCAGAAGAAACAGATGAGGAGCGAAACAATGAGACGGGGGTTAATGAGGAAGGAAATGAAGGCAACAATCAGTCTCCTACAAAAGAAAACCATATTACTAAAGCTGATGACAAATGTGAGGAGGAAGGAAAACTTGAGGAGAAGAACAAAGGAGACAAGCTGGGGAATAACTCAGAAAGTCAAACTGAAAAGACAGAGGACAAAGACATAAAAGAGATCCAAGAGAAGAAAGATCATGTCCAGGACAAGGAAAAAAATCCTGCAAAGAAAAGTGGAACGGCTTCATCGTCTGCACTCAGAGCTCAAATGAAATCATCTGTGTGCCCACGTGGTGCCCGGCCATCTACCAGAAGAGACGCTATGGCCAAGTTTCAGATGGAACAGTAAGTCTTTTTCACCCCAGATTCTCCAAAGCTCATGCAGTGACCACATGTGTTTAAAAGTTTGCATCAACGTAACATTTTGTTTCAAACTGTCTTTGCATTTGCTGAGTGGCGGTGCTGTGCTCGCTTGTGTAGGATTCCTCGTCTGTTGTGTTTCTAAATGATGTCTTGGTTTAGGACTCCTGGAGTTCGTAACTTCAAAGTTCAGCGGACATCCGTAGGCCTGACTGGTGGAGCTTCAATCAAACAGAAAATTCTCCAGTGGTGTAAGAACAAAACACACACATATGAGGTAAACAGCTAATATATATATATATATATATATATATATATATATATATAATGTTTTACCTTCTTCTGGAACTACATGAGAGCTTTTTTTTCATTTTTTCATTTTAAAGGGTGTCAACATAGAAAACTTCTCCTCGTCTTGGAGCGATGGTCTGGCATTCTGCGCCCTCGTTCATCGTTTTTTTCCAGATGCGTTTGACTTCTCCTCTCTTAATGCCAGTGAGCGAGAGAAGAACTTCACTTTGGCCTTCAGCAAAGCAGAGTATGTTTATCATTCAGTGTTTGTGTGTGTGTGTGTGTGTGTGTGTGTGTGTGTGTGTGTGTGTGTGTGTGTGTGTGTGTGTGTGTGTGTGTGTGTGTGTGTGTGTGTGTGTGTGTGTGTGTGTGTGTGACACTACAAAAAGCCCACCATCTAAATATGAAATCTCTTCCACAGGTCTCTTGCTGACTGCTGCCCTCTCCTGGATGTGTCAGATATGTTGATAATGGGCAAAAACCCAGACCCCATGTGTGTTTTTACCTATGTACAGGCCCTTTGTCATCATCTTTCAAAGATAGACAAGGAGAGGAAGGAGAAAGAGAAAACGGAGGACAAAAACAAGGAAGAACATCAAGAAGTAGCTGAAGTTGAACAAGAAGACAAGACGACGACGGACGAGAATGAGCAAAATCAAACAAACATGAAGACAGATGAGGAGGTGGATCAGAATGAAAATGTCATAAACACAGATGCTGTGAACAATGCTTGAAAGAAATATATAGTACATTGACAGCTACAAAACAACAAGAAAAGAAATTAGAAAATTCAACTTTATATACATTTAAAATGACTTGAAATAATCTAAAGCTATACGTAATGTTGAATGCATTAATTAAGATGTAAATTAAGAAGTGCGAATTAAAAATATGTTAGTCTAATGATATTTTTACAATAGAAAAATGTTTAACAAGAACATGGCTTTCAGTAACTTTTGGGCCCTCTTAAAACCTTCCGCATGTTCACATCTGTAAGGGACATACTGTAGGTTTCCGCTTCTGCCTGAATATATTGGATAGGCCACTTTAGCAACACATTTCACTTGTTAATGTTAAACTCACTTAAACTGAACATTACTTAAGGTATTAAGAGGTTCTTTCCTAAAGTTTAGCTTTCTTAATCCATCCTTAATTTTCATCTAAGTTCATATATCAGACCTACTCTGTAAAAATATCTATAACCTCTCCGGTGGCTGGGGCGCCGGAAAATCTGTGCATTAAATGATGTGTTTTCATTTTTTTCATTTTCAAAAACATCACTGTACATGGTCCTTTAAGAAACAGAATTTCCAAGTGGCTGAATGGAGTGCTAGTTATGTCATGTGAAATCACATGTTTTAAAAATCTGTAAAATAACTGTTTTTGCAGTGTTTAATATAAATCTTTATCACACACATGCTGCTGTCAATTCTATGAAGTTTTGTGTACGAAAAGAAAGTTATGGATGATGTTAATGTTTTGGAAATAAAGGTTATTTAAATTCCAGCTTAGTGTTACATTATACTCTTAAGGGACAGCTTGTATCGCTATCAAGCGGTCACCGCACTAAACTCCGTCAGTAGTTTTTTTATTGCTTGGACCGTTTTAACCGCCTAAGGATTCCTGCTGCAAGCCATAAATCACATAAATCTTCATGTCTGAGCAACAGAGAGGAAAACAAGAGCAGAAAATGATTATACGCTGTGCACGTGCAATACAACCTTGATGTTGACACAGTCAAGCAAATGTATCTGAGTGTTCTTTTCACATCCTCTGGTCCACGTGTTCCAGCCATTTGCTGCTATATATAAGCAGTGTAATACTATCTCTTCTTCATTTGCACGTCTCTCCCAGTCTTTCTCGCTCTCTCGCTCTCTCATATTTCCCTGAGTGTGGCTGGTATGAGTTTGGTTAAGTGATCTTGATGAAGTCCCTTCAGACGCCAGTTCTTGCAGTGCAGTTGGAACGCCCACAGAGAGAACCGAGAGTAAGAAACCCAGCAAAACTTTGAAATAAGAGAAGATGAAGAAATCAGTGAGTGTGTCTATGGGGTAAAAGTTCTGGAGTGCCCTTCGGTAGATTTCACGTTCTCTCGCAAATGGTTTCATCCATCAAGATCAACGGAAAAGTCCACAGATCGCCTCGAGACACACACAGGATCATGCAATACTAAGGAAATGCTGACAACTAAAACGTTAATCATTGTTGGTTATGCCTTAGAAATTAATCTTTGTTCATTTTAATGTCCTTCGAGGAGGAGGTTGTTCATTGGCGAATGAGAATATCTTCCAGTCAACCATTCAAATAATTTCTCCATGGATTCCATTGATCCAGAGTCCTCCAATTACATGGATTCGGACAGAACGGCTTCTCCCATTCCATCTTCTCAGACATCCCGCAAAACCACTCATTATCGTGACCATGGAGGATTTAGTTATGGCCTGGGGGTTGCTTGGACACAACTCCGTCCTTTCCTGCCCTTCTTTCTGATCTCCTGTCTAGTGGTGATAGTGGTCTACCTTCTGCAGTCCATTGTTTACGGCGGGCCTTTTGAGGATCCTCTGTTCTTCAGCAAATTTGATAAACGGTGGCCACCTCCTGCCCTACAGCCAGCCTCCACAGAGTCAGCACACGATGCTGGGATCATCTGAGCCAGGGACAGGTCAACCAGAAACATTGTTGGGACTGCTAAATGTGACTTCCAAATGATGAGTGTATGGCCTTGTGTCACTGGTGGGTTACAATCCTCAAATTAAGTTTTTTGTTAAAGCACAAATAACTATTCGTGTAAAATACATGTTCATACCACATGTGCACATGCTTTGTAAACCTCTCTTGGTGTCGTGCTTCTGGGTTGGTTACAGTTTGTATTTTTATATTTCTTGCAAAAAATGTGTCTAAATTTGTTTTTTCCCATTAAAAAGTTGCACTGAAAAGAAATGTCACATCAGAGCGCCTTTGTGTCTTGTTTAAATGTCCAATGAGCAGCAAACTATGCAATGCATCCGATCTATAAATCAAGGAAATCTGACACCTCCAAAGAATCTGTTAGCAATTCCATGCCTTGACAAACTCAGACTGCCACCTTGGATCCAGTCACCTGAGCCTGAAATGCCATGTGATGAAATGCTGGAGACAGATTTGGAAGCCTGGACAGATAATATTTTATCATCACTTGAAAAAAGTACAGAATGTACCATATGAAACTATTGGCCAACATGTGGTCAATGAAAACCTTCCACAAAAACATAGCACTGGCCTTATATCCACTATATTTTATATATTTCTGTTATCACATGACAGCTCTATTCTGAAAAGTAACACAGACAACTTTGACCGGACAGATTTGTAGCTATTGAAGTTCAGGTATCACTTTTGGGAAGAAAATATTGAAATGTGATGGTGTGTTATGAAAAAACGTGTATGTCAGAGATTAATCTGTTTAAATAGAACATTAGTATATTTTGCAATAATTTATATTCATTAAGTAAAGCAATGCTGTATTTAATATGCTGTTTAAGATTCTAAAGAAATGTGAACTGCTTGAAGATTCCCTTCCATGATTGGATATCTGACTCTGTTGCAGTTACATATATGACATACATTTAGTTTAACTTCTGTTGTGTGCTGTTGTGACTCCATACCGCCATATTACATTCTCATGTTGTTTAAACAGTAAATAAATAGAGATAGAATATAAAAACGTTTCAAAAAAGGCTTTTCATCATTGAAGTGAGCAGCCAGATTTACTGGCCGTACCAACTACTCTATCCAGTGCAACACATTTGCAATGGCAAGAGGGGCAAAACCAGTTGAATTGTGCAAAACATCCCAAAAGACTACAACAAGAGAACAAAATCTTAACAAAAGTGAGTGACAACAAAGTAGCTTGTTCTCAGTACAGGGTGTTTTGGACAAGATTGGATTCAATTGCCAGATGACAGTTGTCTGTGCAATGGGAAACCTGCAGACACAAGAGCAAGTAGACCAAGGACAAACACCACAATGTACATCTCTAAAATAACCACCAAATTCCACAAACACTGCAATTCAAACCATATTGTCACTACCAGCAAACAGAATCAACACAATGAGAAAAAATGGCCCAAGAAAATACTAAAAGAGGACTAAATATTAATGAAAAGTATAGGATATGTAACATAAATTTATGATGTAATGTCAAATTTAAAACACTAAATGCATGCACCGGGAATTCTTTACTTTGTTTTTCTGCTGTTGTTTGTGTAATTTACATGAATGATTCCTAATGATTTAACAAGCGGTTTCAAATCTGTCTCACAGATATATTACAAAATGTTATATTCTATTTTAATCAGTAAAAAACATAACCCCTGTCAGCAATTAGCTAGTGATTATTAGCAAACATCTAACAGTACTTGCTGTTGATCTAAGAGCCGAATGTTTTTCAAATATTTTTTTTTTTCCTTCGAATAAAACTCCATAGTGATGTTTACATCTATACGTTTAGAGAAATGTTTGTTGTTTCATGCAACATTTGAAATGAGTATTGCAAAATAAATATTAAGATATGTATATTAATAATTGCTTGTATGATGAAAACCTATCAGCTCTTCACTGTTACATTTTGGGTTAGATCAAAACAGCTTTATGAGACAACTGAACTGAACATATGCTGAACACATTGTGCTGTTTTATTATTAAACAGTTGAATCAAATTTAGATTTAAAGCTAATTTGATATGTTCATATTTTAATTTAAGGCCATTGGCTACTGATTATCAGTAAATAACAATTATTTGCTTTCATGAGTTACATGTTGGAGGAGATAACCCCGTGTGTCATGATGTTTAATGCAGAGATGTTTTATATTGCATGGTTGCTGTGTGATTGTGCTCTGGAGTGACTCAGCAGATCCCGATGATAATACTGCTTCAATGATGGGGATTGGAAATGGACTGTTGGATGTCAAATGTGATCAACGATATTTATTTAAAATAAAAGTCAATGGAACCTGGTGTTGGGTGTTCTAAATTGTTGCTTGAATCCGGCTTCATAGCTTCATGAAGATCCTGGGAGACTGGGTGTATGAGCACATGTTCTCCTTTTACTAACACAGTGATAGGAAGCCATGTTTAACACAAACCTCAATACAAAAAGACCATATTTTTCCTATACTGCAATTTTTGCACTAATTTGTCTGATGTGTGTTCACTGCAAGAATTATGAATAGTAATTTTCTATTGTTATGCTATTTCTAAAATGGCCATTATGTTGGATTATACCTTTCACACACACCACTGTTACACAAGCGCCAGTATTAATAAGTATTACTGTAATATTAAATAATTTTAAACACAAATAGGAGATCAAAAATACATCTTGTAGCAGTTGTGTCATACCTTGTATAATACAGTTAAGAAAGGTGAAGAATCTGTAGATAGTTTTAGATAGTGTGGTAATTTGGCACAACTAATTTTTTTAAAAAACCATTGTTTAAAACCTTCCCACAATCAGATTATAGATTTAATTGTATAATTCATTCAGACAGTAAGCTTTTGGAAAACAGACCTAAACAAAGAGAATATCTAAATATAAAAAGCTGGTAAACATTTAGATTCTTATTTATATGTTTTTGTATTATTCAGATAAAAAATTAATTTGTTGATTGATATTAATGTTCATAAAAAATAAACGAAATGACTACAATGTAAAAGAATAATATATAGTGTGTGTAACTTCATTGAACTGAGATGTAATTGTGTAGTCTGTGCAGCAGATGGCTTCTCTACACCAGATCCTTCACTGCAATCTTGAAGGAGAGGACTCGACTCGAGATTCAACACTGGCCTGTTCTCTGATCTTTTCTTTTAAATGTTTAGTTTGTGTAAAGCTGTCGGATTTGTGTGATGTTTCTGTCCTGTATTCTGGAACCTTTGGCAGAAATAGTGTGGCATGCATGTGTGTAGTATTAATGTTATTAATAATAATAATAATGATGATCATAGAAATACTTTTGCAACACATTTCTCAGATGTCTGTGTGTAACAGATACAAAACTTGTATTCGTATTGTTAAAATTAAACTTCTTAAATATATAAATGAAGTGAATAAAAAATGAATCTGTATAAATGATTTCATCAGTGTTTTAGAAAGCCTCTATAGTAATGCTTTTATTATAGAAATAAAAATGTCTTTTGGCCATTTCACAATTATGCTTTGTAACTAATTTTGTAAAAAAATGTTTAAAATATTTGTTTTAAATAACGTGTCGTTTAATTCCTTATTTAAATCAGTTAGACTGAACACATTTAACCACATGTTTAATATTATAAAACAACACAATTATAGTAAAGCAACATTTGTATAAACATTTAGATACAACAACATTAATTATATTGTAATAGTACTATTATAACCGACAGTAATATAAATAAGAGAAATAGATAACCTGATCTATGTTTGATCATATACAGTTCTGATCATCTGATTATTAAAGTCTGCTTTTATACATTATTTCAGAAGGATTCTTATTTAAACATCATCACGTTATTTTACACTGTTTATTAAAATGTTAAATGTTGTCTTCACATGACAGTTGTGATAATGAACAACATTCCACACGATCATGTTTTATTATCAGGAATTATCAGGAAAGAATTATTCGCAAAAATCCATCTGCATATAGAGAAAGCAGATGAGCATCACACATGTTAAAGCATTCATAAATCATATTTATTATTCTTACGGTTTATAAAGTTTATGCGACAAACAATTTCTAAAAATAAATGTTGTATGATTGCAACTATGGGATGGAAACACAAGCACACGTTTATTCAGAACGAAATCAATGGAATAAAGTCAGAAATAATTATGGGGTAAATTTAATGTTTTCGTTTAAAATATCATATTTAAAAATGCATTTTATTTCCTTAGATATAATTCTTCTCACATGTCTTTGATTTCCTTTATTCTACTCTCTCTCTCTCTCTCTCTCTCTCTCTCTCTCTCTCTCTCTCTCTCTCTCTCTCTCTCTCTCTCTCTCTCTCTCTCTCTCTCTCTCTCTCTCTCTCTCTCTCTCTCTCTCTCTCTCTCTGGTCTCTCTCTCTCTGGTCTCTCTCTCTCTCTCTCTCTCTCTCTCTCTCTCTCTCTGGTCTCTCTCTCTCTCTCTCTCTCTCTCT